>JASTUK010000012.1:0-308608 GCA_031125475.1 Saccharomycopsis lassenensis
GTTTTTCACGCAATATTGTAATGCTGAGAAAGCATTGCCCTTGAACATCGTTAGCTGTTCCAGATTTAAAAGTTGAAGGTTTGCAAATGGGCCATTTCTGAGCATTATAGTTGAGCCATCCTGAATTGCGTTTCTGAATGGTTTTGTTTCTGCTTCAATTTCTTTTGCCGGTTTCTCAGCCTCTTCTCTTGCTCGTTCTTCAGCTAATCTTCTTCGTTTTTCAACTGATTTTCCTCGTTTTTCAGCTAATCTTCCTCGTTTTTCCTTTTCTGCTCGTTCTTCTGCCTGTTCTCTTGCTCGTTCTTCAGCTAATCTTTTTCGTTTCTCCTTTTCTGCTCGTTCTTCTGCCTGTTCTCTTGCTCGTTCTTCAGCTAATCTTCTTCGTTCTTCAGCTAATCTTTTTCGTTTCTCCTCTTCTGCTCGTTTTTCAGCCTCTTTTATTAGCTTACGCAACTGCTCCAAGTTATTCGACATGTGATCAGAGTGTGGCAATGGGATTCAAAATAGACTCAGACAAAGTTGTCAAAATGATCTCAAAAAACAAAAAAAAAAAAAATTACTTTTGGTCGAAAGAAGTCCAACAACCACATCATTTTATAGATTGAGCTGAAGTTAATTTTCAATTTTGCTACCCAAAGTTTAAATGAAAGCTTTTATTTTCCTGCAACGCGGAAGGAGACTTACTTTCCCACCCAAAGTCTGCTTGTACACCTATTTGTTACGTTGTTTCCCATTTACTGTGAACAATCAAAAATTTGTACTTCCCTACCATTTATGTGTTGGTCGGTTTGCGTAACCTGGAGCCACTTGCGGTGCTCAATTGTTTTTGCAATAGTGGTCTGGATCGTCACCTTTTTGAGCTACATTGTGGTGATATATACCCTGACTGTATTTATTACCCAACGGAAAATGTTGTACCTATTTTTGGACTCCAGTGACTCAGGTTCACCAGCCACTGATGCAGGCCCTGCCCGATTTTGTTTGTCAAAATCTAACTTTTATCAGGTCAGCCCAAAGGCAAAAAACATAGCCAGAAAGTCACCCGTCGGAGACAGGAACCTGGATTTCAAATTAAAAAAAAAAAATAAAATAAAATAAAATAAAATAAAATAAAATTAAATTACTTGCCACTCACACTCAAGATTCGCATCAAATACTTAAAGGCGGAAAACAAAAGAAAATCAAAAGTCAGGTTCTAGCACCTTTGATACTAGAACAACAAAAGTAGAACCGGTTTGGCTCTATTTACACTGATAAAAAAGGCAGCTGATAGACAATAACAACAGCAGAAAACCAATCGATCACAAGTATAAATTAAATTTACGATGTTTGGAGCTTCAGAATCGCCAAATCCCTTGGAAGCCTTTGTCTTGAAAGCGACAGACGAGTCTTTCACCAGCGACCACTGGGAGCACATCATGGATGTCTGCGATAAGGTGAATGACGATCCAGACAACGGTGCGGCTAATGCTGCAAAGTCAGTTAGAAAAAGACTCAACACAGTCAACGCTAATGTGTTGTTGAGATCACTTACTTTAATTTTGTCGTTGGCAGAGAACTGTGGCTCAAAAATGAAGCAGGAGCTCACCACCAGCGAATTCACTGATGCGCTTTATAAGTTGGCAACTCACAAGTCGATCCATTATAGTGTTAAGGACAAACTTGTTGAAGTCATGAAGCAAATGGTGGAGAGTTTCAAAAACGATCCATCGTTGAGAAATATGGAAAAGACGTTGGCCAAAATACAAAACGATTGTCCTAGCATGCCACAAGTTCCTAAGAAAAGTAAAATTAGCGATGATGAATTGAGAAAACAAGAAGAAGAGTTTCAAAAAGCATTAAAGTTGTCTATGGAAGAATTCAACATGTCAAGTTCAGCAGCAACTAAAAACAATCAATTACCTGCAGCTGATTCAAATCCATTCAGCTCTGGTACAAGTCCGGTTTGGCAACAAGAGAAACGAAAACCTCAAGCTTTGGAGCCGGAGCCAGAACCAATGCCAGAACCAGAGCCAGAAGTGCTTTCTAATGACAAACACAGTCCTTTGACAGTCAGTAAGGTGGTGGCATTGTACGATTTAACTGGAAGAGATCAGGAAGAGCTTTCTTTCAAAAGAGGCGATATTATAACCGTTTTGGACCGTGCCCACACTGAATGGTGGAGAGGCTCATTAAAGGGAAAAGTGGGAATTTTTCCAATCAACTATGTCAAGCCAGTCAAAGAACCTACCAGAGAAGAAATGATCAAAGAGGTTGAAACTGAGTATAGCATCAATAAGCAAGCAGTCAATATTGAGAAGTTGCTCAATAAGTTGCAAATCTTGAACAATTGTGATGACCCAGCTGAAGTTTTAAGCGCTTCTAATGACGAGGTTATTCGCGATTTGTATAACAATATCACGCCGTTAAGAATTCAAGTTGCAAAATTGATCGACACCCACTCAAGAAAAAAAGAAGAGTTGTTGACTTTAGACGCAAAACTTACTGATGCTGAAAAGAAGTATAATACTTTGATGGAGTCCGTCTTGATGAAATACAGACAGTCAATGTACAACTCACCGATGGCCAATCAATATTATGGTTATGGCCAAATGGGCCCACAAATGGGCCAGCCAATGGGTCAACCAATGGGTCAACCAATGGGTCAACCAATGGGTCAGCCAATGGGTCAGCCAATGGGCCAGCCAGGGGGCGAACAAGGGAGACAGCAAGGGAATCAGCAAATTCCTACACATATTACAGGAGCACACACTGGTCATATGAGTCAATTGCCTCAACTGTCTTTACCAAATACCAATACCGGGGTTCGGCCACAGTCTCACTTAGGGTACTCGGGTTATGGAATGCCCTCTCTGCTGAACTATAATCCTGGCACCCAACCGCAGCAGCCTGAAATGCGTATACCACAACAGCGTCCATCACATACGCAACCTCAGGGTCTGCAAGCAGGAACATATACTGGTTCCCCAGATGCGAATGCGGGTAACACAGCTTACAAACCTGTTGAGCCAGAAGCAACTGGAGCTGGATTTGGTAATTCTTCTGGTCAAAATGGCAACCTCAGTGCCAGCAAACCAGCTCCGCCATATCCTACAGGGGCAAGTTTGCCTGATTTAGCAAATTTGAGCATTTCAAATTTGCCATCGATGCCAACAGCTGGACCGGGTCCAAACAGATTGTCTGTGCCACAGAACCCAACTATTCAACAAAGCCCAACTGGTGCCCCAACCAGTGGCAGCTTCCCAGGGTCTGCACCATTTCCATCAAACTCTAGTAAGTTTTTACCAAAGCCAAAGAACTCTTGAGTTCCAGGTGTAACTAAGAATCACTAATATAATAAAACGTTTAAAAAATCTGGTTCACGTAGACTACAAATCTAGCTCAAATTGATAAATAAATATATATGTATGTGATTTATCGTATATAGCCGTTTATACAACACTCACTCACGAAAGTAAAAATGCACCCGACCCCTCGTTGATGGCTTGAAGAATTCTCAATTTCATTTTCTCTTTTGAAGAGTATTCTGGTAACTTCAAGTAGTTTGCGCATGTCATGACACTTGGTAAGAAATCGTCTGGTTTCAATCCATTTTCACTAGGTTTTCTGACCACTGTGAAAACAGGTCTCAAAGCTTTGAAGCCACCAATTGGAAGTCTTGGTGATCCGGTCAAAAATTGCAAAAAGGTTCTTCTTTCATTAGTCAGTAATTCAGTCATAATCTCAAGCAATCTAATAACAGTAATACTGTCAACAGTATAACCATGGTTGGCGTTGATAGATGAATATAATGTTTCAAACGACCAATCTTCTTCGCCATTACCAAACATAGTGACCAATTCTGAAGGTGGGAAGATAGTTATACCATTGTATGGGAACACATCTGAAAATCCTTTAATAAAAGATTCAATCTGTTTAGATACGCCATCTTTAACAGTGGCTGAAACAATGGCATCAATATAATCTTCAAAATTATCACCATTGATGTCAATTTCAGATCCGTTCGGAAGCAATTCGTAGGTGTTTTCAAAACCTGGCAACACGAATTTCAAAGCCAAATCAGTCGAATTCAATTCTCCAGCTGCAAAAAGCTTTTTTAACTGCATTATTGAATTATAAAGCTCAGTATCAACATCTTTCAATGTTTCGAGCATAGCACTTTTTGACATTTGAATGGACCCAAATTTGTCAATCATTTCAGCCAACTCAAAAAACGTTTTATTGAAAGCAAAATCGACCAATCTGCCATCTAACAAAGATCTTGCCAACAATTTGCCTAAAATTTTGAATAAATGTAAGATCTTTGTCGAGTCATTCGAGTTAAGTGGTGCTGGGAATAACCCTTTCTTGTTGAACACAAAAGTCTCTGACCCAAAATTTTCATCTCTCCATAAATTCAATTTCTTTTTACAAAACTGTTTAGAAATATTTGCGTAAAACTCCAAAGTTGGTCCCAAACCTGAGCCTTCTTCATTGAAATACTCAATTTCCAAAACACTTGAATGGTTGCCGTAAAGGTCAAGCAATTTGATACCGCTCTGCAACAAATACTTTCTAGAAATCTTGATCTTGTGACGATTTTGTCTTCCTAATTCTGCAATGACTGAATAGTTGTTATTAGAAGAGCCGCTGCTGGACTCATCTTTTGCCTTTGATTTCCATTGTTGTATTAATCTTGAGTAACCAAACGAAGTTGATTGCAAGAAAAACAACCTTGTGTTGATTGGAAAGATAAAAGGAAACTCTCTTGTGATATGGATACTCCAAGGAGGCAACAAGCCACTCACTGCTATTAAAGGTTCTTCCAACTGTTTGTTCAACTTAGCTGTCAACTTGTAATTCATGAACAATGATTGGTTGATCATAGAGTTTTCCACTGAAAAGTTGATTTGGAATAAGGTTTTCAAAAGCTTCAAGATATTGATACTCATTTGGTCATTCAAAGAATCAAGGTCTTCAGATCTCGTTTTGCTCGAGTAATTTGAAGACAGAACTTTAGAATCAAATGAAGTCATCACTGGTCTCTTTCCAGTAACCCTTTTGTACTTGATATTATGCACTTCGCTCCAGACATCGTTGGTATTGACCACCGAAGTTGAAGACTTACCTTTCAAAGCACTGAATGCAACACCATAAATTGTTGATTCTAAAGGAATCACCTGATCGTTGACCAGAAACTCAATGTACCATTCGTCTTCTTCTCTTGACATACTTTTTCTGCCACTGGATCTTCTTCTGCCACTAAAACTACCTCTGGAGCTTGAATGACCGCTAGATCTTCTTCTGGATGTTTCCCCACCAGTGACTTCACCCTCAACTATCTCTTCTCTTGCAATTCCGGTAGAAGGGTTAAACTCGACATCGTCATCATCGATGTTATCAACATCGTCATCATCATCTCCGTCAATATCATCGTCATCATCATCGTCATCGATACCAATGTCCTCGTCCGCTATATCAATGTTGACATCTTCAGTATTATCTCCGGTGTCTTCGTCACTATCTTGCTCATCGTTTTCTATCACTTCATCAAGGCCACGGCGTCCAGCTCTTAAAAATAAATTAGCTCCACTAAAAAAGCCACTCCTGTTGGAACGACGATTTTCAGATGTACTGGCAAGAGTTTCACTGAGTTGTGCGGCAAACATCAATCTTGACCTAAGAAAAGAGTGAATCGACTTAAATGTGGCAATTGCGTGGGTTGTCAACACCAAAGACTTGTAGTGTTCAGGTATTGTTTCATCCGAGGCATCACCCAAAAGACGAATATTGATGACACCAGCCATTGCAATTGCCTTGTTTGTATTAGATAATGATGCACCTGAAGAGCCTCCACTAGTATTGGCATATGAATGGGAAAGTTCCACCTTTGAATTTCCAGAAGTCAAAATTTCAAAAGACTCCGATCTGTTCAAAGTTTCTTGGAGAGTTTTGATTAAAACTATCAATGGCACCTTTTCATTGCCAACGTTGCTCTGGCCATTGATGAGAATGTCAACAAAGGTATTCCAGCATGGACTGCCAACCTCACCCACACCACCTTTCGTGAATATTTTGTTCAAGATGTCAATAATACCCGAACTAGTCAATTCAAAGCTTGAAATAGTAAACTCTCCAGTGATCAAGCTGCTGGAAAACATTTCCCACAATTCAAGCCAATCATTGTACACCCAAGTTCTTAAGTTTTGTGAACTAAGTATTTCAACCACTTTTCGCAATGTTAGCATATTCTTGGTCTCACTTTTGGCACCAACTAAAGTACTTGTAACTGCAAGTTTGCTCTCAAGGGATTGCAAAATAGCTTTGATGGTAATCAACAGTTGTTTGCGGTTGAAACTCTTCAACTTGAAAGTACCATTGGCATTTTCAAGATATAGGGTGTTCAGACGGTGGCTGTCGATTCTAAAATTACGCTCATCACGATCATAGAAGTGCTCCTCGAAACTCTCGCCATCATCATCCTCATCATCATCTAATTCGCTGCCATTTTCATCTT
The DNA here is from genome assembly GCA_031125475.1 of Saccharomycopsis lassenensis. NCBI lineage: Eukaryota > Fungi > Ascomycota > Saccharomycetes > Ascoideales > Saccharomycopsidaceae > Saccharomycopsis > Saccharomycopsis lassenensis. The sequence goes on from JASTUK010000012.1 coordinate 6,497, forward strand.
CACCATCTTCGCTATTCTGCTCATCGTCATCGCCCTCGACTGATGTATCAACGTCAACATCATTGATAATTTGCTCATCTTCGCTATCACCATTGCTCTCACTATGCTCATCGTAATCCCTGACCCTTACCGAGGAGCTTTGCAAATGGTCATCACGAGTACTTGCATCGCTGTCTCTGCCATCATCACTGTTCTCATCAGTATCTTCATCAGTTTCCAAATTGCGCAATTCATTCTCTATGAACTCAAGTACACTACCAAAATTTTCAATCAATCCTTCTCTTTTGAACTCAATTAAGAATGTGTCAAAATCGGAAAAAACTCTAATGCCTAACAAAGATCCCAATAATATTAGTAGCGTGTTTACCTGCTTATTACTGCTAGCAGTTTGTGCAGAACTTAATGCTGAAACCTCTGGTTGCTGTTCTGTGACTTCTGTGCCTGCTTTTTGAAACGAGTTTTTTCCTTGAATAACGACCGAAGTCAATACACTGGCGGTGGCGTTTATGATGTTTTTTGGAAAAACGCACTCTTTGAACACTGGAATTTCGGATAGTCTAGTTATGGCTATCAAAACCTTTCTTCGTATATCAACGTCCACAGAGGACGAGAAAATATTGATCAACAAAGCCAAGGTGTCATGCAAAAACCCCGTAAGAGTTTTTCTATTTTCATCATTTTTATCGTAAATTCCCAATCGAGCATCGTTGATTTGCTTTCTCTTTGAATCAATAGTGCTGATGTAACCAAAATAGTTTTTAGGGTCGTCTGGAGACTTGAGTGATATTGGTAACAAAGCGCATATTATGTTTAGTACGCCGACCACCAACTCCTTTGAACACTTCATCAATGACTCTATAGATACCGACTCTTTTGAATCAGAATCACTCGAACCACCACTCAAGAACCCGTTTATATTGAAACCTTTGATCAATTCAAAAGAGAGATCCGGTGAGACTGCAAGTAAGTGTTCAAGTGATTTCAATAGCTTGATTGCAGTAGAGTATGGAATAATGGGCGTGGTAGTGTTTTGTGATGAATTTTTGGAATGCGAGACTGAAATCAAATCACACATCTTATTAACAATCGTGGGGTTATTGTTGATCAAACTCTCCAACAAAGCAGGTTCTTTATCCAAACTATCAATAATTCCACAAATAGCTATGACAGCATTTTCCACCATGACCATGTCAGAGTTCTCAATCAAGACTCTTGAAAGAATTGGGAAAACGTCTTTAACATGATGAAAATTTGAAGGGCCTACTGCATGGCAAGAATTTGAAGCAATGATCAAAGCCTTTCTTTGAGCATGTGTGGCAAAAAAGTCCAAATACTGCAAGCATGCTAGCAAGCAACCCTTGTTCAAAATAGAGAAGCCTTGATTTCTAGAAATAACTTCCAAAGTTTGTAAGCATTGTTCAGCTAAATCGATATCAATGATTTCCATCAATTTTGGCTGGATTGCTTCAATAGCACCATTGAGCACCAATACTACCGAAAAATAAGGATCAATCTCCCAAATGTTATACAAACATCTGGTGCTTACCAATTGAATCTCCAAGTTATCTGCTAATGAAGGATCATTCAAAATCGCTATTAGTAACTTGACCAACTCGTCAACTGGGAAACTTCTACCCATACTCAAAGTATTCGTCATCAACAAAGATTCCGATAATTCGTTTAAAGTATCCAATAGCATGTAAGGATCTTCTCTTTTTTTCAAAAGAGCTAAATATCTCGATATCCCCATAGGTTCACCGAAAACTCCACGCATGCCCCCTTCGCCCAAAGAATTCAAAAAACCAGATGCTTCAGGGAAAAATTGTGCCATGGTTTGGGCAATGGCTTGACTGTCAACGGGTCTGGCAGTAGAGGAGCGACTTTCGCCAGAAGAGCCAAATGCATTGAAGTTCACAAGTCTTGAAAATGGGAATCCAGGTGGCAAACGCCCAAAGCGACTAGATCCTTCATCATTAGCGTTTTCGTCAGTTTCGTGGTCATTATGATCGTCACTATTGCTTACTTCGTCCTCATCAACGTGAACGTTTCTATGAACTCTTCTGTCTTTGCTTGTCCCTTGACTAGCTGACATCTCCACGTCGTTATCCATGTATTCATGGGCATCACCGTTTTCAGCATGACCCGATTTGGACTTACCAGCATCACCATCGGCGTTGTTCTTATTTCTAACTTTTTTGAACTGGTCTGAGAGTCTCTCGATCTCTTCGTTTTGCTCTATTCTTTCGTCATCATCCGAGTTTCTTTTCGCTATTGATGAAGAAGGGTTGAATACATTTCTGTTGAACCTTCTCGACATGTTGGTACTGGAAAGGAAAAAGGAAAAGGAAAAGAAAAAAAGGAAAAGGAAATTGTAAAGAAGAAAATGAAACTGGAACTAAAGCTTGAAAACAATCAAATATATAGACTCCTAGACTGTTTTTGCAAGCACACAAACAATCAGTACTTATAGGATCTAAAGAGCAACTCTGGTGCACACTCTAAGTGAAAAAAAATAATTACTTGAATCAGTACCCAAATCAGTTCCTGGATTCTAGGTTTGTCTCAAGCGACTCGACGTAAGTAGAAAAAAAAATCAACGATATGCAACAAATGTATGACCTTTGTGCCTATTTGAATGTTCAAATTAGTATGTAAGTCAAAATCCAAGTTCGAGAATGTTGCTGAACTTTGAGCTTGTGATATTCCCTTAGAAGAAGTGTTTGCAGTGTGTGGTGTTGTACGAAATATGAGAAGACGATGGCAATTAGGTTTGGTGCACTGCACCGTCCAGTGTACGGGTGTTGGAACGGTTAACAGGGAAAAGTGCAGAGCTGAAGGAAAGCGGAAACGGAGTTAAGACGGGGTGGGGCCCCCCAGATATATGAACGCGGGAGTGAGCGTTTTGGACAAGGGAAAAAAAAGGAGATCAAGGGAAACAAGGGAAACAAGAGAAACAAGGGAAACAAGAGAAACAAGAGAAACAAGGGAAACAAGGGAAACAAAAGTCGCACACACGGCGGCCTTGATAGTGCGGCCAAATTGCGTGGCAGCACGAGCGTCAGCACGAGTGACAACGTTTGTTCCACGCCCAGCCACGCCCTCCAATATCATTTAGTGTTTCCGCTCAGGTCTGCCCCGGCTTTGCGCGCTGCCGCCTCCTCGAAGCCCTTGCTTTTTCCCGCTGCTTTGAGCTTGTATGAAACATAGGAGTAACGCCGGTAGAATTTGAGTCTGAGTGCGGCGTGTGTGCCAGTGGGCCAAACAGTGTGTTGTTTTGGTGCTGGAAAACAAACTTGGTGTTTCTGGTGGCACCTGGCATCTGGCACGACTTGAAGCTGCTGAATGCAAAGTGCAAAAATGTCAAAATTGCAACTGCTGCGAAAGGTAAAAATGTAGCTAACTATAAGAAACCAAGTTAGAAAAATAGAAAAAAAAATAAAAAAGCCAAAACGTAAAAAAAATAAAAAATAAAATTCAAGCCAAACTAAATTTGGGCTAGACCGATGATCCGATGTGATGGAAAAAGCTGCTAATCGGTTGACGTGAGCAACCAAGAAGGTTAAAAAGAAAGCAAAGCAGTTGCAGTGGAGCTCGGGCGATATGAACCATGGGTTAAACGGGCAACGGGCAACGGGCAACGGGCAACGCGAAACGTGAAACTGCTGGGCCAGCACAAACAATAGGCCGCGGCCAAGAAAAACCTGAATGATGGGTTGGTACGTGGTTCGCACAATCTAGTCGAGAAACAATAAGCAATCAGCAAACTCCGGCCGCAGAAACTTGGCCCCCAGACCCAAAACTGAACAGCACAATCAGCAATGCTTTTAACCGCGCGAATTGGTGGACAGTCCAAGGGTCGAACCAGGGGATACTGTACTTTAATAGCGTTCTGCAGTTACACCGCGATCAGAAAGCAGTATTTGAACATACTTCCGCGGACAAGACATACTGGAACAGACATAAGACCCAGAATAAAAGTAAAAACAACACTGCCCCCTCGTCCGAGCTATTGTTACAAGTTAAAATTTTTTTATTGCGCGGCCAACAGCTAGTAGTGTCCCGATGTTTACCAACCTCATTCGCTTGTGCCACCATAGTCCCGTCCCGTCCCCTGAAGCATTATGGCTTTAAACAAACTTGATTATCAAGAACCTAGTAATTAGCACCAAAAGTATCTCGGAATCTTCTCACCTTTACTTTTTTTTCATCGAATATTTTTGGCTTTTCTTGTTATTGTTTCTTTTTCATTTCACCTTTTGAAAATTGTGTCTTCCAAAAAATTCCCTCCCTTTCTTCTTTTTCCAGTTGTCATCAGATTTCTTCTTTCCAAGCACTTGATTGGATTTTTTTTTTTTTTGGTTCAAAGATACATTTCCAAAGCAAGTTTCCTGTTTGCTGCGATATCATTCAAATTTAACCAAACTTTAGAGCTAAGCTAGACTTTCACACACCCCAATTGACCCTGTCGTGATTGATTATACTTTGTTCTGTTTGAATCGAGCTTTGCTTTTTTTGTCATTTTTTTTTAATACTTTAATTTACTAGTTCTGCTTGATTTTTGGTTTTCTAGCATCACTACCTGTTAATTGATTTGATTAAGTTTTGGCTTTTGAGTAATAAGTCGTGACACCTTTTTTCTGATTTACTTAAAGAATTGTTGAACTTGTTTGTTCTTTTCCTTTCAACTCAAAAGAATTGATTTTGTATTATATTGTCGACTTATATTCAATTCAATAGTGCTTGTTTTAATTACTAATTGCCTGTTTTTACACACAAATTTCAAAAATTTCAGATATACCACCAATCATTGACCACTGAAAGTCTACCTCCTACCAGCGGCAATATGGACAATACCATCAACGATATGTCGGCAGTGAGACCTGTCATCACTGATTCAAAGCCGGAGAACTTTTTGACAACTTTTCCAATTCCTGATCCTCCGCCTGCCACGGCCCAGACGTCAAATTCATCCCTTCCCAGAACCCTTTGGATGGGAGACATTGATCCATTGGCCGACGAGACTCTGATCTCGAGCATTTGGCAAAATTTGGGCAAAAATGTGGTTGTCAAATTGATCAGAGCCAAAAGAGGTACGCCTGCTGCTTCTCTCAACACCGGTCACGCTGGATATTGCTTCATTGAGTTTGAAAGCTACGAAGATGCCAAATTGGCTCTTTCGCTAAATGGTACAAAGATTCCTGAGTCCAATAACCGATTATTTAGGTTGAATTGGGCAAGCTCTGCTACACTATCCGATCCAATCTTGCAGTCACCTGAATACTCACTCTTTGTGGGCGATTTGTCTCCGAGCACCACCGAGGCTCACTTATTGGCACTATTCCAAGCACATTTCAAAACGGTAAAGACAGTACGAGTGATGACAGACCCAACAACGGGGGCTTCACGTTGTTTTGGTTTTGTCAGATTTAGTGATGAGAATGAGCGTAAGGAAGCTATGGATAAAATGAACGGAATCTGGTGTGCCGGAAGACCAATAAGAGTAGCTTTTGCTACACCAAGAAATACGGGTTCTAGTGGTCTTAATTCTGGTAGCAACGTTGCTGCTGGCGCCGGCAATGGCCCCATGTTTATGGGCAACATGGCACAAATGGGCACACAGATGGGCACACAGTTGAATAACCAATTGAGCAGTCAAATGGGTCCTCAATTGACAAATTCATTATACCAGCCCGGTGACAGCCTTCCGGTATTGAATCCAAACATGCTTGATGCCACAGGCACCGTACCTAATAGCCCCGAAATGATGATGTACAACCCATACGGAAGCGTTTATTATGGCAACGTCGTATCAGCTGCTCCCCCATCACAGTCGCTGTCATCAAGACTGGCCAACTACAATGACAGCAGTAATACCACTGTGTTTATTGGTGGACTTGCCAACACCGTTTCAGAGTCAACGCTTCTGTCGCTTTTTTCCCAATTTGGAGAGATTGTGAGTATCAAGATTCCACCGGGCAAAGGCTGTGGGTTCGTGCGATTCCGCACACGCGAAGAAGCAGAAAGTGCGATATACAACATGCAGGGTTTCAACATTGGCGGGAATCGGGTCCGGTTGTCGTGGGGAAGACTGCAGGCACATATGAGAGCAGCTGCCGCCGCTGCCGCCGCCGCTGCTGCTGCTGCTGCCGCTGCTGCGGCAGCTTACCAGTCTGGGTATCCTACGAGCGCTGGCTCCTTGACCGCGCAGCTGGGATTTATACCGTTTGCGGGCAACATGGACGACAGGAGCTTAGAGTCGTACGACTACAACTACGTGTACGGGACGATGTCGCAGATGCCAGTCGAGGAAATGAGAAACGAGTCGGAGACGCCGAAGCCGGATGGCAAGTTGTTGAGTAAGATGTACCAGGCTGCAACGGTCGGAAAACTAGACTCGTTGTAACAGCAGTAGTTTTGGTGTTTAAGACGTGCTAGTTTGGTGAGTTGCAGGCCCTTTGGCCCATCGTGGGGGAGGTTGGGGGGTTCGGCTATATAGGCAACGTAATACAAAGACAGTGCAGTGCAGCGCGGTGCCCAACAGATTCAATATTTAGTTAAATATCTCAAAAATTGTACTTGTATCCGATCCGTTACCAGTTGTGCATCGGCCTTTGCTCAAATGAGTAGCACAATCCGGCTCACCATCCATTAGTTCTCCGCAAATCGTGGAGTATTTCAGTGATTTTTCACAAAAACCTGCAAAGGAGCAGCAATCCAGCACACACACACACACACACCACACACACACAGGTTTATAAAAATAACCACCCAGCAGAATAGCCAGAAACAAAGCAGAACAACCAGCAGCAGTCTAATGGCGTACAAGTATATCATTGTAAAGGAATTGCCACAAGGCGTGGTGCTCATCCAGTTGAACAGACCAACCAAATTGAATGCTTTGTCCAAGGGATTGGGCACAGAGATCAGCCAGGAGCTCCAGAGAATTGACAAATTGCCAGACAAATACGGCTGTGTTGTGATCACTGGAAATGCAAAAGCGTTCTGCGCTGGAGCAGACATTGCAGAATTGAAAAACACTCAAAGTGAGGCTGCGTTTACCGATATTGTGCAGTGGTCTATGGACATTGCAAAAGTTGAGGTACCAATAATTGCTGCGGTAAGTGGGTACTGTTTCGGGGGTGGATGCGAGTTGGCCATGGTGTGCGATATGCTCTACTGCACCGAAAGCGCCAAGTTTGGCCAGCCAGAGATCAAAATTGGAATTTTGCCAGGTGCCGGGGGAACCCAAAGATTGCAGAGAACCGTGGGCAAACAGGTGGCCATGGAGCTCATTTTGAGTGGGACCCCAATGAGTGGGAAAAGGGCCTACGAGTTGGGATTAAGCAGCCAGATTTTCAAAACGTACGACGAAATGTTGAACGGCGCCATCAAGTTGGCCACCCAGATCAGCACGGGCCCTCGGTTTGCTGCGCGTATAAACAAGAAGGCCGTGTACAAAGGCTACGAGGTGGGGCTTTCTGAGGGTATCAAATACGAGCAGCACTTCTCGGGGATTTTGACACAGAGCGAGGACAAGCAAGAAGGAATGACCGCATTCTTGCAGAAGAGAAAGCCGCAATGGGCCTGGATGAAGGCGAAATTGTGATTGAAGACTCCAGAGGTGCCAAGTTTGGCACTGAAATAAATGAAATTTAGCTACTTTTTTTGCAACGCGTGGTGTGTGTGTAGCAATAGCAACAGCAATAGCAATTGACCCGACAAAATGGCCTTTTGTAGTACAAGTGCCATTTTTCTAGCACGTAAGTGCTGTTCCAGTCCGTACGTGCAGATGTCCCGTTTTACGTTCTGGGATTATTGTCGTTTAGTAGGTCCAAGAACTAGTTTTTGCTTTTTTGTTTTTTTGTTCTTTTTCCAATTTTAGTCTCCGATTTAAACTTTCTAATGCGTTTTTCTTTTTTGCCTGTTCTATATCTGATTGGGTTTAAGTGGTGCACGGGTGTTTGGTCAAGGACAAAAAAGTGCAACATTTACTTATCCCATCTAGTTGAATAACCACTTTGCACTACGCACCTACCAAAAAAAATCTACGAGGTCTGCATATAGCACAAATGAGCTCCAAGGGAAATCTTTTGAAAAAGTACAAGCTTGTTTTCCTCGGAGAACAAGGTGTCGGGAAAACGTCTTTGATCACGAGATTCATGTACGACACATTCAACTCACAATACGCCGCTACAATAGGGATTGATTTTTTATCAAAGACCATGTATTTGGATGACAAAACAATCAGATTGCAGTTATGGGATACTGCGGGGCAAGAACGATTTAGATCATTAATACCTTCATACATGAGAGACTCTAATGTGGCGGTAGTGGTTTACGATATTTCGAGTAAGAAATCTTTTGAAAGCATCGATAAATGGGTGGAGGACGTCAAATTAGAAAGAGGTGAAAATGTGATAATTGTTATTGTGGGCAACAAGAACGATTTGAACGAGAGCAGACAAGTGACAACGGATGAAGCCGAGTTGCAAGCCAAAAAGTTGGGCGCTTCGATTTTTTTTGAAACGAGTACAAAGACTGGCCATAACGTCAAGTTACTATTCAAGAAAATCGCCCAACTCTTGCCCGAGTTTGATGAATCAAGCAACGAATCAAGCACAAATCCGGATAAGAGTGAAGTTATTGACATTGCCGCAGAAACTAATCCAGAGGAATCCAGTTGTCTGTGTTAGAACATTATCACCAAGAGCTGATACTGAGATACGCCCACCACCATCATTTTTAATGACATTTTCTGCCCTCGAAGTTCCACATTTAATATCATTGTCATTCTTATTATCATTAATTAAAAAAAAAAAACAGACAAAGTATGAAAGATAATGTAAGTAGTTCTATATAAACTAATGAATGAGTTAATGAGAAAACCGAACTGCGTACAATTGGTCACTTGTCGTTGATAGCGGCGCTGATAGCAGCTCCATAAATGGAGCTGTCAGCAACGAACTCCAATGTAATGTCTGAGCCGGGTTGTAAAAGTCGAAGAATCTCCAAAACCTTTTCTCGGTAGTAGTTGAAATGGTTCAATACTGAGCCGCCATACCCAAAATTAACCGTATTCAAGTCCTCTTTTTGGCACACCCTTTGTAGAGCAACAATGGAGCATGAGAGTGTAGCTGCAGCTCGCACGGCCACCAATCTGATGATTCTTTTGATGTTCATTATGTCACTCACAGAAACAACGCCAGATTCGACAAAATTTTGTTCAAAAAAACGTTTACTCTCCTCCAAGCCCTCAACATCATCTGCACTGTTTGAAATGGCACAGCACACTGTCCCTGTAAAGTAATCATGAGGCACAAAAAACTCTTTTTTGAACTGTGTTACTGTTTGCAAAATGACGCCAGCCTCGTAGTAGTCAACAACGATAAGTCTTGCCAATTCAGATATGAATCTTCCGGATGTCAACATTTCCAACGGTTGGAACAACTTCCCAGAGTTGTCGTTGTTGTTTATGTAGGCGCCTCGCATAACACTCTCAGTTGACCAGTCATTGTGAATAATCTCGTCCCATTTGCTGATGATCCCATACTGTTTCAAGTGCTCACCAAAAAACGACAACTCAGTGTTGAACAAACACTCCTCGTGGTTGTTCACCTGCAAAACGTTTGCGTTTACCTGCACTTTTTTGGAATCTGTAATGAGCTTTGTGGGGAGAAACATGCAGCAGTTGGTACCAGTACCCAACACTATTCCCATAGCGGTATTAGAATTGAAAAACTTTGAGGTCAAATACACTGCGATACTGTCGTTCACAATGGATTTGACGCTGATGCGCAAGTTGTGTCTTTTGACACAGTCCTCAAACAATTCTTTCAAAGAACGTTCGCAAATAGCTGGATCCAAAATGTAACCCTTGCCGCATCGTGTCACTTTCCCGTCATTGATGTTGGTTTGCGATATAGGGAAACTCCACGTGATGCCCGTTTTGATGGTCTCCCCACTTTGGAAGTAGCCCTCCAGTAACGACTCGCTGATCTTGTCGCCAATAAAATCAAAGAACTTGTAGTCTATGCATTTGTTGTCGTCAGTGATGTTGAACTTGTGCGACATTAGGACCTTCGTGGGATTGATGTCAATAACAGAGACCCGGAACGTGCTGCCACCCAAATCTAGCGATAAGTATCTTCCCTTTTCCGATAAATCGCATATGTAATTGAAGCTCGGGATCATCGAAATCAACGACGTGTTTAACGCCTCCGTGTACTGCTGCTGAAACCCCGCGATCATCTGTTCTAGTACTTTTGTGTTGTAGCCCGAGTCTGCGCTGCCAAAAGCTCCAATGAGCTGATCCTCCAACTGGCCAATCGCCTCGTACGACGACTCTACAGAAGACGAGGACTCTGGTCGTTCGCCTTCTTCGTCTTTGACTGTTGACAACGTTGTTTTCAGGTCGTCCCTGTGACCAAGAACACCCATAGTCATGCTTGCAAGACACCTCTCCTTATCCTGTTGTTTGTAAAGTGTCCCCTTTGGCCGCGTTTTCTACTTTTGTGCTGTGTTTGCCTCGAAGAATGAGAAAAACACAAGAAGGATCATTTATATACTAATGTGGAAAGGAAAAGTCACGGCTCCGCGCGATGTTGAAAAACAAAAATGTTACAGATAACAATGAACGTTTGGCCGGCTCTGCATGGATAAAATTTATGGATAAAAAGTAAATGGCCTTTAGTGGAATGAGTGTTGGAGGAAAAAGAGCTGGAGTGAAGCAAAACAGGGAGCATGTGATTCGTGCTTGTTTGTTTCTTACTGCTGAGTTGTTTTCATCTGTTTTTTATGTGTTTTTCATGTTTTTTGAGTAGCACTGCTCAGAGTAGTTCTGAAAAGTTGCGCCTACGCCGTTTTCTCTAAGGGCTAAATATTGCTAATTTATTAATATACATGGCATGCAGAACAGCATCTGGAAGTGGTATCAAAAGTGTGTGGCGGTCACACCATTTGGAGTTGAGGCATTTTGTCCAACGTTTGGTCGTTGTTATATGTGCTGGTGGGGGAAATAAATGGGGCATTTTTAGGCAGACAGAGGCCTATAACGAGGTTCTTTAAGAAACTGCCCGTGTCAAATGGGTTTTGGTCCTTGGCAGTGCACAAGTTTCTCTCAGATAAATTGTAGTTGTTCAAAAACTCTCTCGTTTTCAAGTTCATCGAGTTCAAGTAAATGTGGTAAGCAATCAATAGCATTGGGTAAATCATCAAAAAGTGCGAAAAGATTGCCAAAAATAGTGCTGCTGGGTGGTCTGCAACGTTTTTGTTGAAGCTCTGTTTTGGGTTGACGTGTTTCAAGTAATAGTAGCTTAGAACAGTGCAGTACACCGTACCCAAAAAAGCCATTAACGTAAAGCTGAAAAAGTATCTGTAGTTTCTTTGGCCCACGCAATTGTTCAACCATATGCAATGGTGGTCCATATCGCTCACACACGCATTGCAAATGGCACAATGTGAGGTTCTTGGCGATCTCCATATTCTGCATGTCGAACAGTACTTTGTGTGGACCTCTTTCCCAGATATTTTTGTCGGCAATGCAAATTGTTTGGTGTACTCGTCAGGAGCCCCAAAAACGGTGTCGAGAATATGAATGTTTCTTGGTATAATGCCTGGGTCTGTTAATGCAGCTCTCAAGAAGCTCACCAAACAGTGTAGCCAGACATATGAGAACGTCACCACAACCGGGATCATGCGGTGCTGACAATACCATTTGGCCAAAAAAACACAGAAAAAGACTTGGATCGCAATGATCATTGCAAATGTGAATAACATGTACGGTTTACGTGCTATGCCCTTGTTGGTTCGCACTCGCCCTCCCAAGCAGAAAAAATAGTTGTACATGCTCATCTTTAAGTAGTTCTTTGTTTCAATCGATTTCTCGTTGAATCTCTTCACCCTCTCCGAGGCTGGATCCGCTGCTATCCATAGCACCGTTCGCTGTATCCTTGATGGCTTATTCTGTTCTTGTGCAGCAGTAGCACTCAACAAATTGCCTTGGCTGGGTATCATTGTTGTGGTGCCAGGGCCGTTTCGATGCTAGTTTTTTTTTTTTGTTTTTTTGATCACAATCAAAATCTTCAGACTCCCAAGTACTAAACAAAATATACTAAAAACTCTCGAAGGTAATAGCCAACAGCAGCCTTTTAAGTAAAGCTAATCTATTGAAATCTAAATTTAGAAGCCTTCTTGTTCACGCCAACTTGTTTGATGTAGTGCAAGCCGAGGTTTCACTAGTTCGTCCTGGAGAATGGAGGATTGGGTAAAATTGGAAATAAGGAAAACTGAATTCGTTTTTCTAATAACTAATACCGAATCTGAGTAAAAATTAAAAGTAAAAAGGAAAAAAGTAATAAACGAAAAAGTAGAAAACCGGATCTTAAATAAGGATTTGGTCCAAATCCGAGGATATCGTGAGAAAACTAAAACTCAGGAACCAAACTCAGGAGCAGTGATTCTGCAAATGCTGGAAGGCCGTCAATCAAAAAGTGTACAGTCATTTTGCTCATTGTTGCAACCCAAAATAAACCTGCGCAGTGTGTTAAAGAGACAAAAATGTGCAAACAAATATAAAATTTATGGTAAATCATCCCTTCAAACTTAGCTTTAACAGAAAAATAAAATACCCTGGATCCTTTTCCATAGAACTTTGTGAAGCGTGCTAAAAAAAAACTGTACAAAATCACGGCTAAAATTTGGCGGTAAGTGTACACAAAATCAAGACCCGGTGGTATTGACGAAAGTACTTTGAATATTCGGTGCCTAAAAATAGAATAAGGAGACACAAGCCACCTCTAGAAGAGCTAGCAGCTCACAAACGTGCTTTCCTTTAAAACTGCTGACCGGTTTTTGCAACATAATTGTTAAACTCTATGTAACAAGAGCCTAAAGTCCTTGAGTCCCGATCCTTTTGTTTGGGTTCCGTACAATTGACCAAAATCTTTGCAAAGGCACCAAAATAAAAGTAAAAAATAAAAAAAAAAGAGACCAACACTGGCTTGAACCCACTCATCCATGCACCAAACGGGACTGGGCTTGAGGCTGGACAATTTGATTTTTTGCACAAACTGTACAGCTATAGCTAGAGCATCTTGCAAAAACTGACCCAAGCTGTGACCTGAACATGGATCCAGTGCAAAAAGTTACATGCACTGTTGCCGAGTACAAAACCATAGGCGAGCTCAAAAGTGGTGTAATTAGTGGTACTTATGGGGACAAGAATGACTATTTCTCCAGGTGTTTCCTTTGGAAATCCATTTTGTTGTTGAACAGTTTGGATTCAAAAGAATGGAGCTCAAGTTTGGAGGCCGCCAGAACCACATTTGAATTCTTGTCAAAGCAGTACTACCCACCGTTTCTGTATTTGGAAACAGAGTCAGAATATTACGAAACCGATGACAAATCCAGTAACGAAACTGGGGTCATCAGCAATCTGGCGAAGAAACAAAGTTTAATAAACCCAAAACGGCTCTCCAATGGCACTAGCTGGGGTGCAAAAGAAGATCCGCTCATGAACAATTCATCAATTGTGTCCTTACAGAAAGACGTTGAAGAATTGAATACTATTGTGCTTGATATTGAAAGAATTTTTCCCGGAATGGTTTTGTTCCAGGACATCAAGATCAAGAAACAACTAGTGATAATCTTATTTGTGTGGTACAAATTGAATCAAGACATTGGTTATAGACAGGGCATGCACGAAATTTTGTCATTGATCTACTTGGTGGTCTACAATGAAAGCACACATAGTGCTAATCATAAACCGAAAGACTACAAATCACTTGCTGAGAAGGAATTGATATTGGAGATATTCAACAAAAACGAAATCATGGCTGATGTATTTCACATGTTCACGTTGTTTATGATCAATCCACAAGCCTCGTTTTACAACGAAGCCAATTTATTGAAGCGGTGTGAAGATTTTAATTCGTTATTGAAGGACTTTGACTACGATCTTTACTATTACTTGACAGTCAAATTGAGATTAGAGTCACAAATTTGGCTAATCAGATGGTTTAGACTACTTTTCATCAGAGAGTTTAATATTGGTACTGTAACTGTGTTATGGGACAAATTATTGAGCTTTGAAAAAATCAAGAATCTATCAACACTAACAGAAAATAATGATTTCGATTTGATTTTAGAGTGCTTAGTCTTAATCTTTTTGATAAAGATTAAAAAGAATTTGATCATCGATTGCAACGATTACGGTGACGTTTTGAAGTTGTTGTTGAATTACCCAATTGCCAAAATCAGCAACTCCAAGGTCATAAGCAAAAAGATCGATTCATCATTTGACTTTAATGCCATTTTATCCAACATCAACTGCGAAAATTTAACGCACTTATTCAACGAAGCAGTTTTGATTTTCAACTCTAGAAAAAGTCTTAGGTTTATTGGCAAGTTTTTGAACGAGAAATACAACAAAGATTTCATCAACTCGTACGAGAAGTACATTGGCACCTCAAATTTTGAAAATCTGAACTATTCGTTTGTTGCTAACGATTCAATTTTAGACAAATTGCGGTTCCAGAATAGATTAGAGAAAAGAGTAAAAAACGCGTTAAAAGGTTGATTGGCTGTTTCCTTGTTTTTGCTATGCTGCTAGATACTTTCAATTCGGTCGCTTCACTTATTAATTCACTTTCCAATTCATTTTCATTTTATTTGACCTAAATTGTAATTCTACGGTTTTTGTTTTCTTTTTTATTATTGTAACGCAGCACGCGAAAAAAGAAAAAAAAGATTTAGTTATATTTACATATAGAAATTTTAATCATCCTTTATAATAATTTTTGGAAAGATCAAACTTGCAATTGCCACAAATGATAAACAAAAAGAAAGATATACTGGGCAAAAAACAAGGTACGCTTTCTGGATTCTTTGTTCTGAAAAAGGCAAAATCTATGGTGGCTACCAGGAAATCATTTATCACGTTTGACAAAAGAGTGGATAGTCACGAAAAGCAGCAAACCTTTGGCACATTTGGCACAAAAAGCAATTCTGCGAATTTTGCCAGTGAGGATGGTGATGATCTAGCGATTATAGACGAGAACCTGTTTTATAAAGATAGACCACAGTCTAGTACCAAAACATCCAAGTATTTTCACACAACAACCGAAAAATCAAACACCACAGAGAAGTCAGTCAAGCTTTTGCAAAAATTTGACACATTAACCTCATCGGGCTCTGGGTTCCGTAAACTGAGACCCAGACCAACGGTCTCAAGGGTACCTAGTTATAACGATTATAGATCTGGAAATTCGAGATCGAGTACAATCAACGATGGAGGCCCGGTTATAGAATTCAGTGAAGAGCAAATGAGAGTATTGGATCTTATTGTGACAGAGAACAAAAGTGTTTTCTTCACTGGTAGTGCTGGTACCGGTAAATCCGTTTTATTACGAGAGATCATCAGACAGTTGAGTAGGAAATACAGATCAGACGATTATCTTGGTGTTACTGCCTCTACAGGATTAGCCGCAGTCAATATTGGAGGACAGACTTTGCATAGATTTTCTGGAATTGGATTGGGCAAGGGCTCCGTGGACGAACTTGTAAAAAGAATCTCGAGCAATGAGTACAACAAGAGAAGATGGATCAATGTCAAGGTTTTAATCATTGATGAGATATCCATGATTGATGGTTTATTGTTTAGTAAATTGTGTCAGATTGCTCAGAAAATCCGAGGTAATCAAAAACCTTTTGGTGGTATACAATTGGTGTTAACCGGTGATTTCTTCCAGCTACCACCTGTTCCTGACAAGTTCTCCGGAAAAAAGCCTAGTTACTGCTTTCAAACTGCTGAGTGGAAATCTTGCGTGGACAAAACCATTCAATTAACCAAAGTTTTCAGACAAAAGGGCGATAATGAGTTGATTGATATGTTGAACATGGTACGTTTGGGAAAATGCACACCGGCTGTCAGTGACAAGTTTTTGAAACTCTCACGCGAAGTGGTTTACGATGACAACATTTTACCCACTGAGCTTTTTCCCACACGGAATGAAGTCTCCAACGCAAATAGCACGAGACTCGCTAAATTGGAAGGTCCTGTCTGGAAATTCACTGCAAGAGAACTGTTTAGCAGTGAACATCCCGCTGTCATTGACCAGGAGAAGAAGTTATTGGAGAATTTTTTAGCTGTCAAAGAATTGGTTTTGAAAGACGGTTCACAGGTATTGATGGTGAAGAATTTAGATGATCAAATTGTCAATGGAAGTATAGGCATTGTGTTATTTTTCCTCACTGCATCCCTATATGACAAAGTTTTTGCACTTTATGGCAAATCTCGTCTTGAAGATCCCCTGACATTAAAAGAAATTAGATTTGTATCCAAATGCATTGGAGCAAGTTCTCAACTGTCTTTGCCTCCAGACATGAGGCAAGAGTTCCTGGAATTCCCCAATGAAACAAGGTTGAAACTCAAGGATTTGATCAGTATGGCCATGTATAGCAAAAAGGTTGACGCTTTGCCTGTTGTGAGTTTTTCGATACCTGATCAGGTTGAAAAAAGAATTCAAATAGTTGAACGACAAGACTTCTCGGTGAAGTACAACAACAAGACAGTTACTAGAAACCAAATCCCATTATTGTTGTCGTGGGCACTTTCAATTCACAAGTCGCAAGGACAAACCTTGGACAGAGTCAAAGTTGATTTGGCCAAGATCTTTGAAAAAGGTCAAGTTTATGTTGCATTGTCAAGAGCCACCTCTAAAGAGAGGTTGCAAGTGTTAAATTTCTCGGCTAGCAAGATCGTGGCCTCCCAAGAGGTCATAGAGTTTTATAACTCTCTTGAAAGTCTTTGAATCTACTTGTTATGTTTTTTACGTTAAATATATTATTGTAACGAACAACAGTAAAAAAAAAAAAAATCGGATACAATTTTTCTAATCTATAAATCGTTATTTTGTTTCAAATCCATCTTCTCCATTTGCTTTATAATGTTTTCATGTGATTTATTTTTGGTTTCTAAACTTTTCAACTCAGTGTATTTTCGCTGTTGTTCCTCGAAGGTGTCCTCTTCGAATTTTTGGTTCATTATTTCTCCTTCTCTATCAAATTCCTCTTCTTCAACATTGTCCACAGTCGGGTCAAGACTTTCTTCATCGTACTCACCTTCGTAGTCATAATCCTGTGAGTTCAAATCCTCTTCTTCTTCATCATCATCTTCTTCTTCATCTTCATCGTAATTATAATTGTAATCCAAATCATCAAAATTCGTGTTATATTCATCCAATTCGTTCTTGATATCACTGTGATTATATTCTGCTAAAGCCTCTTCGACATAGTTGTTGTGGTCGCCAGAAGCATTCATTAATCCCAATCCTTGGTGACTGTCTTTATTAGAACTATCATGACCCATCACCAGGTCGCCCTTCTCGGCTATTATTTTCATCATGTTCTCATCTGCAACTTCATTCATGGTATTCCCATCTTTGATAAGATCGTTATTGTCAGCATTGTGTTCAGTAATGGTTGAATTACCTTTTGCAGAATTTTGCAACACTTCGTCTTCATCTTCGTCGTCAGTTAGTTCTATGATAGGTTCTCTCCAAAAAACTGCATCTGTGAATTTTTCATCAGTGAATACGTTTATACCGTCCTTTCTGTCATCATTTTTGATGATGACCGGTGGGAAAAAGTGATCAACCAACTCATTGATATGAATATACGAAGATTTGTATCCAGCTAACTCAAGAAACTCCATATGAACATCACCGTCAGTGTTTATAGTGAAAATCTTCGAAGACGGGATGTCCACTGATCTATAACTCAAAGCATCAGTAATTCTGTTACCAAATCCTGCATAAAACGGACTCTTGTTGACGTTACCATACAAGTTTCGCAAATCTGTTAAACAAGTTATTTTGAAAACCTCAGGCTTTTTTAAAATCACTTCTCTTCTTAAAGCGGCCATAGTTCTATCTGGCGACAAAATAACTGGTCCAGCAGGGATTTTGAAACCATCTTGGTCAATTCCATTCAAATATGCTCTTGTTGTATCAGCCAATCCAACGGATCTGGCAGTTAGGTACATTATATTGTACCCGTTGGTCTTAATATCAGAAAATAATTTGGCAACACCCTCGTGTGTCCAGTCTTTACCGATCATGGTGAAAACATGGCCCAAAGCATCGGATTTGGTGATTGTTCCATCAATATCAGATATCACTACCGGAACATCGTATTTCCAAAGAAATATTCTTGACTTAATGCTGGATTTGGTACCATCCACGTTAAATTCAGTAGTGTTTTCACCATACTTTAAATTCAAACACTTTAATTGATCTGACGTTAATCTCAATGTTTTGATAAAGCTTGGGCCACCTGAGTACTTCGAGGGAGACTCCAAATCTAGATTATCCGACGAAGCGGAACTTGGTAAACTAAGTGAGCTCGTGGACCCATTGTCAGGTCCCAATAAGCTATTGGGAGATTCTGGGTACATTTTAGAATTTTCGTCGTAAGTTAAAATGTCGTTCAAGTTGAATTCTTCGCCGAATTCGTCCTTCAACAAGTCTTTGATGATTTTGTCGTGATTTTTGATATCCTGTTCGCTTGCTTTATATCCACTGACATCCAATACCAAATCACCATTAGAGTCAATCTTTGTAGGAATGTTTTTCATGGTTAACTGTTTTGACAATTTTTTAGCGCGCTGAGGTGAGAGTGATCTGATACTTGACATTGTGCGAGATTTGTGTATAGTAAAAGGAGAGCCGCCACTGAATGAGTTTCTCGATGGGCGATCCTCTGAAGGCCCCAAATCCAAATAATCAGGCTCTTCAAGAGTCTCAGGTTCACTCTTTGGAGACGACAAAGGAGATGATAATGCAGACGAGGCGGCGCTAACAACAGGAGATGTCATCATGTCATCAGAAATACCATCAACTGAATCTGAAGCTTCAAAAACGAAGAATGCCTCGCCACCATCGCCTAACTTCATTTGGATATCTGTAAGTTCGCCATTGACTGTGAAATTGACCTTTTTATGGGAAGGTCTCAACAACTGGAATTTTCCAAATCTTATGTGGAACGGCGAACAATTGAAGTTGCCCTTGTCGTCCTCAATGACAATGACATCAATTGCACCACTCAAAGTAGCTGGATTTATAGAGTTCCAGGTTTTGGCTATTGACGAGAGATAATTCATTACCAATCAAGTCCAATTCAGATTGAATAAAAAAACAAACTGCAGAAATGTAAAAAGAAATCTATAATGGATACCCGGTATATGTGATGAGCCTACCTTCTGCTTCTTTTGAGTTCTGTTGCCTTGCCTGATTCAAAATTCTTTGTTGTCAAAATCGCTGTTATAATTATAGAAGCTAATGTAGCGGGTAAGCTTTTTTTTTTTTCAGTTCGCCCATTTTTTTATTTTGCCATGTGAAAATAGCGATGAAAATGCAGAAATAAGAAAAACGTTATGCCAAATGGGACCACTAAAACTAGGGCTCTATGCTATCGTAATCGGGAACCTGGTGAACCTTTGAGCGTGAACTTCCCACGGATTACTCACAATTTTGACCTTAAGAGCAGTACAGTAATGTGGCCCACTTGAGCTAGCCTTGGCCAGCTTTGGTTTGCTCTTTTTTTTGTCATTTCTCTTCCTAGCACTGTCCTGTCATTCTGCTCCTGTTTTTTCTTTTTACTTTTTTAATTTCCGTTTCGTGCGCATGTAATGTCCGATATAGCAATCTATCGGATTAGTACGACTCCAGGCTACACTCAAGGATTGGCACGATCTGCAATGTTGCGAGGTTGCGGCCACAATGTTCCGGTACGTGAACGGAACGGGTGAGTTGAAGCAGTGTGAGGAGTCAGCTGTAACGAGTTTTACTAGGGTGTGGTGCAGATTCTCTCTGTCACTCCATTTTCACTCTATTAGCATAGGCGCATACAAAAAAAAACTGAATGGCCGGGCCAAGGTTCGATCCTCGACTGACACAACACAGTGAGTCCCACCAGCAGCTGCGGGCACGAGCTTGCTAGGCAACGCGGCTCAGCTCGTCATGGCGGGCTTGTTCTTGACGTCGATCTGGGCACCTGTGAAGAACGTCGCACTTTTTGGCTAAGCTGGAGAAAGTACGTCACTAACGGCCACTTTTAAGGTTTTTCTTGAAACTCGAAGCCAACATGACCAAACCAAAAAAGCCCTATCTTACTTTTGCAATCATAAAAACACATGACCTGTTCAGCAGAATGTAGAGTATGGCATTGTTGATGTTACTAATACTAACTGCCAGTCAATTGAAGTACTTCAACCAGTGTTGAAGATTGGAACAATAACGAAGACTGCTGACGACTGTCATACATACGTATGGGCGATATCCAGAAAGTTGACGCCGTCGTTAATACATTTAAGAGAATTCAAAGTTTTGGACTTAGTCTACTTGCACGGCAGTTGTGGAGGCAAAAGAGCCAGGCAGGGGGAGATTGTAGCTGAATTCAATTGAGTGGTTTTGAGGTCCTAGGTACTGAATGGGACTGTTGGTTAGCGAGAACAGAGTTCAGACTACATAAGATCAAACAACTCTGCTGTAGTGCAATACAATAAGTTTTCAGTGTGCGTAGTGCAGCATCTGACCAAACTAATAGATGGGGTTGGAGGCGCCGTGGAAACTGGCTCACTTGAGGGTTTTCAGTAAACAGGTACCGTCACCTGGATTACTGTGGAGTCATATCAAAAAACTCTTATCAAGAATTTTAGTGCAGAAAAAATATCGTGCAGAAAATAAATAGACAAATCTGACAAAACTTTTGCCCTCACTCAAAACGGTACACCCATTTGTGCCACAGAGTCTGCGCTCTGGACCTCATCTGATAGGCTCCGCTGCCGCGCAAAACGGATGCCACAATGGATCAGAATGTTCAGCGTCGTTGGGTATGTCACAGAAGAACCGTTTGGTAAATGAACACACAAAGTTAAGGACCGTTATCCGGGCAACGTTACAATTTGATAGAACGGATTTTTTCTTTTTTTTTTAAAGAAAAAAAAAACAGAAAAGTCATAGAATTTGAAACCCTTCATTAACCAGACGAATCATGGAAGAACTCGCCAAATCTTTTGAGAAACTTGGGTTCCAAGAAGCCAAGATAAAAGAAATTGTAAAAAATAAGAAAGTCGCCAATGCATTGAACCAAGTTAGCGCACCGATTACAGAACCGTTGGAGGCTTCAAAGTTGACTTTGTTGCATACTTTGGCCAGTTCTACTAAAAACGGCGACGAGAAGAACCCAGTGCCAAACATTGACACGATCAGTAAGGCAATTGCAGACGGTGATATCAAAAACAACGTTCAGTTAACGGCTGCTATTGAATTTTGTAAATCCACCCCAGAGTTCACCAAAGATCAGTTTGATGAAGCTTCAGGTGTTGGAATTGAAGTCACCAAAGAGCAGGTTGCTGAAGAAGTGGAAAAATACATGGAATCCAACAAGGAGCGCATTGAAGCTGAGAGATACAAGTTGTTACCAGCGCTTATGAGCGAAGTTAAAAAAATTGATTCTCTCAAGTGGGCACAACCTAGTTTTTTCAAACCAGTCATTGATGCCCAGTTATTGAAAATGATTGGCCCAAAGGATGATCGCGATTTCATCAAGAAAGAGTCCAAGAAACTGAAACTGAAAGCAGGCTCAGATGCTGCGGCCGCTGGTTCCGCTAGTTCCAAGAAAAAGAGATCGATGTTCACCGAAGGTTTCTTAGGTGCCCTCCACAAAGTTGGCGAAAACCCTCAAATGTATCCAGAATTGATCAAGCCACATTTGGAGTTCACAAAGGGCAAGGTTTATACAAGATTCCCACCTGAACCAAATGGTTATTTGCATATTGGGCATTCAAAAGCAATTTTGGTCAATTTTGGGTATGCGAAGTACCACAATGGCTACTGCTACTTGAGATTTGACGACACCAATCCAGCAAAGGAAGAGGACGTTTATTTTGAAGCTATCAAAGAGATGGTTGCATGGCTTGGTTTCTCGCCTTTCAAAGTCACGTACTCAAGTGACTACTTCGATCAATTATACGAATTAGCAGAAAGATTGATTTTAAACGGCAAAGCTTACGTTGATTTTTGCACACCAGAGGAGATTCAAGCACAACGTGGTATTCTCAATGGTGTAGCAGGTGGTCCAAGATCACAGCTGCCTTGGTCAAAGCAAACTCCAGAGGAGAACTTGCAAAAATTCAGGGATATGAGAGACGGCAAGTACAAGCCGGGAGAAGCCACATTGAGAATGAAGCAAGACATTGAAGGCTCCAACAATCCGCAAATGTGGGATTTGATTGCATACCGTATAATCGATCTGCCACATCCTAGAACAGGTGACAAATGGAGAATCTATCCAACGTACGACTTTACCCATTGTTTGGTCGATTCTCTTGAAAATATTACGCACTCCTTGTGTACAACTGAGTTTTACTTACTGAGAGAAAGTTATGAGTGGCTCTGTGATGCTTTGCATGTATTCAGACCTGCTCAAAGAGAATACGGTAGATTGAACTTGACAGGAGCTGTTTTGTCCAAGAGAAAGATCATGCAATTGGTCGAAGGTGGTTACGTTAGAGGATGGGACGATCCTAGATTGTTCACCTTGGTGGCTATCAAAAGACGTGGTATCCCACCAGGAGCTGTTTTGTCGTTCGTTTCAACTTTGGGTGTCACGAGAAACGACTCTAATATTCAAGTTGTCAGATTTGAGAGTGCTATTCGTAAATATTTGGAGAATGTGACTCCAAGACTTTTCTTCATTCTTGATCCTGTTGAAGTTGTTTTGGAGAATCTTGACGACGACCATGAGGAGTTCATTGAGATCCCATTGAAGAATGGCAAAAACTCAGCAGGTTTTGGATCTAGAAAGGTCGTTTTCACCAAGTCTATTTACATTGACAGATCAGACTTCAAAGAAACGGATTCTGAAGAGTTTTTCAGATTGACGCCAAAGCAACCTGTTGGTTTAATCAAAGTTCCATACCCTATCAGAGTCACTAAGTTCGACAAGGACAGCACCGGCAAGGTCACAAAGATCTACGTTGAGTATTTGAAGGACCTCAAAATCAAGCCAAAGACCTACATCCACTGGATCGCCAACTCAAAGAAACACAACTCGCCAATTAGAGTCAAGGAAACAAGAATCCACAACAGTTTATTCAAGTCGGAGAATCCATCGTCAAATCCAGCAGGATTTTTGGCCGACATCAACCCAGAGAGTGAGATTGTGTTGAAGAACTCCATTCTCGAGCCAGCTTTCGTCGAAGTCGAAAAACAGTCGCCATACAACATTGTGAACGACGAAGACGAGTTCCACGTTAAAGAGCAAAAGAGCCCAGAGTGTGTTCGTTTCCAAGGTATGCGTGTGGGGTACTTTGCACTCGACAAGGAGAGCACCAGCGACGCATTGATATTGAACAGAATTGTGAGTTTGAAAGAAGACAATGCCAAAAACGATTGAGCTTGGCGGCGGCTGCACAAATGCTGTTAGTTTTAGCGATTAATATTATTATCACCGAGTTGTAGTGTGCCACACTTGCTGGCGCGCGGTCAAAAAAAAAAAAAAAAAAAAACCAGAGACTGAGAGAAAATTTTGATGGGTGCATCGGAATTAGTGCTCCAGTTTTTTTTTTTGTTTTTTTTTTTGTTTTTTTTTTTTTCCTGTCGTTATCGCCGTTACACAGATTACTAATTGCCGAGGCACTCGGAAAGATTAGCAAACAACCGCATTACCACTTTAACATAAAAAAAAAGCATCCCCCACTGGGACTTGGCCAATTGCACCCAACTTCTTTCAACAAGCATTTCTTCCTTGTCCTGCAACAAACAAGAAGGCGAGCACGACCAGGGACAGCAACAAGAACACTGCAGCGGTCTGAGACACTTTTCGTGAGACACTTTTCGTGAGACACTTTTTCTGAGACACTTTTCGTGAGACACTTCTGAAAGGTCCCGAAGAATTACTGAAGGTGGACAAAGACGCAGGAAAGAAAAAAAAGCAGTGGAAAGTACGAAAAAAAAAAATTTGTACTTTTCAAAAGCACACACGATTCGATTCTCAAAGACCACAGCTGAATCATGACACTGGAGGCCACTGCCTGGGAGGCAAAACCGCGGCTACCGCAGGTCACGGTGAGGTCTACAATAGCAGGATTGGCCATAGGCTCGCTTGTGTTGGTATCGAATTTCCAGTTTGGGTTGCAGACCGGGTGGGTCTCGATGATGTCTTTGCCATCAGCACTCTTGGGATTTGCAATATTCAAGTCGCTTTCAGATGCGCTCTCGTACCCGTTCACAGACGTCGAGAACGTGTTTGTGCAGAGCGTTGCCGTGAGCGTAGGTACTGGCCCGCTAGCCTACGGGTTTGTGGGCATTATACCGGCTATTGAAAAATTTTTAACGCCCGAGGAGTCGGGGTACAACTCGTTGATCACATTTTCGTTGAAAGACTTGGTCATCTGGTCCATTGGGTTGGGGTTCTTTGGCATCTTCTTTGCCATTCCGTTGCGGAAACAGGTGATTATCAAGGAGGCCTTGCCGTTCCCTTCTGGCTCGGCCACAGCTACGTTGATTTCGGTGCTCCACGACACAAAGATCTACGACCACAAACTGCAGCTACAGGAGCATTTGTTGCTGGACCACAGCGGCACCGCCGTTGCCTCTGTTGGCGGCTTCGGCCCCAGTGTCAGCAGCGGCACGAGCAACTCTGCAGGTTCAGACACGGGCCTTGAAGAGCTGTCAGCTACGGCTGCCGACTCTGCGAGTGCAAACGGCCTGGCCGTGGCCGTGGCTGAGGCTGAGGTCGAGCACAGCGAGGATGCCCGGTACAAGCTGAGTGACGGCGTTTTGCTCGAGTCGCAGCTGGTCGCAGAGCTTCTCAAGCAGAACTCGTACCTCCGAAACGTCAGAATCTTGTCGGTGACCATTTTTGTGTCGTCAGTCTACACTTTGGCCTCGTACTTTGTGCCGGTGATTCGCAGCTTGCCGATTTTTGGTACCTGGATGTCCCACAAGCATCTCTGGAACTTCCAGCCGTCTCCGGCGTACATAGGCCAGGGCATAATTATGGGCTTACCCACGGTGAGCTACATGTTGTTTGGAGCAGTTTTGGGCTGGGGCATAATTGCACCTTTGGTTCAATACCTCAATTGGGTCTCGGGACCTGTTGATGACTGGAAAACCGGCGCTCAGGGCTGGATCATGTGGATCAGTTTGAGTGTCATGGTCAGCGACAGCGTGGTATCGTTTTTGGTTGTGGTTTTCAAGTCGGTAAAGAGCTATTTCGACAATTTGCGGCAGATCAGGTTGAACGAGGAGAGCGCCCGGTTGTTGAATATGCACTCGGCGACAGCAGAATTGGTGCCAAACGCCAAGGAGTTCGATGTTGAAGACGAGTTTTTGGTGCTGCCGAAAATCACCGCTGTGGGGCTCTTGGTGTCCACGTTGGTCTGCGTGATCTCAATTAAGCACTTGTTTGATGTTGTGGACGTTATTACCATCCTGGTAGCCGTGGTTTTGGCATTTTTCCTTTCTGTGCTTGCAGTTAGAGCCTTGGGCGAGACTGACTTGAACCCAGTGAGTGGAATTGGTAAGCTTTCTCAGTTGATAATTGCCTTGAGCAGCAGTCACAGACTGCATCCTGCCAGCATCTTGATAAACTTGATAGCTGGTGGAATTGCCGAGGCCGGTGCTCAGCAGGCGGGAGACTTGATGCAGGACTTGAAAACTGGCCATTTGTTGGGAGCATCGCCAAAATCGCAGTTTATTGCCCAAATCATTGGTACAGTGTGGTCCGTGTTTCTTTCGTCGGTGGTTTACAAAATCTACAACTACGTGTACGAGATTCCAAGTGCTATGTTCAGAATTCCAACATCTGTCATTTGGATAGACTGCGCCCGGTTGGTGAATGGCAAAGAGTTGCCAGACTACGTGATGGAGGTTTCGGTCATAATGATGGTTGTGTTTGGAATCATTTCATTGTTGAAGAACACCGTGCCACCTACCAGCAAGTATCACAAAATGATGATCTGGCTACCCAGCGGCGTCCCAGTAGGAATTGGCTTGTACAATATCCCATCATTCACTTTGGCACGCTTTTTGGGTGGTGTTGTGGCCCATGCTTGGATGAACCGCAGAGAAACACTGCTGAAACTGGATCAGAAAGTTGACATGATCATTTTCAGTTCTGGCTTGGTCTTGGGTGAAGGCATTTTCAGCGTTGTGAACATGGTAATGACCAATTTTGGAGTTCCTCATTTTTGAGGTGTTGACTGACCTACTATAATAGATTTACGTTTTTACATTTTAACATTACAGTTTTATAAAATTGTACATAACCCAATGAGCACCCAATGAGCAAACTAAAAAAATAAAAATGAAAGAAAAAAAAAAATCTTATTATGCTTGTACACCCTCTATGAAAGAATTTCGTCGTCGTTGCTGAACAACAAATAACGCAAAATATCACTCAAAGTCAAAACACCAACTAGTTTAATGTCTTCGTCAACTATAAACAATCTGTGCAATTTTGACTTTTTGATGTTATTCATGATTGTGGCTAAACTGTCGTTCAAAGTGCAAGTGTACACACCTTCAAAATCGTCGGATCTTCTCATCAACGCTTCACCAACCGAGAGTGATAAGTCGTTATACAACCCTGCTTTGATCAAACCCAAAACATCAACACTTTCATAAACGTTGATCAATTTATTGGTTTCTAAACTCTCCACAATTGGAACAGCTGAGATGTTCTTTTGTGCCAAAATTTGAATAACGTCCAAAATTGGTGTGTCTAAAGTGGCTCTGCTTAACACTAAACTGTTCTTCTTTTTGATGAATTTCAAATCCTTCAATGGTTTCGTCAACAATTTGATTTCCTTGCAGTTCAACGAGACAAATTTCAAAATTCTGTATTGCGTTAAAACGTTAACAATGATTTCACGGTGCGTGAGTTTATCTTCGTCTATTAATGGTATTCTTCTGGCATTTGAATTAAGCATTTTCTCACAAGCCAAGTAAAGTGACGTGAACGGAGGTATGGACGACGTCTCGATTTGTTTGACACCAATGGACTTCTCAACGTTTTTCAACTCTTTAAGCCTTAGTTGATCAATTAATTGCATCTGGTCAGGGTTTTGAAGGTAATATTGAATAACGTTAATAAAGTCTGCAGACGTCAATAATCCTGCAAACTTCGACTGTTCATTATCCCATAATGGCGCACTAACAATCGAGTTTTGCAATAAAATGTTCAACGATTTTTTCACCAATAACTGAGTGTCTAACACTATTAATCTAAATGAAACTGGCAAGACATCATATGACGACTTGGACTTGAGAAAGAGTCTAATACCTTGGATGGCTGCGTACTGTTCCTTGTCAACCGCTTGCTTGGCAAGCTCGTCATTTGTGGGATCCATCTCGTTTAGTTTTTATTTCGTTGTTTCTCTTTTCTTTTAAAAATGTATCCAAAGTTCGTCGTTGTGTTGAGTCGAACGGCAAACTAGAAATAATACTTCATGGAAAAAAAAATAAGTGACAGTCTTTGATGCTGTCTCTCCGCGTTCTTGTATTATGTAAGCTCTTAATAATCCTACTGCGATGGTTTTTTTTTTCTTTTTTTTTTTTTTTTTCACACGGGAAAAAATCAAGAGTAAAATATTTTCAGTTCCTCAATCTCCAACTAGGTATAACCATGGCTGAGGGAAGTTCTAGATTAGAGTCCTTGAATCGGTCTGGATCTTCGAATTCACGTCCAAAAATAGGCTTGAAGTTCAAGCCTAAGGTCGTTTCTCGTCGGTCTGAACAAGAAAGAGCCGCGAGTGCACCAAAAATAAAACAAGAGTTTGACAAATCAAAAAGAGATTTTGCTGGAAGAGGTGGTAGAGGTGGAAGAGGTGGTGGAAGAGGACGAGGTGCTTTTAGAGGTGGCAGAGGTGGTGCGTTTATCAAGACCGAGTTGATCTCCTCGGGTCCTTTGTCTTCGGCAAATTTCACATCAGGCACCCCAAATGGTAGCAGGTTCCAGAGAGTTGACATGGTTCATTCGTCATCGCCCACTCCTGAGTACTTCACCAACTTAAAGAAAGAGCAGCGGGCGAGATCAAAGAGTTTGGGCATATCATCTGATGACGAAGACGACGAAAGTGATCACCGATTGGATGTGAACAAAGATTTTGAAATAGAAAATGATACTATCTCGAGTTTATTTCCATTGCGACCATTGCAGTTTCAAAATTTGTCGCATTCCGACAGTTCTGAGGAGTCTTTGGTCGATATGAAAAACATGGAAGATGTCAAGGTGAAAACAGAAACAACTGATTCTTTGAAAGATATAGAAGCTAAAGAAAAGCACAAGATTAAAAGTTCAGATGATCCGGCAACGAACTTTGAGGAAGTTGACGAAAACGAAGTAATTCTAAAAAAGAGTCGCAAAATCGTTAATATAATCAACAAATTTTCCAAAACTGACGAACAGATCAAGGAGGTCGCCGATGACCAACAGCCCATCAATGATCTACTGAACAAGTTTGTTACACTTCAATTACCAAGAAAAATGCCAACATTCATAAACGAAGATAATATCAAAGAGGGAGAGAACACTGCAGAGGATTTAGACAAAATCATTAATGAAAGCACAGAGGGGCAAATTGGTTCGTTAAAGATTCATAAATCTGGAAGATTGACGCTCCAGTTTGGCGAAATTACTTTTGATGTCACAAGAAGTGTCAATAATGGATTTTTGCAGGATCTCGTGTTATGCGAATACCCTGACGATGGTACGAAGAACTCAGCGTCCGACACTGGTGTCAAAAAAGAGAATGATGAGGATATAGACATGGAGCAAGAAGACTCACCTCCACCAAAAGAAGGAAAGTTGTACCAATTGGGGCAGGTGACTGAAAAATTGGTTTCAATTCCCCGTATATTGTAATATAGGTCATAAAGAATCAAAGAGCTGTAAGAAAGATTCAATGCCCACTGGATGGCAACTGGTTTCATTCACTTGGCGGAAAAGTAACAAAAGCCTTTTTGCTTATTCGATAGCTTTCTGCAACTGTAAAAGGCTTTTAAGAGAGCTCGACTGTATTTCATTTGCCTTAGAATAGCCATTAAGTGGAAGTTGTGAAGCACGGTCCAAAATCAAACATTGAGGTATTTCATGTTGATATAATTTAGCTGTTGTTGTCGAGTATCAAAGGATATTGAATAATGCTGACAGTTGACTCCAAACTATCTTTGGGACGTTTGTGCTGTATTATGAGTGAGCAGCAACTGGAATCAATTCACTTCGTAATCATCAGAAATAGCTCGAGAGCTCTTCTGGTCTACAGAGCCTTTTGGATGTAGAAGGCTCGTCTTAGCAGTACATGTATTCTTGTACTACGGTGTCTATTTGGGGAGTGCCATCAGTGCACAGGAAACTGCAGATTATGGTCAAAAACTGTTGTGAGGCTTTTTGATTCTCTTCAACAACTACTGTTGACTTTCATGAAAGTTTTGGGTTCGCCGTCAAAAGTGTCTGTGTCATAATGAATACATGTACGTGTGAACGAGTAGGGGAATGTGATATTTTGAGCTTCACGTATAAGATGTCGTTACAGGCCGAATCAGAGTCAAGAGCACAAAACCGTGGAAAAGGCCAAAGTACTTAAATTTATGTTTAGTCAAACAGTACGAAGACTTGAGACGTAGTGTCAACTGTAATTAGTTTGACCCAATTATGCAGAGTCTCATTGTGAGTGCAAATTTCTTTCACAAAAACGTAATGGGACACTGTTTATAATTACTGTTCCGATACACTTTTCAGAGACGGACAGAAACATTGTATGATCTGAGTTTGGGAAACTAATGAAATGTCGCAGTACAGTGCAATTTAGTGGGCATGTGTGAGTGAGTGTATCTGTGGTGCTGACCAAGTTTCAATTCCATTGAACAACAAAACTGAAAGCTACAGTACGTAATTTTGGCAATATTGCAGACTCGCATGTCGCCATTGCACATTGGTAAAATGCGTGTTTTGTGGGACGACTTTTAAACACACCATACTATAAAAATACGTCCCTTTGCAAAGGAACAGAAAAAATAAAAACAATAGTTAGTATATGATCTAACTTGTTAGACCAACAAAAAAAACTTAAAAACTGAGCTTCAACGAGAAATTGACGTTGGTGAACAATCAGATCTGTGAATTTCAAAGGTACTGAGCATGGAGCGAATGATCGCCGCAGCGTTCTACTGTAATCTCACAATGCGGAAGGACAGCTGGGGAAACTATCTTCGTGTCTCTGTGCTAAATTAAGACGCTTATTTTGCACAATTTCTTAGTACATTTATTATACAGTGGTCTATTGTATACGGAAATGTATCTGAAATTGCACTAACAAAGAGTACCTTGCTATTTTTTTTCGTCGTACACGTGACCATGTTTTGTTTATGTTATTGCAAAAAGTAAACAAATGAAAAGAGTAAAAAGCAAAACAAATCTTGTTTTTGTTTTACTCAATTTATTGCAATTTATTTACTTTGTTGTGTGATTTACCATGTCTGATAGAAACGTTTTAGCTGATGCTTTAGAATCAGATAAGTTCTCGAGTCTTGATAAAAACATAAGCTCTACCACTAGCACTGCCGCTGCAACTAAGAAGAATAAAGAGCAGGTTATTGATAAACTTGAAGATTTGGATTTCAAAGAAAATGGCCAGTTTATGTACGGGAGCACCCCATTCGCAAACAAGTTTTTTAACCCAAACAATTTTGGCTCCACAAGTTTTATGAGCTCACCCTTTTACAATAAGTTGACCTCGTCAATCAACAGAAGGTCTTCAAATGGAAACACTTTACTTAAGTCAACCTCTAAGAAGGACGGGCTATTTAATTTTAATTTTAACTTGAACTCGCCTTCGAAGAACGAGGGCACCATTGGCAGCTCCAGAAAAGTCGAGGATAACAACAATTCAACGCCATACCATAACAAGTCCATACAGTTCGCAGATTTTTTGAATGGCACTCCCCAAAGAGACTTTCTGTTTCAAGACTTGAACTCAAACTCAATATTTAAAAATATCAACCTGACTAAAAACGATGAAAAAAACCAGTCTGGATTTTTAGATAACGAATTCTTTAATAACTTGCAAGACGACGATTTGGACCTCTACAGAAATGGACTCTCACCTTTTTTTAAACTCAATGCCACAAATAGAAAGAGAAAAAACTCTCAATTGGACTCTCCCTTAAGAACACCATTCCATAAAAAGAACCAAAAACTCTTCAATAACGAAGACGATATATCCCAGGTACTAATTAATCTTAAGACCCCAAAGAGCTTAAAGAAAAGAATTGAAAGTTTTGGATTGAAGGACTTAAACAATAACATAGTCGGTGACCTTAATTCGAAGCAAAGATCTCTAAAGGCTTCCGATGATACCGATGATGAAGTAACCGACAATGAAAACCAGGACGTCATGAGTCAGATAAGGCAGTCCAGAAATCGCCCACGTTACGAGCAACAGTCGCAACATCAACATCAACATCAACAACAACAATTACAACAACAACAGCAGCAGCAGCAGTCCAATGTTATGGGGCAACAACTCCCAGCATTAGGTATGCCACAACAGCAACAGCAGCGCGACCATCTGCACCAGCTATACCAGCAAACAGTTCCTCTGATGCAACACTACTCCTCTCAGCCAATTCTGCTGTTGCAAATGTACCTGACGATGCCCTCAAATATTGGCTCAATTCCCTTGTCCATGATGTCAAATGCCGTAGGACAATCACAGCTACAAGTGCAACAAAGACAACAGCAGCCGCTACAATCTCAGTACATCCCTACGTATGTTCCAAGTGAACAGCTGTTGATGATTAATGACTATGCCAGAGCAGGATTCCAAACGCCTAGAAAACAACAAACAAAGAAAGACAACTCGCCATCAACAATCTTAGCTTCGAGCACTAAGAAAGAACAATACAGAAATGCAACTGAAGTGCCACATAGTCCAACGCCCAGTAACGTTTCCTTTATGTCACAGCCACAGACACAGAATGACAAAGCAAAGTATATGTCGTACGACGCTATTCCTGTTATGGGGACATTTGCTGATAGTAGAAAGAAGGTCGTTGAAAAGCCAAAGACCGCCAATAAGTTTCAAATTGTCTTTGCCGATATCAAATCGGTGAGCAGTTACACAAATGGACCAAGAAATCCAAAGAAAAGTAAAACTATCAAGAAAGCAGCAACGTTTCACACATTTTCTTCAGACAAAGAAAACATTGGCACGAGTGTTTCAAGAAAAATCGTGTCTGGTAAAATAGCCAGAGGTAGAAATGGGTTGGTAAGGGGACTATCGGAGTCAAAGAACACAAACTTAAACAAATTGTGAAGGTTCCGGGGGGCCAAGCAGCTCGGATACCACTATCATCATATGTACATTAGATTTCCATAGTTTTTCATGACTTGGTAAATTAAATATAATATTTATTCATTTATAAATAACGTTTATATTGTAATGCCTGTAATGAGTGTACTCCAGATCCTTTCATCACTTTTTCGCGTACACGGATTTTTATTTTTTTCACGATTTATTTCATTTTGTTTTATTTACATTTTTATTTTATTTTATTTTTTACTTTGATCTTTGATTTTATTTGATACTTTTAACATAGATTTATGAACAGAACAGAGAAGCTAGAGAGCAGAAAACGTGGAGCTGCGTAAGTTGTAGTGTTTGGTGCGAACACACACGAATTTTAGTTTGCAAATAAATTCTAACAAGTAGCTCAAGAAAGATCAATATAGGGAACTTTGTTCTTGCGGATTCAGATGATGATAGCAACGGCAGTGATGCAACAGATGGCGTTCAAAACCAGAGCATTAAAGAGATTGTGTATGATGCTGAGAATGAGAAAGAAAACATCACCAGTGATGATGAATCAATAGCAAATAGAGTGCATATTACGCCTCGAATGAGTGCACAGAGTACACCAAAGAGAATGGCGTTGTCGCCAAAAATGATAGTAAAGAACACATACGAAAGGATGGCATCGAAGAGAACTCCACTGAAGATCAGCATTTTGCCACAGAGAAGAAGCCCGCGTTTGCGTACCAAAACATTGTCTAAGCAGAAATCATCTGCACGGACTCTCAAAACGCCTCAGAAAACGACAACGAGTTCAGACAATGCTAGAGAAGCACCGGATAACTCAGTAAAGAGAAAAAGCAGGCTTTCTGGAAACGCTTCGTTATTAGCAGTGAAAACAATGATGAATAGAAAAACTGAGCAGATGCGACGAAGATCAAAACATAATGCAAGACGAAGTAGTGTGGTAATGGATTATATAGACGACACCATAAATGATACGATGGACTTGGTGGAAGACAAGGAAGCCGAGGATTCAGCTCAAGCCAAGCCAAAAAAGGGTACAAACGTTATGGACATTGAAATAAACAGATTGGCTATAGACACTGAGAACTTGGGGTCTAGCAGATTGAACGCTCTCGACATAGTCTCAAATTGCATTGTCGAATACTTGAATGGCGTAGAAGCGTCAAAGCAGCATGACAGAGTAACCAAAAAGATGATACAGAAATATAGGGAGCTAGTTATGGACATGTTCATAAAAATCTTGGACTTGAATTTGGTTATGGCAAAATTGAACACATCTCTAAGAAACATCAATAGTCAGAAAAACAAGTTGCGTCAAGAGATATTTGAAGTCCGGGAGCAGAATTCCAAGATATTAAAGAAGAACTTGCAATTGGTTCGGTTCACAAACTCAAGCTTCACTGAAAGTTTTATACGAGTGTCAGATTTGAACGAACAGCTAGAGATTATAAAAAACGGGGACAACAAAAGGGCAAACTTATCGCATCAAGTGATGGCTAAGTTGAACGAAATAAGCGAAATAGTACATCCAAGTAACGGAATATTGGATGATCTTAAGCTTTTGAACAGAAAGCTAGGAAAATAGTAACTTCGAATTTTCAGTTTATTTGATGAGGTAATGAACATGAACTATTTAATTTAATGACTTTAATTTTTTGTTGTCTCAGTTGTAACTTCTAGAGTGGTCAAACTCTCAAGAAGAACAAACAAATCACTCATTTGATCTAAACCCACGTCTCTCTTGGACTTTTCTTTATTCTCCAAAGACTCCAACTCTTTTCTCTTGAAAACCCCAATGATCAAAGTTCTGTGACTTGCGAGAATCAGCCTTACACTATCAATCAATTCTTTGTTTGAAGGTCCAATGCTCACCAATATAGCAGCTACCAATTGAAAAATTGGGACAAACAATTCAAACAATGAAATGCTCTTAGGCTCAAACTTGTCCCTCAGTGCAGCGTCCTTAAAACTCAATTCTCTATCGACACTCAATCGAAGCTGTACAAGGTCCCTTTGCTTGGAATCTTCAGTAGCCGCCTTTCCATACTCATTGACGTTCAACGTCATTCCTATGTCAGGATCAATCCTCAAGAACTTCAACGACGAGATTGTTTTGAAAATTCCACACTGTAAAAGGTGATTGGCACCAGATTTAGTTTCCGCAACTCTGATCAACAAGTACATCATTGCCTTGAAAGCGGTCAATTCAAACAAAATTGAGTTCAAAGAAACACCAAAGTGGGAGGACCCTATTGAGAGCAACTCATCAGTTCTGCTCATAGATCGGATGGCTATGACAAAAAAATTGTTTCTGATCAAATACTGTACAACTGCATTGTTTTTTCTGAACATATGGTTCTTTTGATTTGATATCGCAATGTTTAACTTCAACAATGATTCCAACAACACGAGCGCATTGACACGGTTTGAATCATCTCCGTTATTGATTATGTCATCGCAAACTGTACTCAATAACTTCTCGTTAGCCAATTTTAAAGTATTCCAAATCTGTTTAGTTAATTCTTCATGATCCAAAACGTGCAAAATGAACAGATTTATCAATATGTAAATGTCCGCCCTCAAATCTGAGTCCAAAGTTTTGTTATCTTTGATTGCATGAACGCATGTCAACAATAAAGGATAAATTCTTGGAAACACTAGACCTATAACTTGTTTATCTAACGATCTGACCGCATTGAAGAAGTGCTTCAATAAATTCATCGAAAGCGAAACAAAGTCTTTGGCATAGCTTATGTCTTGAGAGAGGTAAAAATTGATCTTTGGGTTTATAGAGTCAAAAACTTTGAATATAAGACCAATTTTTGAATCGTTGACCATTTTGTGCTGAGAAAACAACAAATCAATCAAGACTGTCCAAAAATGTAAACACTCCAACTGGTACTCCTTAATATATTTGGCTGCATGTGACTTTAAAACAAAATTTTGAACAATTGCTCGTTCTGAAAGAACTTCATCCTCGTTACTTGCCTTTATTGGTTCTTTAGGAGAGTCCACAGCAACATGACTTAAAATTGTAACTTTGTTCTCTCTTTGATTTTTCATGTCAATGGTCTTCAAATAATCAAGTTTTGCTTTTGAGTCCAGTTCCTTTTTTTTGCTGACATATAGTTGCTCTTTGTTTAATTTTTTCAAAGTCAAATTCAAAACAAGATCCAAGTCGTCCACATTAAAACACGTACTCAACAGTTCCTCTTCTGATACTAAGCAGCTGTCGCTGAAGTCAACAGAAATATTTTGAAGCAACCTGAAATCTTTGAAAAACTTCACGCTTTTGCATAACTTCTCATAATCTGGGAGTTTTGCTATATTCAAATCCATCACATTCAACGCATTCAATATTTTTGGAACATCCGAGAAGACCTTGTTGTCGAAATCGTTGAAAAGCAATTGAACAAAGTAGTCAATTTTGTTGATTGACCCTTCTGTCAACGCTCTATTGAATTGAATCGATAAGTATTGAAAAAAATACGACCTGAGCTTGAAAAACTCACAAACCGTTCCATAGTTTCCGAACTTTTCAACACTATCGGTGTCATTACTCAAATCACCGTTGAAAGACATTTTGTCCCAAGAGTAATTTTCAATTGGTATAGGTTTGAACGAAGCAACAATTTTTGAAAATAAGTTGATCTCTTCTAATAATTGCAACATTACATCGCTTGTTAATGGACTTTTGCACAACTTTATGATTATAGACATTACCATAGAGGTCAATCTAATAACAGGGTAGCTGAGATTAGTATCATTTGAGGCAAAATAGATGTCTAAAAACTCAAATAACGACTTCAAAAGGGACTTGTTTGAGTAAATTGTTCCAATATCAGACTGATGTCCCAAACTCAAAGCATTATTTTCATGATCGAAGCCCAAAAGGAAATGTGCAACGTTAAACTTATTGGAGTTCGACAAACAACCGTCCAAAAATTTCAATATTTTAACTTTCACTTTTAACAATTCGTCTGGACTTGCTGTTTCAATAAACTCTGACTCGAACTGGTCAATGAATGCAGCCCTAATTCTTAACGATTCGTCAACTGTTTCAAAAACTGTTAACAAAATGTTTGAATTGATCAATAAACTTCCCTGTTGTGGCCGTGAAAACTCAGTGGACTTGCTGATCAAGGATAATAATTCAATTGATAACGATGAAATTGAAATAAAATTAGAACCAATGTAAAGCCCTAAATGTCCAATAACGGGTAAGTTGAACGATAAAAAGCTGTAGAAGCTGTTTAAATCATTGTTAAAAATGCTGTTTCTTGGCAAATAAAACACTTGGGCATAGTTTGAATCTTTTTTCAATTTTTTAGCAATAGGAACAATCACATCCAATAAAGTGTTTTCCAAGTTTAAAAGCCTTTTAAGAATATGTAAAGACAATTCCACTATTTTAACACTTGCGTGATCTTCACTTTTATCCAAAATTTCATCATTGCCGATTGAAATGCACTTAAACAAAACCAGATTAATCTTTTTGTCATAAAGATAACTAGCCACCATTGTAGCAGGATTCTCTGTCAAAAACTCAAAAAACTTATTGTTTCTGGATGTCTCGTCCTGGATCACACTATCAATTGATTGAATTCCAGAAAGGTTGTATAATAATGGTAATGATGGGTTCAAAAACTTAAACGAGTCCAATGTGATATTGAGTAATTTCAACAAAATAATGTTTTTCTTTTCCAAATCCAAATTATCGTTTGTCAAGTGCACAAAAACATCATTGAAAAAGTAATCAACGTATGGCCAAGCACCAGCTTTTCTATAGGAACTTCCCAAGTATTTTGGGTACGGTAACTTATAAAGCTCACCATCAACATCATCGTTGTAATAGAAATCTGAATTTGAGCTAAATAAAGCTTCGAACAAGTTTAATAGTGATAACACATCAATAAACTCAATCAAAATATGATTGAAAAAAGTTCTAAAAGATGGCAGCGAGTTTCTTATGTTTTTATTCAAAGTTGC
The DNA here is from genome assembly GCA_031125475.1 of Saccharomycopsis lassenensis. Lineage (NCBI taxonomy): Eukaryota > Fungi > Ascomycota > Saccharomycetes > Ascoideales > Saccharomycopsidaceae > Saccharomycopsis > Saccharomycopsis lassenensis. The sequence continues at coordinate 43,866 of JASTUK010000012.1, forward strand.
GCTCAACATGTTGTTAAACACCCAGTTGTCTAACTTTTCCCACATCAAGTTCTTCACCAAACTCGTTTCATAATTTTCAACTTTGGGTACTAACGAAGTTAAGACATTGAAAATGCAACCAATTAAAAATCCCTCGGTCTTTAGCTCATTGGTTTTGCCATCAGTGAATCCAGAACCAGATCTTGAGGTGCCACCATTGACTGTGACTTTCAAAGAGGCTATGTTTGTTATATTTTCCAACAATTCAAATAAAATATTCAACAACTCAAAATCATTCTTTTTATAAAAAATGTACTTAATCACCTCGTTATCCTTTGATATGGAAGCGACGAACTGGAAGTATGATGCTAGCTCAATAATTTCTTCTTCAGAAAGTTCCAAGTCTTCATACTTGAAATCTTCTTCATCTTTGAGCTTTTGTAAAGACAATGAGTTTCCGGTCTTTATTTGTGAAGAGACTTGTAATGATGCGGTTGGTAACAAAAATTGGTTGTATGAATTTTGAACAGTACGCAAGAATTTGCTATATTTCTGTCCTAACTCGACGTTCAATGTTTTCAAGTGAGTGAGAATAAAATTCCATGAAATCTTTGAATTATCACTATTGCTCATCAATGTTAATGCAGAGTTTGTGTCATTTTTTGTAAAAGACGACGAAAACTTATTTCCATTATAATCAATGGCTTTGTTGTCCTCTAGAGATTCATCATCATTTATAAAATCGAATAACTGGGCAGCAATTTGCTTATTTTCAGAAAATCCCAGCAACATCAACATGAATGAAGATTGAATCAACGGATTTGTAGTCTTTGACAATCCCCAGTCCAAAAACTCCAATATGTTTGCACTGGCTTCATTATTTTGCCAAAGATCTAGCAACGAAGAACTGCTGGAGCCTGGACTTCTTTTCTTCAAGGTCAAATACATCAACACGTAAAATCTCCCCAAATCAGCATTTTCAGTCAAATCGTCTATTGTCAAAGAATTGCTTTGAAATTTTTTCACATTTGTAAGGTAAAAATCTTCCTCACTATCGCACATTCTAATCAAAATGCCGGAGAAATTAGTCAAAAATACTATCAAGACTTCATCAAGAATTTGATGATAAATATCCTGGACCATTTTGTCGTTTTTGAGTTCCAATGAAGATTCCAAATATATTTTAGGAAGATTTGAAGATCCAGCAACCGTTAAACTAGATGCCATGTTCACACCAGATGTATTGTTTGTTGTGCTGTTGATTAAATCTTGTAGCTGTTTCGTTTTTTGATCATCAATGTCGAGTAATCTCTTTGGTACTAAATTAGGGATGTGTTTTTGGAAAAGAGACTGGAGATCATAAAATTTGAAGTCGGCCTCAGAGTCGAATATCGTGGAGCAAATTACCATCAATTGTTCAAAAGCACCAATCTTAATGGTTTTCAAAACCGATACCGTGATAGCGTTAAAGTACTTCTCAAAATTCAGCTTCTGCTCTTCGATACTGAAAAATGGGCTCTGTAACCATTCAGACATGAAGCAGTAAAAGAAAAATGCAACAACTGCCTTGATTGGCTTCTTAAATATTGATGAAGTGCTGCTTGTTGACAACTCCTGGTTGAAATAGTCGTAAAACTTTATGACCTCGTTTTTTGTCTTTTCTGATTTTACCAAATAAATGCAGTGGTTGATTAAACCTGGCAAGTAATTCAACATTAAAGAATCGTCCGCGTCGAACTTGACCAAATGCTCGAGGACACTTTTGAAATGTTCTAAGGAATTGTAAAACTCCACATGGCTGTTTGCAATCATTAAATAGAAAAATTTTCCCAAAAGTTGGTGCAATTTGAACAATTGATTTCTTCTAAAGCTGATAACTGTTGTGAATTCAAGAGTTTTTGCGTATTCAGGCTGAAGAATTTTGGTTTCCTTGATCAAGTCTTGTATCTCTTGAAGCTCCTGCTCAACAAGTTGGAACGATTTTAAAAGCTTTTCAACCATGAAAGAGCCACTTTGCAAGTTTGGAAAAAGTGTTTTGATGTCATTTCTTGTGCCTTCTGCCACTATGTAAGTGAAAATGTTAACAATTGCCTCGAATCTCTTGTAGTAAATGATCTTTGCAGAGTCTAGTAAATTGGTTGTTGTAAGCTTATTCAGCTCCTGGTACTCTTTGGCAAAGAAAATCAAGTTTGCGGCTGAGAGCTCATTGATCTTCAATTCCTGCGACAATGAAATTGCCAATAAGATGAAATCATCGTTCACTTTGTAAACACCCGAGCCCGCTATATCCACCTCCTTTTTGTCTTTCAAAGAGGTGCTCTTTGTGTCCTTGTTTACCAATAACAAGTTCAACAAGTCGGTCCTGAGCAATTTCAATGACTGGCTGTAGTCGGCGTGTAGTTTAATCCCATCGTACAACGACAAAAACAAATTGGGATCCCAGTGGATTTCCGAATCGCTCATCGTTCAGCTATTGTACTTGAATATCAACGTGTGCGTGTGGATAAACTCTGCGCGCGTATATATGTGGGTGTATATACACAAAATAATAGTCTGTTTGCTTGTGTGCTTGTTCTTTGATGAAGAAACTGCGCTAGGGTTGTTGTTTTTTATTTTTTTTTTTCAGGCCTGTAAACAGCTCTGCGTGGTGTCCGGGTGCCAGGTGCCAGGTGCGGGTGGGCAAGTTGGTGTTTGGGTTTATTGTACCAAGTGCCAGGTGCCTACCGGAGCACAAGCCGCCCACGGTATGTAGAGAGCACTGGAGTGCCCTGGACAAAACAGTGGAGACAAGGAAAACAAGCAAAGGCAACGAAATCAGCAAAAAATTGCAAAATTTCAAAAACTGCAAAAATTGCAATAACTGCAAAAAAATTTGAAAACTGCAAGAACTGCAAGAACTACAAAAACTACAGAAACTACAAAATACAAAACAAACTCAGCGGGTGCTGCTTAAACCGCACCGGTACACGATTTTGCAAAAAGTCTGGGATCTTGGAAAAACTCAGTGCACCGCGATACACTAGCCGCTTGGCGAGCCCCGTGGCGCTACTTTAATCGCACTACTCATTTTTTTTCCCCAGCCAAATTTATAAACAACAATGAACAACAACTATGCTCGCAAGCGGACAACAGAGATTCCAATCTTGAGTCCCGTGGAGACAGACTATTTCCGGCCAAAGAGACGTGCCGGATTGCACGAGCGGTTGGTGCCGTTGAAGTGGCCCAACTTGCTTTTTGTCACTACGCTATGGATTGCGGTGATGTATCACTTTCAAAGAGTGAAACCGGGCATGGAGATCGAGAAGTGTCAGTGGAGCAATTGGGAAACGTACCCCGGTGGCGTGAAGCCACACCGTGTGTTGTTGATTGCTGATCCGCAAATAGTCGACGACCACACGTACCCAAAGAGACCCAGAATCATCCAGTACTTCACGAGAAAGATCTCTGACAACTACATGGCAAACAACTACAAGTTGATGCAGGAAAAGTTGGAGCCAGACACGACGATATTTCTTGGTGACTTGTTTGACGGTGGACGCGAGTGGTTCGACGACGCTAAGTGGTACGATGAGTGGAAACGGTTCAACCGCATTTTCCCAAAATACCCAAATCGCCAGTCTTTTTTCAACATTTTGGGAAACCACGACGCCGGCTGGGACGCCACGATGAACAGAACCTTAACAGACCGTTTCAAATTGATCTTTGGCGACAGCAACGATTTCCAGACCATTGGGAACCACACGTTTTTGTTCCTTGATACAATTGCCTTATCGGCCACCAATAACAACGATTCGTCCATTTTAGAAGAAGCAAGAGAGTATTTTGACAAGTTGACCGAGGAGATCCTACCGAAAAGAGTCGAGTCGCAAAAGCTCTTGGGGCAAAACGAAATGCCAAACATTTTGTTGACACACGTTCCGTTGTTCAGAGACCCTAGCAAGCAGCCGTGCCGAGGACCTAGAGAAAGCAAACGGCCATTTCCATTGGTAAACGGCGGAACGTTCCAGACAGTCTTGTTCCCAGAATTGACAAACGAGTTGTTGCATAAGTTGAAACCCAAGCTTGTGTTCTCGGGCGACGACCACGACTTTTGCGAAATTGATCACTACTACGCTGCCTACGACAAAGAAACAGGAGGCCACAATAACGTTAAAACGAAAGAGATCACGGTCAAATCGTACTCCATGAACATGGGGGTCAAATACCCTGCTGCTCAGCTCTTGTCCTTGTATAACCCTGTGGACAAGAAAGACTCTGTGCTGCTGATGGTTGGTGATTCGGAAACGTACCAAACCGAGATTTGCTACCCATATGCGCCATTCACCACTCTTACTTTTTATGGAGGCTTGCTCTTGTTCACAATATTATACTGGGTAACATTATGCTTCTACCCACTGACGTATCTTGCGCTTGAAAGTAAAATTGCGCAAGTAACGTATCCAGTATTGAAAAAATTGGCGAATAACTTGCCAGTTTTGCAACTTTTGTTTACAAAACTTGGTGTCGATTTGAACGACAGTGTATATTTAAGCATCGATCCATTTTCACCAGTTAGCCACGGTGCTGTGAATGAGAAATTTGGCAATGAGACGCTGCTTTTGTATGCAAAGAATTTGAAGAAGAACGATAAGGTTGGATTTGCTGTGAACTTCACAACTCAGTTGGTGACCGTTTTTCTACTCTTTGCTTATTTCTATACGTTTATATGAGGAACGTCTGTACAAATAAGAGTCAAAATTAAGGGAAAGCTAAAGTGGGGGTATTAAAAGTAGTAGTATAGTATAAATATGCACCTTTTCATTACAATATGGTTATGATGATAAAAACTTGTCCTATAATTATTGTTTGCAACTAAATACTCTCTGTAGAGCTGCTTTCGGCCTCGTCCATGTCCATGTCTTTATCTTTTCCAAAATATTGTTCACTTTCAAGTTGCTTTGTCGATTTTCTATCAGTAGAGTCACCACCCATATGCTCGCTGACCAACAAGTCTTTGTAAAGTTTGTCGCCTTGCTGCAAAATTTCGTGTTTCGTTTTGACGTATTTGGCAAATGGTAAGTCCAGTACCTCGATATTTGGCAAATTTGGTTCTCTAATAGGATCAAAGCTCTTCAATTTTTCTCTTCTTGCGAAAACAAATTTTGAGTTCTCGTTGATCTTGCTGACCATCAAATTCAATTCCTTGATGAAAAAAATCATGTTTCTATCTCTTTTATTTGTTGAGCCATTTTTCTTTGTATAACTCTTCAACTTCTTACTGATAACAAATGAGAACTCTGGGAATGCCAAATTACTGCAGTAAAGTTCAATGAAGTCTTGCAAGGTGGCCAAGAAGTTATTCATAAGATATAATTGGTACTCAGCAGTGTTGACAGAATTCTTACTGACTTTGATTCCCGATGTGCTCATGAAAACATTGCTCTGGATGCTCAAAACACCTTTTTTTGGGTATAACAAACTCTTGTTGAAAATACTTGCGTGCAACAAATCAATGTAGATATTGAACAACGGAATGTATGTGGTCGTTGAAGCCGATAATCTGATCAAAGATTTCAAAATCAAGAATTTCAATGGGAAGTAAATTGCACTGTTATTCAACTTAATTGTACCCAAAGCAATCTGCACGACCGGATAGATCAACTCGTTCATGGATTTGACTTCTGACACGGTTGATAAGAAAGTTATCCAAAACTCGACGGACTGAATGTATTGCCAGTTGTAGATCAACTTGAGAGTTTTCAACTTATCGTTCTCGTTTGTGATGTTTGAACTGTTTTTGAGGTAGTTTCTCAAATGGATGGACAACTTCCGGATGAATTTGAAAGCCAACTGATAGGTCAAATTAAAGTCAATTTTGAATATTTCTGACAACCCTGTTTTCAAAAATTCAATCAATTTGTACTTTTTGTAATTTACCAAGTCACCTTGAGAGTTATCAAGACTGATCGACGATGGTAAAGTCAACGACTTCTTGAGGAAGCTCTCGTAAGCTGAGTTGATAACTGTTTCCAAAATAGTGGTGGAATATTCTTTTGACAAGTTTAAGATGACAGAGAAGGTCAAAACATTGATATCCAAAAAGGAATCGATGTTCACTTCGTTTTGGTCAGATTCTGCGTCCTTTGAGCTGGATGCCAAATTCAAGCTGGACCACAAATCAACCATTGCATTCAACAATCTTTTGACCAAAGTCCGGAATGAAATCAAAAATGGGAATGTATCGTAGATCGACGACAATATCAACAAAATGATCTTCAAGTTCAAATTTGTTCTCGACATATCGGTCAATAAAGTTATCAACGAGATCGCATGCTGTTTCAAAACTGACGACAACTGCTTCAATTGTTTGTGTGGCTTTACCAGACGGACTTCCACATTTAACTTCTTGTTGAACTTCTTCTGGAGTGGGTACATCTTCTGGATAGTCGCTGGAAGGTCCTTCAACGTCAAAAACAATAACTTGTTGAAAACAGACTCTTTGGTGACGAAGAACTTGTACTCGGACTGCAAACTGCTGTTGTCCTTGAGTTCATTGAGATAAACGGCTGACTTGAACGCCTGGATGATGCTCTTAATGATCTTGAGAGTAGGCTTCTCCTTCAACTCTTTCTCCCACTTCTTGACCAACGCCATGGTCACCTCAACTTTCTCGCCTTCAGCAGCCTCGCCATCCTCGTCGTCACTGGCCTCACCGTCCACCTCCTTGTCCTCGTCTTCCTCGTCTTCCTCTTCCTCATCTTCTTCTTCTGCCTCATCTACTTTCACGTCTTCTCCATTGCTGTCTTCGTCACTGCCGGCGTCGCTTTCTTCCGCTTCCTCACCGGCTTCCTCGTCGTCTCCCGCCATCTTGTCGAGCTCATCAAAGATGTCCTCGTCTTCTTCATCGCTTCCCACGTCAAATGGGTTACTCTTGTCAACCGCAAGTCTCTTTCCCGGCTGAACAGTGACCTTGGCCTTTCTGACACCCTTGTGCTTTGCCACGACCTGCTTGTGTTTCTTTGCGGCCTTTCTGTGGTCCAACTCCTTGCCGAGCTTCTTGTTCACAAACTTCTTGGTTGCTTTGCTTGTTTTACCCATCGCTTGTACTTTGAAAAATTTGGCAGAGAAAAAAAAAGTAAAAATAAAAAAAAAAAAAATTTTAGCCATCCCGATGACTTTTACCCTCTCTCAGTAAATTCAGTCTTCAGGCTTTCGGATTCAAGTGACAGAATCGGCAGCACATTGTTGAAAACAGCTGCGAACGAAGCTGAAAAATTGAACAAACAGCACAAAAACGGTTCAACTGGGCAATATAGCACAAGTAGGGCTCGAATTCCACTGGACGCGTAAAAAAAAACAGGTGTTTCCAGTATTACAGAAGGGACACTACACATACACTGTGTGAACAAGGCGGCTCGCCAATCTCCCCATTTGGCTTCCGACACACAAGTGGGTCGGAATCTTTGCAAGAGTGAAACACGGTGAAGCGAGAAAATATACATAATAGCCGTCTATTGAAGCTGGTCAAAATTGGTGGAGAATCCAGAACGTCAGAGGCAAAATTCATGAGATGACCATAGATTCAGGACCCAAACAGAGGACAATTGAGAGTGGCGGTGGGAGTGGACACTGGAAGCAGGCCGTTGCGCAAAATGAGGCGAACCTGGCTCGAAACAGGCACAGCCGTCGGGCTCTAAGATCATCGTTGGTGCCAAAGTTGGAGACAGTAGGAGACAGTAATACAGATACTGGCCATGGGTCACTCAGGAGGATAGACAAGCTGTTGATCACGACTTTGAAGAACGATCAGAAGGATACGCATCAGGATCCCTCATTCAACTTTGACAAAAGGTTTTTGGTGAACAAAGACGGGAATTTGCAGCTAATTACTGAGGCCACGATCAAAATTGATGCCAGTATAGACGCCAAAGAGCCAATTCTGAGTTATGAGCCGGGCGAAGTCTTGCTAGACTTTTTGGAAGCTCCCGGTAGCCAGAAAGCATCGTTCAAGGACCAGATCAACGGCCAGCTACTCTCTGAAAAGCAAAAAGTGAAGATTCGCGACGTCAGCGAGTTCAGAAAGTTCAGGTCAAGGGCCAGAAACGGCAAGGGCAGTCGTCTGCGTAAGATTGAGAGTGTGACAAAACTTGAAGAGAGCTCAAAAGACCCCTTGGGAGACGAAATCTACTCGAGGTACCACAAGGCAAAAGTGAAAACCGAGAAAAGCTTGGCCAACCAGGATAAGCAGAAGTTCTCTGAAGACGTCAAAGACTTGAACACAAACTTTGAGGAACTAGTGCACTTGTTAAATCTCGATAAGAGACAGTGCTACCAATCTTATACGTATAACATCTTAGAGAAGATCATGCAAAGCAATGACGCCAGTTCTTCGGAAAATCAGTTGTTGAGCAGTGTTGAGTACTCAAATACCTCTTCGTTCATCTTGACGTACCTCGCAAGATTCTATTTCAAAACAAAGTATCCAAAGACAATAGACTATGAGAGACTCATTGAGCTACTCGACGAGTTCAAGCTTGGAACCTCGCTGCTGGGTGATTCTGAAGAGAAGAATCAGTACAATAGCCTCAAGTTTTTACTTCAGAAACATAACGGATTCAAAAGAAGTTTTGTGTACGAACTATTGAACGACAAAGGCTTGAAAGAGCAGTTCTCCTACGGACACATGCGCTCAAATTCAAGTTTGAATTTCAAATTGAGTTATTTTCAAGACCAGAATCTCAGCAGCAAAGATAAAGGCAAGGGCGACAAAATATTCAATAATTTTGAAAACTTCAAAAAGATTCTAGTCAGCGACAAAGATTCAGTTGATTCCAAAGATGAGATGGGCAACTTGCAGCTTCAGGACCGGGTTTTACTGGAAGTTGACTTAAACTCACAAATTTACCCATTATACTTCACAATACACGACAACGCCATTATCAAGTGTCTCAAAAAAATGACGTTTTTGAGTCCCAGCACGATAAAGACTTTGGACGATATAGCAGCAATGAAGTTTGGTTCCGAAGATCAAAGTTATTTAGAGCAAAATCAGAAGCGTTTTTCAAAATTCAAACAGATTTTGGGTTATATCGCAAACTTGGTTTTGATGACTTTATATGAATCTTTCAAGTTACTCTCGTTTCACAAAAAGTATTGGAATTTCAGGAACGAGTACGTTGCTTTCACCAGAAATAAGGAGGCGCAAAGAATAAATCCAGAGTTCAAAGACAAGGTTAAAGCTTTCAAGAAACCCAAACATAGTGCTCTCATCAATAAGTTTGAAAACTTTGAGTACTTTGATTTTTGCACCTCGGATCCAGAAACTATTGAAGACTCAAAAATGATATATTCTGACCCAGAAGACACTTATGATATCGATGATTTGAAAGAAAAAAGAGACTCAATCGAACGCGAAAAGTATTTGAACCACTTGACAATTCTGCAATCAGGGTCTTACCAAGATAGCGAAGATGACTATGGCATAGACTATGATTTCAGCAGCAATTCTGATACGTTGCAAGCAAACACTAGAAAATTTACATTCAATTCAAGCGAGAATACAAAACTTGTTTTTAGCCCGAGATTCGGTACTAGATTTTACAACACTAGAGAGCTTGAAAAGTTTCAGAAGCCTGGAGATAAGAAGAATAAGAAATCAAATGGTGATTCTGGGCTGAAAAAACCCTTTACAGCCAAACATTCAACTGTCTCTAATTCTGTTGTAGCTTCGCATAGTGGTGATGGAGTCAAAAATGAAACTTTCATGCTCGACGAAGGCTCAAAACTGGTTGAAACGGATACTTATAGCAATAGCACCACTGATAGCCAGATTCATGCAGAGAATGGCGGATGGAACAGGGCAGAGGGTAGCAATAATATCAAGACTGATGAGGCTGAAAATGAGATTCCGACAAGTATGGTCAAAAGCCTACTACCCGAAGGACCATTGAGATATCTTCTGCCCGTGCGTCCCACCAAACCAAAACGGTTCACCTCGTTTTTCAAAACGAGATCCTTGAAACGAAAACATTTTGAGACGTTTGATCCTACCAAAGCAGTACACACCCCGGAAGCCGCTAATGAGAAACTCACAAAGATAAGTGCCAGAAAAAGAAGATCCACAATCTACAACAGGGACATGTTGACCTACGGAGCCCAAAAACATGCTCGTTTTAATGATCAAACGGTTCCATATATGAATCCGGTGAGTGAAGTTTTTGCATTTGGTGAACCATTGCCATCGGTCATCCTTGAAGATGCTGAATTTGAATTGCCCCCAGTGTTGTTACTCTCCAAGGATGCTGATTCTCAGCTGCGTTAATTACTTTCATTTCCATTTATATTTTCATTACTTAATTTATTTATTTTTTTTTTCCTCATTCAATGGTTATATGATGATCCTCATTCTAAAACCCCGTACCAGTTTTATCAATCGTTTTTCTGCTGTACCTTTGTTATTGTCACGTGACCTGTTGTGTTTTCCAAACGTAGTAATATGTAAACAAATACCAGAGTTTTTAACAATTTATATAAAAAAAGTATTAGAATCAAATTTCTGTTATTTGATCACGCAAAGCCAAAAGATACAAAATTCAAACAAGATCAACAGAGAAGCCAAAAGTTATGTATAGTGCGGATTTTTCACCTATTCCTTTAGAAAGCATCAAAAGACAGTTCAAGTCTTACACTACACAGGATCATCTTGGAACGTCATTGAAGTCACTTTCGAGAAACCATACGGAGACATACAAGATCTGGGAGTCGAGCAACGATGACAGAGAGCACATTCAAAAGCCAGTCGTCAAAACAAGAAATGCTTTAGATCCAAGTAAGTTGCTCAAGCCATTGGACTCCAACACGACAAAAGCTAGAGACATAGAAAGACTATCACCAATACATCGCTCATTGAAGAGTCGCGAGTCAGTGAAATATAGTGGAGACAAACTGAAAGCAAGCTCTTCAAGATCACAGATTTTGAAATCCAAGTCGACGCTCGATTTGGAAAAAGAGAAGGTGCTCATGAAAGAAGCTGGTTTCAGTCAGAAATTGAGCAGCATGGTGTTTGACGAGTTCAATAAAAAGGCAGAAAAAATCTCTAACGAATTGGAAAATAAAGTGGTGAATGAGAGCCACTATGATAAATTGTTGAAATTGAAAGAAATTGAAAACAAATTCTCAAGATTGCAGAAGGAACAACAACAGAGACAGCAGCAAAGAAAAGAACAGCTTCAACAACGTAAAAACAACGTTAGAACCAATAGATACGCCTCCATAAGAAGACTCAAAATGCTCGAGGATAAGCAGGGCCAGCAAAAAGAGAAGAGAAAGTTATCCGAATCCGACCCCATGCCTAGAACAGAAATTGAACAAGAGTTGGAAGACGGTGTCTTGGTAAACAAAAATAGAAAATCCGAAAGAATCATTAAACCTATAAGTTCAAGACCAGCAACACAAATGTCTCTGCGTGCACGCATCAATGCTCCTACTGTTGTTATTGACGCGAACACGAACACCGAGACCAAGCCCGTCCAAGATGCAGGGCTCAAAAGAACTACTGATGACGTCCTGAGTTCAGACGAATCTGATGCGTCTGATGAACACAAAACGCCAACTAAGGAAGGATCTAAAAGACTTTCTAATGTTCAAATAAGCAGTGCTTCAAAGAGAAGAAAGACTTTATTTGGACCTAGAGAAATGCCAACAAGTTTCAAATCACCATCGGCAAAACCTTTGGACGGTGAAACAAGCGATAAAGCACAAATACCCAAAGATTCAACTAGTAATTGCGAAAAAGGGCAGGAAGATGTATCTATGGAACTTGCAAACGATTCCACTAATGCTTTGGATCAATATATGGAGAAAAGACAGCCTGAAGCTTTGAAACCATTGGAGAAGCCGCCTATAATTGCTACTCCATTGAACATTGAATCACAAGAGCTTCCACAAGAAAATGAAAATGATGATTTTGAGCAATTTTTAAACGACGAAAAACCAATTCTTCCATTGAGAGTAAGCACCACGCGAAGCAGAAAAAGTATAGTTCTGAACAACTTCCTTCATAAGTCAGAGCCAATTAATGCTGCGAGTCCTGGATTGCTGCCTGAGTATGACTCCATAATGGACATTACTGCATTCAGGGAGTTTCCGGTATATATTACAGACAAGAATAATCCTGACAGCACGGATGTTTCGATGATGAACGACATGGCAAATAAGGATTATGCCAACGGCAAACTTGGAGAGACAGTTTTGCCTCCTTACTTATTAAAGCCAGAAAACTTGCCTTTGAGAAGAGAGCCATTCAACAACAGGGTTGCCAGAAATAATCAGACTGGTGACTATGAACAAGGCCAAAGAAACACAATGAGACTCAGCAGTTCCAAATCATTGAAAGCAATGAGAAACAGGGACAATGATCAGGGCATGAGCTCTAGAGCGACATTTGCTAGATCAAGAACAGTCGATCATCAAAGCAGACCGTCAAGACCAACAAGTATCATAGGCACAATCTCAAGTGCGCCAAATCACACTCACAGTTTATCACGCCCAGTGAACAGCACATTCAGCTATCAAGTCAAAAGCAGCAACGCCACCATACAAAAAGACAGCTCTGGGTTTGCAAGACCAATGAGCAGAAACGTGTCAAGGCAAGCACCAACGTTGAGACACTCCGACTCCAGATCCAAGTTGCCAGTAGTTTCATCACCGGTGACCGTCAGCACGATTAGACCGGTGAAAAGTTTCAAGAGTCTCAGGGAGTCACCTTCGACACAGTCGTTGAGAGCGGTTCTGTCATCTTCAAGCTTGCACAAACACACGGTATCGTCAGCGAACAAACAAAGAACCAAAATCACCAGAGAGCCATCGACAAGCAACTTGCAGCAAGTCAGAAGAATGGCTTCTAATTCCTCGATACGTTCCAGTCAAAGCGGAACTTTGAGAAAAAGCAGTTCCATTCAGCAGTTGAAAGGTACGAGAATTCCTACCAGGTTTGATTCTCCTAGAAAAAACTACTAACCATCAATTGATCTATTCATTTCGCCACTTTCACAACAATCTTGACCGTCTTTCTCGACAGTCGCCTTTTTTCATCTAATCTATTTTCAGTTGTTTTATTTTTACATTTTTCTATTCTTATGTTTTTTTGTGTTGTTTAGTTATTTAGTACACGAGCACAGTCCTGGAGTTAAACACTGTAGAAAGCACTTCAAACTCACTAATCGGAGACAAAAATAATTTTTTATATCGATTTTTCACTCAAAATATCGGACCATGAAGAATACCGGACACAGGCTTTTCACATTCAGTGCGAGAGCACTAGCTAAGAAAAAAGTGTCCAAGAAAGAGGCAGTTGTGGAGAGGTTCTTTGGGCGACCAAGCAGTCATTTGCTGGCAGGAATTGTGGGGCTTGCCAACGTGGGAAAGTCTACGTTTTTCCAAGCCATCACCAAGACTGAGGCCGGAAACGCTGCTAACTATCCGTTTGCGACAATAGATCCGGAGGAGTTGTTGATCACGATTCCATCGGAGAGATTGAACGTTTTGCAGAAGATATATGGGAGCAAAAAGCAGATCCGGGGCACTTTGAGTATCTGTGACATTGCTGGCTTGACCAGAGGAGCCTCACAGGGCAAAGGCTTGGGAAACCAGTTTTTGAACGATATTCGACAGGTAGATGGGATATATCAGGTGGTGCGCGGGTTCCAGGACTCTGAAATCACACACATTGAGAACAATGTCGACCCGGTTCGCGACTTGGAGATCGTCAACGAGGAGTTGATGCTCAAAGACTTGGACTTCATCGAGCACGGGTTGGAAAACGCCAACCGGCAATTGAGGCACAACAAGTCGCCTTTGGAGAAACGGTTGTACGAGAACGAGGTGAAAGCTTTGACGTTGGCGCAAGAGTGCTTGTTGGAGGGCACCCGCGTTATAAGCTACAAGAAATGGACAAACGACGATATTGAGGCATTGAACAAGCACAACTTGTTGACGGCCAAGCCAGTGACGTACTTGCTCAACGTCAATGAGCAAGACTACGTGGACCAGAAAAACGAGTTCTTGGAGCCAGTGCAACAGTGGATAAACGAGCACTCCCCGGGGGACAATCTTATCATATTCTCTGCAGACGTCGAGTCCCGGATCTCTAAAGCTGAGTCGCAATTGCCCTCATGTGTGCCCAAGATCATAGAGGCCATGAAAACTAACTTGAACTTGATCAGTTTTTTCACGTGTGGTGAAATGGAGGCTCGCGAATGGCCGTTGAGAAAGAACAGCACCGCGCCACAGGCCGCGGGGATCATCCACTCGGATTTGCAGAAAACGTTCGTGTCAGCAGAAGTTTTGAAGTACGACGATGTAAAGGACTTGGGCCAGGACTTCCAGTTGTCCAAGCTCAAGGCACAGGGAAAAGTGAGAAAAGAAGGTAAGCTGTATGTGATTCAGGACGGGGACATCATCTTGATCAAAGCTACATCTGGCAAAGCAAGGTAAGAAAAGGTGTTAATTAGTCATAACTAGCTTGTAAATATATCAACACAACGCAACGAGTTCCTGAATGTTAGTAGCTGTGTAAAGTGGTTTCCACTTGAGAGCCAATTATGTCAGTCCAGTTGTTACGGTTTCTTATCATATACAAAAAATTTCAAACGAGCTGGGTTTAATGCTATGTGGTCATCATTATAATTGGTCTTTTGAGCCTGCACTTACCTGACTGTTGCGCTTAACAAGTTGGACAAAACTGAAAAAATCGTAGAATTGAAAAACTGAAAAATTGAAAAAAAAAAAATTTTCCCTTTAAATAGTTCTGCGCGCACCAAACCAGTATGCATAAATGCGAATCTGCAAAACTGCAAAAATGCAAAAACTCAAAAATAATCGCTACACAATTTGAGACACACAGACCGCTACGAGTGCTGGTTTGCCGCCTGAATCTCTAATTGGGCGTTAATTGTGTAGCAGCAGTTATTCCACAGCAAGCTTGCAACCCGCAAGGCCTCTATCGCAACCAACACTGGACTATTTGGTCCGAGACATTAAAAGGCACCCTCTCACACCTATATTGGTCACCCTGAGCCAAAAAATCTGCAATTACATAACGGTAGCAATGCCTGCGGCGCAAGCTCCTGACTCTGCGCCAGTGCCAGCAACACCACAACGCGTACGTCTGCCTACGTGGTCGTTGCCGCCATCCCAAACCATAGTGATGAGAGGAACCAGTTCTTTGGCCGGGTAACACTTTCGGGCCTTCACTTCGAAAATGTCGGGCTTTTCAAAAGTCTCAAATATAGACGGTGGTGAGAATTAGTAATTCAAAGTACACAATCATGTTTTCTCGTAGATTGGCATCCAGGAATTCTTTGAAAAGATTGAGCCAACAAAGAGTCTTGCTTAGAAATGCTTCTACAATTGTGGCGTTTAACGACGATTTGAGATGCTCAAAGGAATTCAAAGGCATGCCTTTGACAAGTTTTAGAGGGGCAAATTTCCCCGAGTTCACGAGAATTCCAAATCTCAAGTTGGACACGCCAAAAAACTCGGGCAACGACCTGCAAGGCACGGTCGACAAGCTGAAGCCCAAAGATGACTCTGAGCCTGCAAAAGAGGACGATATCAGTGAAGACAAAGATCAAGAAACTGACATCAGCGACAAGAAGAGTACGGAATCCGAATCAAAGAGTGAAACCAAAGGGACAGCTGCTGCCGCGTCTGGAGGTAGCAACTCAAATGGTGGCAATGGTGGCAATGGCAATAACCGGAAGAAGCTGTTCAGAAAACCTACCGTTGAACATCCAAAAAAGTACCCGCAATTGTTGGCATTATCGATATCGCATAGACCATTGTTTCCTGGATTTTACAAAGCAGTGATCATATCTGATCCAGCTGTCATAAGTGCTGTCCGCGAAATGATTGACAAAAAGCAGCCATACATTGCAACGTTTTTGCAAAAAGACGAAACTGTTGATACTGATATTATCACCACTATGGATGAAGTTTACCCAATTGGTGTTTTGGGTCAAATTACAAGTATTTTCACAAACTCTTCTGAACAACCTAACGGCGAAACAATGACCTTGTTGATTTACCCACACAAAAGAATCAGAATGGAGACCCTTACTCCAGCTAAAAGTGATGAGGAAATCGAGAGTTACAAAGCTGAAAGGGTGCAAAGGTTGGAAGCAGAAGTGGTGAAAGAACTAGAAGAGAGCGGTAAAAAATTCGTTGAACTCGAAAAGCTTGAAGATGGTGTTGAACCTGATGAAGCGCGGTTGAAAATCGAAAAGGCAAACTCTCAGTTTTTGAAAGAGAAGGAAGTTTTGATTCTTGAGAAGATGCACAAAGAAGAAAAAGAGAACCCAACCTTGTTTTTGAAAAACCATTCAGTATCATTATCTGATGTTGAAACTATAGAAGATGAGCCGATCAAAGACAACCAAATAATCAATGCTTTGACTTCTGAAATATTGAAAGTCTTTAGAGAAATTTCTGAGTTGTCCAACACTTTCAGAGAACAAATTGCTACTTTTAGTGCATCAGTCCAATCCTCTACGTCAAACGTGTTTGAGGAGCCTGCCAGATTGGCAGATTTTGCTGCGGCAGTCTCTGCAGCAGAAGACAAGGAGTTGCAAGAAATCTTGGGAGCTTTGGATATTGAGCAAAGACTCTCAAAAGCACTTGTTGTTATCAAGAAGGAGCTCATGAACGCAGAATTGCAAAATAAGATCTCTAAAGATGTTGAAATGAACATTCAAAAGCGCCAACGTGAATACTATTTGATTGAAAAGTTGAAAGGTATCAAAAAGGAATTGGGCATTGACGATGGTAGAGAAAAATTGGTGGAAACTTTCAAGAAAAGAGTGGCAAAATTGAAGATGCCAGAGAACGTTGAGAAAGTTTTTAACGACGAATTGACAAAGTTGTCCACATTAGAGCCTGCTATGTCTGAATTTGGTGTAGTGCGGAACTATTTGGACTGGATTACTCAATTGCCATGGGGCATCAAGTCCAAGGAACGTTATGATATTCCAGCAGCTTTAAAGATCTTAGACGAAGATCATTATGGGTTGAAAGACGTCAAAGATAGAATTTTGGAGTTCATCGCTGTTGGTAAATTATTGGGTAAAGTTGATGGAAAAATCTTGTGCTTTGTCGGTCCTCCAGGTGTTGGTAAGACCTCTATTGCCAAATCTATTGCAAGGGCTTTGAACCGTAAGTACTACAGATTTTCCGTTGGTGGTATGACTGATGTTACTGAGATCAAAGGACACAGAAGAACCTATATTGGGGCTTTGCCAGGTAGAATTGTTCAAGGTTTGAAAAAGAGTCAAAGTGAAAATCCTTTGATCTTGATCGACGAAATTGATAAAATTGGTTATGCTGGTGTTCATGGTGATCCATCTGCTGCATTGCTTGAATTATTAGACCCTGAACAAAACAACTCGTTTTTGGATAACTACTTGGACTTGCCTATTGATTTGTCAAAGGTATTATTTGTCTGTACTGCGAATACTTTGGACACCATTCCACGTCCTTTATTGGACAGAATGGAAGTCATTGAAATATCCGGGTACATTGCTGACGAAAAAGCCAAGATTGCTGAGAATTACTTGATTCCACAAGCAAAAGAAAAGAGTGGGTTGAAGGACGCTGCCGTTGAATTGACGGATGATGCGATTGAGAATTTAATCAAGCAGTATTGCAGAGAAAGTGGTGTCAGAAATTTGAAGCGTCAAATTGAAAAGGTATACAGAAAAGCTGCTTTGAAGGTTGTGCAACAATTGGAGCCTGTGTCACCAACAGACGTCGATGAAATTGAAGTTAAGGAAATCAAGGCAAAGTCGGACTCTTTAGCTGAAGAGAAAGTTTCTGAAGTCTCTGATGAGTCTTCCAATAGTGCCGATTCCGGACCTTCTGAAGCTGCAAACACCTCTGAAGCAACAAGCACTTCTTCTTCTTCGTCTGCCTTTGATGAAAAAACTTCGAAAAGTGACAGCGCTTCTGAGTCAATTAATGACACTAAGACCGATGGTGAAGGAGAGGTTGTGGATGGCGTAGCTACGAGCGAAACTTTGAAGATTCCTAAAGATTTGAAAATCACTATCGGTGCGGACAATTTGAAAGACTACATTGGACCAGCGATTTTTACCACGGATAGACTTTACGAGACAACCATACCTGGTGTTGTCATGGGATTGGCATGGACAAGTATGGGAGGATCCGCATTATACATTGAGTCTGTTTTGAATCAACCTATTGATGAGCATTCTAGACCAGGATTGGAAAGAACTGGTCAGTTGGGCGATGTGATGAAAGAATCGACCACGATTGCATACTCGTTTGCCAAAATGTATTTGGCCAAGAAATTCCCAAAGAACAGATTTTTCCAGAGTGCCTCAATTCATTTGCACTGTCCAGAAGGTGCAACTCCAAAAGATGGACCAAGTGCGGGTGTGACAATAGCTTCAAGTTTTTTGAGTTTGGCACTCAACAAGTCATTGGCACCAACGGTTGCCATGACTGGTGAGATCACATTGACAGGAAAGGTGTTGAAGATCGGTGGATTAAAAGAAAAGACGATTGCTGCCAAGAGATCTGGAGCAAAAACCATCATTTTCCCTAAAGACAACTTATCAGACTGGATCGAATTACCTGAAAACATCAAAGAAGGTTTGGAATACTTACCAGCAGAATGGTACGACGAAATATTTGACAAATTATTCCCCGACGTGACCGAAAAGCAAGGTAACAATGTTTGGAAAAAGGAGTTTGAAGAGATCGACAAAAAGGAGAAGAAAAAAGATTGAAACTCATGTAAATACGCAGATTGAAGATTTGGAAAGTACGCTGATGACTTGAATAGAGAAGAGAGGAAGTGAAAAATAATAAATTTTATATTACTCTATGTACAAATCGGAAAGTAAGAACTATGAGACAAAATGTTCCGGGTAACATAGTTCCCAGACGCGTGCCCGCGCTCGTTTTAATTTACCTGAAGCATTAAAAGTAAAGATAAGTAACCCAAATATGAACTTGCTCAATGTTGGCAGTCAGTCACGTAAAACTGGGATATTTGCCAGCTCAAAGACCAAAAGGGACCAGAATAATTTGGAAGATTTGAATGATTTTTTCGAGAAAAACGGGAATCAGAATGAATCCGATGACTTGAGTGAGCCCACCGCCAGAAAGTCAAAAACAAGTAACAGAAGATCAACAACAACATACAAGAGACGCAGACTTAGCAAAGCTCCCTTAGAGAAACCAGATGAAGTGAGCACGGACGCCTCGGACGGCGTGGAATTCAACGACAATGACATGCTTGGATCGCCAATACATAGTGACGCTGAAGAAGAGAGATATGAACAAGAGGTGCCTACAGCAAGTCCTGCACGAATGCACCTGAGAAGAACCAGCACCCGAATAACTAAAGCTGGAAGACTGCCTGCTCAGACGCCTGCCACTCCAAAATCCAAAAAAACGCCTCAAAGGCGTAGACCTGCAGATGATCAAGTGATAGAAATTGAAGAGCCTGTCAAGGGACGCCAAAAAACAAAGCCAAAACCAAAACCCGTTGCGAAAGCACTGGTGACGAAAGCACCGGTTGCAAAAACACTGGCTGCAAAGAAGCCCCAGAAAAAGCTTACACCGGCCCCAGAGATCAACGGAAGACCTAAGAGAACGAGAATTCCACCCGTGGCATTTTGGAAGAATGAAAAGATTGTGTACGAGTATGGCAAACAGAATCACGTTCCGAGTATCAAAGAGGTGATAACGGTAGACGATCTGACTGAACCTTTGAGCACCAAAAGAAAAGCAACAGCGAGAAAGAAAAAACCAACGAATAACATTGGCAATAAGGGTTCTAGCAAGTCATCAGACAATATCCAATATGTGTACGTTAACAAACTGGAAAAGTTGGACGATAAGTCTTATCCAAACGCCGATTGGATGAAGGAAGGAACAAAGACTATTAAGATTTACGAAGCACCAGGTACAAAAACAATGAAACAAAGACAAGTAGCTTGGGCTACAGATTGTGAGAAGTATACACAGAAAGTTGTTAGTAAAAAGGATAATTTCAAACTAGCTATTTTATTCAGTGAGGAGCAAGAATTTGCAGCATCAGGTATGTTGGAGTTTCCAGTGGGTGGAACAAAGCATACAAAAAACACAGAAGACACTTACTTTATATTCTATGTTGTCGGAGGTATCATCGATGTGACAATTTCAGGCTCCACATTCACTGTGAACACCGGGTGTTCGTTTGAGATTCCAATGGGTAATTTCTATCAATTTGAAAACAAAGGCGAGACGCCAGCAAAAATGTTCTTTGTCCAATCCAAGTATGTTCTTGTGGGCGACGATGACGATGATGATGAGGACAATGATGTGGACGATGAGACTGATGAGTGATAGTACTCACTTTTCTTCCTGGCTTGTATTAGTAGCGTGTATTAGTACTTATAGTGTATAGTAATAAAATTAATGGTTTTTATTTTCTAATTTTGAACTACATCCGTATCAACAATCACCACCAGTCTAATAATTACATAAACAAAATAAAACACGCCTAGACACAATAGCTGTCTAACCCATTCAAACGTAATATATACCATAAAAAATGTAAACTTCCTTGAAAAATAGTTAATGATCGAAAAATAGTTAATGATCAACCTTAATAATCGTCTTTATCTTTTTTGGATCTTGCATACTTCACCAAAGGCGACAAGGAGCTGCAGTCATCAGCCTGAGCAATAAATTCATCATTTAACAACTCTAAAGCAGTTGCTCTTTCCTCGGCCACGACGTTCAAGGACCAAGCAAGGAAATGCTTCAACACAGGGCTCAAAGACTCGGGTTCTTTGACTTCTGGGGTACCCAATGTGGTAATCAAATACAAGGCTCTCAAAGGAGTCTCATTCAAATATGGTGGCTCTCCGTCAATCATCTCAATAGTCATAATTCCCAAAGACCAAATGTCGATCTTTGGTCCATATTCCTTACGACTCACAACCTCTGGAGCCATCCAGTATGGAGTTCCCACCATCGTGGTTCTTTTTAAATTTGTTTCATTTATCTGGGCACAGAATCCAAAATCTGTCAATTTTATATCACCGTTCATAGACAATAAGATGTTATCAGACTTGATATCTCTATGAATCACACCTTTTGCGTGCAAAAACTGCAATCCTTCAAGTGTTTCCCTGCAAACGGCACCAATTTGACCTTCTGTCATGACGCTATGTGTAACAACATCAGTCAATGAACCACCTTCCATATACTCCATAATCACCCAAAGAGTGCCTTCCAGTAAGTAAGAATCAATGAAGTTCACAATATTCTTGTGCTTGCTTCCTTTCATCACCAAAATTTCATTGACAATCAATTCTTTCTTGGGTTGTTGCTCAAGATTCATCTGTTTGATGGCAACACTCTTGTTTGTGCCATTTTCATATGCAGTGTAAACACCACCAGATGCACCTTGTCCAATCTTTGTCAATTTGCTATAAAACTCTCTTGGATCACCTTGAGAGCAAATTTTAACCAATTTGGCGTACACAATAGCGTTTCGTTTTTTCTTCTCTTCTCTTTTCCGCATCGCTGCTAACGCTGCTTGTTTTGGATCTCTTGTTGGGTGTGTCTTTTTTATACGTGCATGAGAAGGCTGCTCAGCGCTGCTGTTGCTGACAGAACTCTTAACGTGCTTCTCGGACTCTTTTGACGCAGTAGTAGAAACAGTAGAAGAAGAAACATGACTCTTTTGGAATGCACCCAGAAGTGAAGACTGTGTTTGAGAGTTTGATTTGGATGAGACTTGATTGTTTTGAGATTGCAGCTGCTTTTGTTGTCTCTCGAAAGCCTCATCTCTTTCACGTTCTTCCTTTTCACGCTGCTGCAAAAATTTCAATTTCTCTCTAGCTTCTTGCATTTTCCGTTCCGTTTCTTGTTGCTGCTTGAGCTTTTCTTGTTGAACGCGTTTTTTGTGTTGTTTTTGTTGTTGCTGGTAAAACAAGTGCTGTGATTGTGCCTCCTGTTTACTCTTAGCAGCAGGATCACCCGCATTATGTGCCATTCTTTGCAATGAAAGGTTTGTTGCTTTTAAAAGTTCAGGGCCTTTACTTGGAACTGGTGGTGGAATCAGTGATGGTGGTTTGCTGCTGTTTGAGACTCGCTTTGTGTTGGCTATCTTGCCGAATTTACTTCCCAAACCTGGAGGTTTTGGCGCAGGTCTACTTGGGATGTACTGGCTATCACCACTTCCATCCACAGAGCCATTTCCATTCCCATTTACGTTAGGGTTCGATTTTGATTCTGTAGGCAGTGCGGGAGCTGATATTTGAGGAGAAACCATGCCAGCCTCATTGTCCAACTGAGGCGATGAGATTAATGGCGATCCTGACAGTGCAAGGGCTTGTGCTTGCAAAGACGTCAAATGAACAATATGATGGCCACCCGTGTAATCAATTCCCAGAGAACTGTTTGCAGGTCCTACTGCATTGTTTTCATTCTCCAGCGACGAGTGCGATGTTCTCATAATACTATCACTGTCAGTACTGGTTTTGCTGTTCTCACGTCCTTTGTGTGTTTTGGCTTTATTGAATTTAGTAAAAATATCATCAGGGTCTTGATTTACCTGGTTTTGGTAAAACTCCACAATCTCATACATTTCCTGTGGATGCTCCTCTTGTTCTGTTTTAGAAATACCACTAGCTGATAACAACTTTTGCCACTGTTCTGGTAATCCGGTATATTCACCAGTCTCCTGATCAAACCCGACGTGCGCAACATGTTGGGTGTTATAAGGGGTGGAAATATTCATGGTAGAGTTTTGGAAAGGTGCCAAACTTGTTAAATTGTCACTATCTTCTTCATCAAGCGCTGAATCATTCTCTTCCGCAACCAGTCTCGATAGCTCCTTAGGCTCAACAAAAACATCTTCGTTTTTGCTACTTTTACCTATTGATATGAAGCTTGAAAACACACTTGTTAAAGCACTTTTCTTTTTACTCAAAGAAGGTCTTGAGTTAGGTGTTGTGTTACCGTTATTTGTCATACTTGACGTTGATGCCTTTCTCGACGATGTAAGTCTGGACATGCTCAGAGGTGAAGTCACTGCATTCGATTTTGGTGACGAAAACGATTCTGATCTTTGCTCACTTTTTGTCAACAAGTGTAACGACTTTTTGGAGCTTGATGTTGAAAGACCTCCGTTGTTATTGCTGCTTGTGGTATTATTCGAGGTATTGGTGTTTTTTGAGCTAAAGTTATCGTTGGAAAGCGAAGACGATATACTGTGAGAAATCGACTGCTTCCGACCTTGTGTGATGGAATTACCCCCCAAGGAAGACGCAATTTTGAACTGTCCTGACAGAACTTTAGTGTCCAGAGGCACCAGAATACCCACCAACATTGGGGGCACACGGTCCTCATCATCTTCTGGTTCAACCACACCTGACATTCTATTTGTGTCGAAATCCTCAAGATCTTCCTTTGATACCATATTAATAGAGCTTGGGTTGTTGTAGACATTTATCAAAGACTCAGTCGGATTTGTGCTGATGGTAGATTCTCTATTATAAGTCATGTCACGTAGATTATTCGTCAGTTTTTCGTGTTTTAAAAGCTGATGAGACTCAATATTCTCGTCTTCATCTTTTTCATCCTGTTTCTCCACGACGCTCATCACGTCGTCTTGCAGAGAATTGGTACCGTTTAAATGAGGATTCGACTTTTTCTGCTTTGAATTGATTTCTTTTACTAAGCCAATATCTTTTAAGTTGATATTCTCATCCTCATCTGTCTCTTCTTGTCTGAAACTTTGTTCATCATTTTCGATCTTGTCATCAATTATCGACAAATCTTCAACTTTTGGTGTTTCAAGACCCTTGGCAGTGTCTTTCTCTGTGAAACCTTCCACAGATGTTGGTGATTTGAGAGATTCTTCCTCCAAAAATGATTTTCTAACACGTGCTTCTAAAGTCAGAGGCAACAACTTCTCAGGGTCTTCGTAATTATACAGCTTCTCAAAGTTAATCGACAACTTTTTCTGATCAATATCTAAATCAATCTTTTTGAAGCCTTCTTCAGTTTGGGGTGCTTCTTCAACTTTTTCGGTTTTGTCTGACTTCTCCTTGCCAGCCTCATCCACACTCACAGACATATCGTGTATACTTGTCATATTGTGTAAAGAAGATTTTGGTTTGATCTTTGGTGTTGGCGAGTTGGGCAACGAATCAATGGACAACTCACCACTTGAATTCGAAACTCTTTTAAAACTGATTGGGGCATCTAACGAGCTGTTAGAGACGTTATTGGCGTTGCCTGATTTCAAGACATCCTTCCCAGTAATCGTTGACATGCTGGTTTTGTTGTTCAATACTTTGGGATCCATAGTTGGGTGCGGCTGTGAATTTGAAAGTTTTGAATTTATTGACTCCATACTTGTTGCTGATGCAAGAATTTTAACCTGAACTGGAGCACCTGATGATTTTAATGTCAAATTTTGGTTCGATAATTTGTTGGTCAAGTTCTTATTGGTATAGGACATGTGGACCTCGATCTATCAAAACTAACAATGGTTTCCCGAGGTTCTTTGAGCTGGGAAACTTAGTTACTTATTTTAACTTGACTTCTTGCGGTGAGAGTTGACCTTTTGAACTATCTGTTTGTCTTATTTCTCTTTTTGTTTCTGATTTTAGAGCGAGCTTGCAAGAAATAATATGTGTTAATCAGGTTTATGAAAAAATAAAATTTTGAGAAAAACTAAAAATTGAGCCAAACTAATACTTGTTTCTAAGTTGTGAACGCAAAAACTCAGAAATCGAATAAAAACCAAAAAGAAAAAAGAAAAATTTATCTCGATAAATAGCTAAATAGCAATTTAATTTTGTGTATATTTATCGTGTGCTGGGTATTATATTTTGAGATTTTTTCTAGATTATGCTAGCAATCAATTGCTCATCACTAATATAAGCACAATTTTGATTCTTTCTTTATCTTTGTAAGGGGTCAGAGTGTTAAGAACTTTTTGATTATGCTGAGGTTTTTCTGAGCCGCTTCAGGTTTTGAACCCTGCTCACTGCTCAGAACGGAGAAAAAATGTACAATTACAGCAAATTATGTTTCGACAAGAGTGAAGAAATGCGAAAAAAGACAGAAATCTTCAGTCTGAGAAAATCAAATTAGAAAAAAAAAGCCCAAATATGAAAAACAATGAGGTTCGATCCATCGAACGAAAATGGGATTAAATAATGAGTAAGTGAAAAAGGATGGATTAAAAAGTGGAAGTTGGTAAAAATCGATAAAACTATCAAAAATAATTTGAAAGAAAAAATAAATTGGAATAAACAGAAGAATCCAGTACACGAATAGCAAATTAGTGTGAAAAGCAGAACTTCTAAAAATCAAATAAATGCTAAAACGATAATCCGTTATTTTTTCGCTCCACTCTTTTGAGCAGCATGCTTTTATTCGTTGGTGCCACCTCGATCTTGGTACTTAGTCGCACCTGCTCCAACTCAGCTAGCTCGCAAACCAAAATCACACAAAAATGGATCTAAAGTTTTGGGCAAGAATCGAGGATCAAATATAGAAAAAAAAAAGTAAAAAAAACTTACAGGCAAAAGACGAAGAACTAAAGAAAAAGTAAAACGCAGTAGCATTCGCTGACATCCTAGAGAACAAATAAATGTTTCCTATTGTCTGAAGGAGCCGTGTGGATAGGTTTGCACTCGGCACTTGCATTTTACTTTTTTCTCAGGCTTTCTTCACGCTGAATGACCTGGCCAGACCTTTCTTTCAGTGGCTCCAAAAGTACCCGTTTATTTGAATAGTGAAGATCACCAGTGGGAACTGCCGAAACTTACATAAGTTTGGCAAATCCTATCAAAACATAAGTCAGTTTTTGAAGCTAAACGCAAGGCTAGCATTTTAGGTGAGTTTGATGCAGAACGTGCCCATATGATTCTGCCAACGTGACTTGCTAAGAGTCTCTATGAATCACTCTAGGTCTTCAATGAGTGTGTCAATTTAAGGCTAAATTTTTGATTGTTAGTGACGCAATCGTGGAGAAATATGCGCCCAATTCAGCCACCACGACTCTGGTTTGCTGTTTGGAAACCCGGCTTCAGCTTTACGTTTGTCTGCTACGCTGCCAGAATGTCGCACTGGTATTTATTTTGAGCTGATTTGCTGTCCTGAGCATTAGCCAAATGTCGATTTTTTATGTTGTCCCATTTAATTTTATTTACTTTTTTTTTATGATTTTATCTAACTTTACATCACCTAATTTTCATAGCTTAATTTTTACCTCAATTTTCACACCTTACTTTTTTGACCAATGGCTACTTAAAACTCCTCCACTTCGAACGCTTTTTTTTTGCTTTTTTTCCTCTTCTTTTTTGTCTCTATCTTATCTAGTTGTCCATAAATTTAGTTAAGTGCAACTCACCGGCCTGTGGTGTACTCTACAAAGATTGTCGTAATGCGTCATTTATTCAGATAAATATTCTTAATTTATAATGTTTTGTATTTTCATGATAGCCGCCTTGTACTGGTTAGATTTCTCTGTCTTAGTCTTCTTTGGCGCACTAAACTTCTCTTCTAAATCGTAGTTGTCGGTATCGTAATCGTTCAAGTATTGGTCACTTCTTTTGTTGGCAATCGATTTAGCGTGGTTATTTGGTGTTGAGAAGTACACCGAAGTAGGCGTGGAAACCGACAATGTTGAGTGTCTTGTATGGATCGAAGACAAACTATCTTGGCTTTGATGTCCGTGCCTAGAGGAATGGCTGTTGCTGTGATGGTGGCTAAAACTTTGTAAATGGTTCATGCTGTAAGTTCTACTTGGTGCATTGCCGCCATTTGTTCCCATTACCGCAGACCCAGTATTCTCCATTTTTGGTGAGCTTGGTGCAGACGTTAACGCCTCATCCTTTTGGGATGAGTTGATCGGAACCTGCTGCAGAGAAACATCTGATAATAACTTTAATGGTGACACTTCACTCTGTGTATGCGGTTGATACATGGAGTTTCTGTTGATTGAGAAAAACGACCCAAACGAATATGCTGCGCTTTGGAGTGAAGAAGTACTAGATGTCGACATAGTGGTAAATAACGGTGTCATCGATAACTGTTCAGTAGAGTTGTTCGTGGCAAAACTATTGACAGAACCAGTATCATCATAATTGTCATTCTCCTCAGAAATTTCAGCATTTTCCACCGATACAGGTGACGATTTTTCAACTGTCACTGCTCTTTTGAAAAAACCGTTGTTTCTACCCAAAAAGTAATTTCTGCTCAACTTCTGCGTGGTCGTAGTAGGGTTTCCGTCAACAACCGTTGGGTCACTGTGCTCTGATGCATGAACGTTATTTCCAAACCCAACGAAATGTCGTTTTTCAGTCTCATTGGACTCTCCAGTGTCCATGACCACAACTTCTGGTTTCTGTTGTTTTTTGCCGGATCTTATAGAGTGTCTCACTTTGATTTTAGTACCAGAACTCTTCAAATCAAACGATAATTTGGAGCTTGTGGTCAATCCAGGGAATTTCTTTGCCGTGTAAACTTTAAAGATGTCAGAATCTATGAACCCCCTAGCCACAATCATGCTATCGTTCTGATTAAGGCCAGTGAAGCTTCCATGTTCATATAAGTAGTTGTAACTTGTGAACTCAAAAAGAGAAAATCTTAGTCTGTAATTCCCGTCTTGCTTGACACTCAAATTACTGAATACAAAAACGGCACCCATTCCCTCGATGTTAGAGGATTTGTCGTTAACCATGTTTGCTACAACAGACGTTGTGCCCACCAAATTCTCAAAATCAATTGCTTTATCTTTCTTGTCCACTTCGCCCTCGGAAATAGTATGGATTTTGCCATTTTCTCTCAAAGGCTCGGCTGCTGAGTAGTTGTGGTCCAAAGGTTTGCCCTTGGTATATTCGCAGGTAGCCGTTGGATCATCGGCATCAATTATTGTTGCCACCAATATCAATGGGTTCAATGTGTGATGGATGATGTTCCTATCCACGGGAACATTACCCTCAGATTCCGGTTCAAACTGATTTTCCGCCAAACTGTCTTGCATTTCTTCGTCGGCCTTGATGTTAGGTTCGTCCACTTGCATTTCTTCATCTTCATCGTCCTCTTTGTTGTACATTGAGCTGACATTTCTGTCACAGTCGTCACCGGCCATCACCGGCTGGGCGTTCATCTCATTATCTTGTTCGTTAGTTCCATTTCCGTTAACGTTTCCGTTTCCATTCCCATTCCCAATCCCATTTCCGTTCCCGTTCCCGTTCCCGTTCCCGTTGCTCGTACTGTGCTCGTCTGGTGGTTCAGTAAAATCAGCTCGGTGCTTCAAGGCAACTTGGATAACAGGCGGTGGATCAATAGTTCTTCTTCCAGTAAACCGTTTTGACCTTCCTGTTGCTCTCGCTTGTTGTGGCTGCTGGACAACCTTTAACTCGTAGTTAGGTGCAACACTGTACAACTGCTGTGACAGGAGGGGCCTGAAATTGTGTTGTTTAGTCATCTGCTATTTGTGGAATTGTTGACTTTTGCTCTCAGAGTTTGTTTGTTGGGGCTCCTGTTGTTGCTGTTGTTTACGCTTGGTTAATGTGCACAGTTAAAAACTCAACCCCTCAATATTTGCCGCTGTCGCTCTCTTTTGTCGCTTGTATGATTTTGTTGTGAACGCAGGATTTCAAAACACTTGGTTTTCCTTTTTTTGATGTCAGAAATCTTAAGAAATTGTCACGGGAAACAATGGGTAAATCCAAAGGCCTGCGGTTCGGCTTAGAACTGGGCCGGGTTAGTGGTCTGGCTTACCCATGGTTATGGAAAGTTGTTTTTTTTTCAGTCACACAGCGGAACTCACGGGCTGACCAAATGCTTGGATTCTGAATTGAGACAAAACGGAGAAGAACGGCGAGAAAGGGAGTCAAAACGGAGACCCAGCGGCGGAATTTGGCCGAAAAACTGAGATGGGCGACATCAAGGCCCAAAAGCAAAAGCAAAATCACAGCCAAAACCAAAACCAAATGCGCGGTGTGTTGTAAAAGCAAAAAAAGAAGTGGTTGTGCACTGGCTGGAGACTGAGGACGGCGACACAGGCGACAGCAGCATAGGGCGGGATAAGTGGCGTGCCACC
Source organism: Saccharomycopsis lassenensis (assembly GCA_031125475.1). NCBI lineage: Eukaryota > Fungi > Ascomycota > Saccharomycetes > Ascoideales > Saccharomycopsidaceae > Saccharomycopsis > Saccharomycopsis lassenensis. The sequence continues at coordinate 72,970 of JASTUK010000012.1, forward strand.
TCGTGTCCAAAGAGAAGTCCTGCTCACGTGCAGCACACCAGTTGCGCTTGGCGGTGCTCGAAATACAACGACTCGTGGTTGCACACTTATTTGGCACAACGGGTGTCCCAGAGACCCAGATCTACGCCATTGCCGCGCAAACCCTACAGAGTGCGAAAAGAGCTGAGCTACAGCGGACAGGTGTCAGCATTTTTTTTGGCCAGTGTTGCCAGTGTGCTGGGCAGGAATGATACTCGTGATACTCGTGATAGGCGGATTGGCGGTACCGGCTGCATCCAGGCGCGGATGACAAAAAACTCCGCACATTGTTTTTTTGGCAAAAAAAAACGTTGGGCAAATGGGTAAATCAGTGTAGAGAAAATGGAGCAAATTGTGCAAATCAGTGCAAGTTTTCACCAATCGAGCAAGGGATAGATTCATTCGAAATAGCGCAGGAGCGCGCAGTTACCCGTACACACAAAGCTTAATCCGGCCCCAAACCCCAAGCCAGGCACCACGAGGAAAGTTGTCTTCTGAATTGAAAAAGAAAGAAAAAAAAGAGAGATTATAAAGTTCACAGTACGACTCAGGTGTAGGCTCGCAAACAATACTACTGCCTGCCTCTTTAACGCAGACCAGCTCAGCTCTATTTCGCTATCGGGCGCTTCTGGTGAAACTGGCCAATTAACCAGTGGGCTGCAGACCGTTTTGGTGCGGTTCAGGCTTTTTAACAGCATGGGCACAATGATTTGCACACCGCCGCGGTGGCTGTCGCGGCCGCCGCTGCCGTCTTGCCTTGCCTTGTTTTGTAGCGGAAGTTGTAGCGCTAGCTTTTTTTTTTTTTCTTACTATTATTATTATTATTTTTATTCTTACGTATTGTCCGTATCCCCTTTTCAACAGTCTCCGTTGATCATACCAAGACAGCGCATCCCTAAACTGTTGGTTTTTTGATATACTAGGTGTACTCTCGTTCAATTTCGGAAAAAATACTGGCGGCTGCTATTGTGGATTAGCTTTCTATTAATAGAAAGCTTAAAAAAATTTACGGCTACGTAATATGAATTTTTGTGAAAGCGAGGAAAAAAAGAAACTGCCAGCACCGAAGCAAGACAAGAAAAAGAAAAGGACAAGACAGACAAAGAAAAGGCACCGCTTAACACAGCAGAACGATAAGTTAAAGTTGTGAAAAAAGCCATTGGAAGCTGAAGAAAAAAAAAAGTTTTTGAAAAGCTTTCAAACCTTGACCTTATGAATTCTGCGTTTCGAAAGCGAGATCGAAACAGTCCTCCACTCAACTTGTTTGGCACTCAGTTTCTTTTATTTTTTTCGCTTGTTTGTTCAGAAAGAAAAATGCTCTAAAAGTTTCCCAAAATCACCAGCCGAATTTTAGAGCATTTTTTGTAGTCTTATGCTAGCTGCGCTGGTACTATTTTTCCCGTGGACCCCCCTATTGCTGGGTTCCTTAACAATAAAGACTGGCTTTTGTACTTTTTAACACCTTTTGAACAGCTTTTACTTTTTTACACCTTAGTGGAATCACCCGACTTTCAAAGACACATTTTTCCATGTATGTGCACGTGTCATACTGCATTAATTAACATAGTGCTCAGTATTTTAAACACGTTTGTACAACCCCAGATGAACGAAAAGTGAAAAAAAAATAACGACAATACAGAAAAAAAAAAGTAAATAAAAATAAAAATAACAAGTTTTCTCTTTTTCTTCTTCTTTTTTTCCTCTCTTTGAGATATAAATATTGGAAAAAAAGTATATATATCGAAACTTACCCCCCAATTGAGAAAATACACTTATAAATAGAAAGAAGCTCAGTTGTTTTTTTCTTTTTCTTTGACTTTTTCTCTTTCCGGTTAATCTTTTGTTGCTTTAATATAGACAAACTTGTTGTTTTAATAATTTCAATTCTTTATTTACACTATTCAATATGAAAGGTTTAATTCTTGTCGGTGGTTACGGTACTCGTTTGAGACCTTTGACATTAACTGTTCCAAAGCCATTGGTTGAGTTTGGTAACAGACCAATGATTTTGCATCAAATCGAAGCATTGGCTAACGCTGGTGTCACTGATATCGTTTTGGCTGTCAACTACAGACCAGAAGTTATGGTCTCTACATTGAAGAAATACGAAGAAGAGTACGGTGTCAACATCACTTTCTCAGTTGAAACTGAGCCATTGGGAACTGGTGGCCCATTGAAATTGGCCGAAGATGTTTTGTGCAAGGACAAATCTCCATTCTTTGTCTTGAACTCTGACGTTATTTGCGAATACCCATTCAAAGAGTTGGTTGAATTCCACGAAAAGCACGGTGGTATGGGTACCATTGTTGCCACAAAGGTCGATGAACCATCTAAATACGGTGTTATTGTCCATGACAGAAACACTCCAAACTTGATTGACAGATTCGTTGAGAAGCCAGTTGAGTTTGTTGGTAACAGAATCAATGCTGGTTTGTACATTTTGAACCCAGAGGTCATTGACTTGATCAAGTTGGAGCCAACTTCTATTGAAAAAGAAGTTTTCCCACGTTTGGTCGAACAATCCCAATTGTACTCTTTCGATTTGGAAGGTTTCTGGATGGACGTTGGTCAACCAAAAGATTTCTTGAGCGGCACATGTCTCTACTTGACTTCTTTGACAAAGAAAAACTCAAAGTTGTTGACCCCAGTCACTGAGGACTTTGTTCAAGGTGGTAACGTTTTGATCGACCCAACTGCTACTATTGGTAAAGGTTGCAAGATTGGTCCAAACGTTACTATTGGTCCAAACGTCAAAATTGGTGACGGTGTTAGAATTCAAAGAAGTGTTATCTTGGCAAACTCGGTTGTCAAGGATCACGCTTGGGTCAAATCGACCATTGTTGGCTGGAACTCTGAGGTTGGTAAATGGGCTCGTCTTGAAGGATGTACCGTTTTGGGTGATGACGTCAAAGTCAAGGATGAAATTTATGTCAACGGTGGTAAAGTCTTGCCTCACAAGTCTATCTCTGCTAATGTTGAACATGAAGCTATTATTATGTGAATTTTTATAACGCTACAATTTACAGTTAATTTCAATAAAGTACACCAGTAGAATTTACCAATGGGTTTTGTCATTGCGTGTTGTCCTTTGTTCTCGCCGGTCCTAGCCTTCAGCTGAGCACAACTTGTTTGCTTACTAAAAGCAAAATTGTGCTACAACTTCAGACCAAACATTGCACACAACACGCATCCTTTTTGTTCTTTACATACGTTATTAAGTTGCCATTTGTATATTGTTTTTGGTTGCTTTTGTAAGTTTTCTTTGAATCATCATCCCCTATTAACACCATGCATCATCGTTTACTCGTCGTCTTCATCGTCGTCGCCATCTCCTCCGTTCAAAATTGCTGGCTTAATGTCTTTCCATAATTTGCCTCTGTTGTGAGCTTCGTACCATCTTGTTACACCAGCATCAAAAGTAGCTTGGAAAACAAAGGCACCGGCAAAAATGGTTGCCACGTACACAGAGTTTCTCTTGACGAAAGTATTGTAAAATGATGAGTAGATAGACATTTTTCCTGAACTGTGTTATAGTACCTGTTGTATCGGTTTGTTCTATGGTTTTTTTTTCTTTTCAATTTTCGATTTTTTTTTTCTAAATTTACCAATTGACAATTTCTTATTGGATGTCGGAGACGGGGCTCATATACACAAGAATGCGTACCCAACTACACCGTGCAGAAATTAGCTAAGATGTACTATGAACTCAGAGCTATTTTACATTCAATTTTTCGAGTGTTTTGCATTGACAATATTTACAACTAGCACTGTTACTCTAATTTAACACCCAAATGAATAGCAGCCACACCAAAAGTTAAATTCTCGTAACCTTTTCCAGGCACGTAAAATCCAGCTTTTTTGATCATTTGTGCGAATTTATCTTGTGAAGGAAATTTACGAATACTCTCAACCAAGTATTGGTAAGATTCTCTGTCATTTGCAATCAAATGGCCCATCAATGGCAACATAGTGAAACTGTACTGTGAATAAATCGTGTCAAGTATAGGATTGTTGACCTTGGAAAACTCCAAGCACGCAAAAATTCCACCAGGCTTAAGGACTCTGTAGGCAGCATTGAGACCTGCTTGGATGTTTGTAAAGTTTCTAATACCAAATGCAATCGTAAATACATCTTTGGAGTTGTCTGGCACTTTGTCTAACACTTCACCATTTTGTTGCAAAAACTCAATTCTGCATGGGTCTTCATAAGCAAACTTGGTGTCCAAAAATCTCTTTTTACCTTCATTCAACATGTCATTGTTGATGTCAACAACAAGCATTTTACTCTTGTCGTCACCGTGGTTTGCCAAGGCATGATCTAACAATCCAAAGGCAATGTCACCAGTACCACCAGCAACATCAATGAAGTTCAATGGCTCGCCTCCAGGTCTCATTCCAGCATCTAACTTCTTAAACAAGTGATCTTTCCACAATCTGTGAATTCCCAACGACATAACGTCGTTCATAACATCATAATTCGAAGCAACAGAACTGAAAACACTTCCGACAAGCTTCTCTTTTTGCTCCTCAGCAACTTCTTTGAACCCAAAATGTGTGGTGTTTGAGTGTCCTTTCTCGTTCAACAAGATTGCTCTCGTAGAAAACCCTCTACTCAAAGCGTACCCTCTTTTGTACATTTTGATCTTTTGAATGGAATTTCTTGTAGGTGATATTTTTAAGGAAAAAAATCACTGCGAGGTCCGGGTGTAAAAACGAGCGCATATATAAATCATTGCTATAATCCGGTACGCACAATAGTCTGAAAATGCGCCCAGAATTGCTTTTGACGGGAGTCTTACAATGTGCGAGCTTTTTTTACAACTTCTACCTCTTTAAATGTCATAAAACACTCTTTTACTCCATAAAATAAAAGAAATCGCCGGCAGCACGTAGCACACCTACTCTTTTTCCAAAAAGCCTTTTTTCGTAAACTCGCTTAGCAACTCCTCGTCGTTGAACTGGCCCAATTCTTTTTTCAAAGGCTTAGAGATCTACTTTCTTGAAAAGTCCTTGGTTTGCGATAGTGTAATAGTGGCGATGTCCAGGGTGTATAACACGGCCTATACGTATACGGTTCTTGTGGCTTTTTTAAGAGGCGTCCCTCCCACAGATGCAAATGGGATCAAACTCATAGTAGCACACAAGGCGTTAAAAAGATTCATCTCTTTCTCGAATTGATTCAACTTATTTGTGTTGGGTTTTCGAGTATGCCAAACTGGGCGTTCCTGGGTGTTTCTATACCAGCGCACCTCGTTATCATGTCAAGCCTTGTCTATTGAGTTGTTAGTCTTTTTGAGGTACCACAAATCTGTAACGCGGAAGTATTAAATAACTTTTGCGTGGTACGGCATACGCACATCTGGCTGCAAATTCGATATTGGTGACATCAATGTACCGGATATATGCTTCACTGCGTTTCTGCTGATCGATATCCACTGGTACCGCCAAGTTGGCCCTTTGTAGCGGTGTTTTGAGCTAAATTTATCTTTCAACAGTTTCTTTCTGAGTTGTCTACAAACATTGAGCTAGCCCAATTTTATTTTATTAATCATGAATAAAGGGAGCAACACATACTCTGAGTTTATACAATATCCAGAAATGCATACCATATGTTGCAGTAAACAAACGACCAAGACCAATTGGAATCAAATTTACTCATCCTTTATTCTCGTCCAATCTATTATGTGCTCGGGCCCATAAGCCTTTGAGATCCATTCGTTGCTTTTCTCAAAATGATGGCCCTGGAAAAACCCACGTGAAGCACTCAATGGGCTTGGATGCACACTTGTAAGCAACATATTATTTTTGTTGTTTTGGCTGTTGAGCCTTGTCAAATTGATCTTGTTCTTTATTAAGTTTATTGCAAAACTACCCCACGCTAGAATTACAATTTCCTTATCCATTACCTTGTTTTTGTGATTTATCAAATTTGTGATCAAGGCACTCGTAAACTGCTCCCAACCTTTTCCATTATGTGAATTCGCCTTGTGTGCCTCTACAGTAAGGCAAGTATTTAACAAAAGCACACCTTGCTCTGACCAACTTGTCAAGTTACCATTTTTTTTGGGAATTTTAAAATCGGGATAATCGATCTGAACTCCTTTGTAGATATTTCTCAAAGATGGTGGAAGTTGTGGGCATAAAACTGAAAAAGCTAACCCGTGAGCTTGGTTGAAATTATGGTAGGGATCTTGGCCCAAGATCAATACTTTCACTTTGCTTAAATCTGGGCAGTACTTCGTGAACGAGTATATATTCTCAGCCGGTGGGAAAATTGTTTTATTCTTGGCCTTCTCTGCCTCAAGGAACTTCTTCAAATTCATGAAATAATCTTTTGTGAACTCTTGATGAGCCAATGAAAGCCACTCATCAGGTATATTGTTGATTTCCAATTCCAAATATTTTCTCTGTTCTGGAGTGAGCGTCGCGACCCACTTTGCCTTATCGAAGCTAGTGTTTGTTGGTTTGGCATCAACAGCTGCTTCTTTGACTTTAGTCTCTGGATGAACATGCGTCTGTGCTTTTACAACCTTTCTCACCGTTGCCGGAGGCGGTGCTTTAAATAGTTGGTCCAAGGTTTTTTGTGCCTTTTTAACTGGTTTTACCACTTTATATGTCATGATGCTGAAAAATATAATACGCGCCAGAACATAAATATATAATCAAATTAACGCGACATGAAGCGCCAAACACCCGTACATCACGAAAAGGGAAACCTTGGCTTGAGCTTGATTCATTTAGTTTGACATGAACTACAAAAGCTCAACTATAATTTACACTCTTTAAAGACGCAACCTGAGTTGACAAATTTTCAAAATAGTGGCTCAATGAGTTGTATTCCTAAACTCCTAAACTCAGAAATTTGTCAGACATGAACCAGAAGCTGATATACAAGTTTACATCCGTACATCACACATATAAAAAAGTGCTTATAAACTTTTCAACCTATATATAGGCGTCTCGGCGGTGATAGGTTAGTGGTAAACTTTAACCCTCCCACGGTTAAGCCCCGGGTTCGATTCCCGGTCTCCGCATTTTTTTACCGATGCATGCATAATAAGGATGAATATAAAAACGTTTTCATTCATGAGTACTCAAAGATAAGAACTTTTTTTTGCAACTTTTGGACTATTACAACACACTAACCCTACAATAAAAACTATCCTGGTACGTATATTATGGTGTTTCAAAACATCTTATGCTATATATAAGCCCTCCACTAATATTTTTTGATCTCGATTTTCTCATTAGCTGGATAAAATTCGACATAAGTCGCTTTCGAGTCTATAACATTGTAGAACTCGCCAACATTTACCACATTGACGCCATGCGTAGCATATCTGAAGAACTCAATGCTCGAGTCAAACATAACAAGTGTGTTTGGCAAAGGATTCAATGAAAGCAAATTATCAAATTTCCATGTTACCGGCCTTATATTTGGTGCAAATGGCAGCAAATGGGCTTGTGTCAAAATGGTATCAATAAGCTTAAAAATGTCCCTTTTTAATGCAGATTTGCTCAGAATCTTTTTCTTGTTAGATATGCTCAACTCCTGGATTGACAAAGCATCTTCCATTAGAGCATCATTCAAAGCTGACTCGTCGTTATCGGAATCTAAGTCTGATGCAACACGCTGCTTATTACCTGCTTTTATGACTTTTTCGTGCTCATTGTCATTACTTTCAGTCTCTAAAGTGAGCTCGTTGTATAAGACTCTCTCATAAAAGTCATCATTCATGAAAGCAATCTCCTTATTCAAGTAAAAAAATTTGAATGGGTTTGTAACTAGCCTTAGGTTTTTCACGATTCTGTTCATTCTCGAAAAAAATATATCGCTCAAACGACATTGTGGCAATTGCCCAGCTTTTGAACTTTGGTATACTAAACTCTCCCATGGATCGTAAGGTCCGCTGACAAATACAAAATGAGTATGTGAGCAAAGCTTTGGATACTGAGATATGAGAAAAGCTAATTGGTCAAACATTTCCTTATAAGATGTAGTAGAAGAATCACTGTTCAAAGTGATCTCAAACAGTTTTGACACAAAAGATCCGGGAAACACAATAGCCAATGGGGTGTTAGGGTCTTCACTCAAAGCATCAAATACTGTTTTCAACTTTTCAAAAGTCACTGCTTGGTCTAAGTGAATGTTGGAACCCAAAAGAATTACTTTGTCAATGCTGGAGTTCTGGAAGCCATAGAAATCTTCAAGTTCGTTGATGTTAAGCTCGTCTTTGTACGTCAGGTCAAAATGCTTTTCAAGTTTCAAATTGAACTCACTTATTGCTGGGCTGATGATGTCCAAATTTTGTGACTTAAAATCAAGATGTCCAAAAGTCTTGTAAAATGCAGATCGCTCTTCTACCTTTGGAGGGTATATCACATTAACGATAAACTTTGTCTTTCCGGCAAAATTTGTGAAAACTCCGTCACAGAACACAAAGCAGCCTTCAAAGTAGAAAACTGACTCATCTTTCACAGCATGACTGAAATCGAGGGTTATTGAATCTGTCGGATCTCTCAACAGAAGCTGCCCTGCTTTATCCTTGATGAGTAAACCAAAGATAATGAATTGCTTGCCATGGCGACCCAACAAGTTCTTCACCAGTGTGACCTTATTGATTGCACCATTGGATGCTTTGACATCATCATAGACGTCCAAAGAGTTTGTAATATAACGAAAATACTCAATTTCGTTGAATTCCGCGCCCTTCTCTATTGCAAAATGTATCAGTTCGTTTCTGGTGACTCGATCGTTGATCAAGTGGTATCTTCTCAAAAAAAAATCTAGCTTGTCTTGCAAATTGAAGTTCATCTTGAATCGACTCGTCAAAGTACCTTTGGAGTTGATTTCATCTTGTGAAGGCAAATATGGTTCAAACTTTCTCAAAGTGTAGTTGTATTTATGTATGGGCAAATCGTAGCAGTCTCTTATTTGGAGATAGTTTCTTTGACTCTGCGTGCTCACAGCCTTGTCCTCCGTATCATCATCACTTTTCTCCACACCACTCAACGTATCTATCTTCTTTTCTAATTGTTGATTCGTAGTCTTTGTCGATTTTTTTTTCTCGTCAATCTCTTTTAGTATCACCTCCAAGTTGTCACCGTCAATGAATATGTTAGTGTTTGCTTGGAATTTCTGCTTCCACTCTTTTGCAACAGTCTCCATGAGTTTCATCGACTCAGCACTTTTCCACTGATTCCCAAAGTGTAAACTGATATATTGGGTAAGAACTTCCAAAGCATTAGACTTGATATGTAGTCCGTGCTTTCGGGAAAGTATTCTGTATGCTATTGGTCTCAAGTTAGAGGCCTTTAACTTCACTGGGAGAGGAATTGGATCATTGGATGTCATTATTGATTTGTCAAAGCACAGAGAAACGAATAACGCGAAAAAAAAAAAAATAATTAAATAGCTTAAACAGTATGGAAAAATACATTTCTGCAAAAGCGTGAACGTGAACGGAAAAACTTGGTTTTTTTTTTTTTTGTCTGGACCCGACCAGAAAAGAATTTACTTTGGAATAACATTTTGAACAGTATTGGTTATATTTATACCTATTTACATTAACTGAAAGAGTAATAAGTCTTTCTCAAGTCCACAATCTTCTTTCCACGAGCCATCGACACTTCTTCCAAAGATCTGACCTTTGTTAAGGCCTCAATTGTACCTTTTGCAATATTCATACCATTTCTCAGCTTGTATACTTTACAAGCCAAATCTTTGATACCAGCACACTCGCAAATTTCGTGGATATAGTGGTTGACTCTCAAACCAAAACCTGGTGGTGCTGATCTGAAGAATAACTTGACACCGTGATATCTGTAATCAATGTCTTCCAAAATAGTTCTTTCGTCATAACGAGGAATGAATTTCAAATTTCTCAAAGCGCTCCAGTGTGCCTTTCTCATAGCATTCGTTGGTGATTGTCTGTCTTTACCTTCACCCAAACCAACCATACCGTTACCGTTACCGGCCACAACCATGGCATAAAATGATGCAATTTTACCTTTAGACGTCTGGTTGGACACAAGCTTTACAATCAAAGTTCTAGCCTTCAATTTTGAGATTGCCTGTTTGTCCAATCCTGTGAGTTTCAGCAAATTTTCATACATCTCACTGTCTGATCTTTGATTCTCGGACTTGACAAATGCTCCTTCTGGAACATCAGGTTCGGCAAGTTGTTGATATGGCTTGGTGAAATCAGTTATGTCTTGGTGATCCCAAAACCCATCTAATTTGGTTAAATCATCGTAATACGGAACCGCAAATTTTGTCAGAGGCTTTCTTGCACTCCAAGTCTTTGGATCTATCAGTGACTCTGCTGCCTTGATCGCTTCCACAATCTCTGGAGAGTAGTATTTTGACAACTTTTCCACATGCTGCTGGGGACCATCCACGGGTTGTGGCTCCTTCGTGGCAGCATTAAGCTTAGCTGAAGAAACACCAAACCCGCGACTAAACAAAAGTCTGGCGACTTTCAAATTTTGTCTACAAACTGCCTGGAGTGCCATTTGTGGTGGTTGAATACTACGAGCGAATTTTTTTTTCTTCGTTCGGTGAAAATGGTTACGTGCACTGTAATTCAGTGTGGTGTACGGGTGTTGTTTATATCGGCCTGCCAAACACAACATCAATGAAACTAGATCCAAACCAAGTTTGTATGCTTCACTACACATGCCAAAAGCTTTCATTTACATACATATTACACTAAGTGAGAATAACACACAAATACTCTCGCAGGCACATCGACCCATCCGCTGCCGGATTTGAGCAGTTGTTCCCTCATCTACCACTGAAATTTAGCTCCTGCATCCGTTGGATAGCCTTCGGATGTCCTTGTGCAGCAGCTTTCATATACCATTTTTTGGCTTCCTCCAAATCTTTTTCTGTACCTATTCCTGTCTCCTTAAAATGTCCCAAAGCGTACTCTGCTTTTGATAATCCTTTCTCTGCTGCTTTTCTTGCCCATAAATATGCTTCTGTATCGTTGCTTTCAAGCAACCCTTTGGCACCAGTCAAATACCACCCACAAAGAGCCATTTCTGCTAAAGCGTATCCTTGCGCCGCAGATCTACAATACCAACCAATGGATTTTTTGCTATCAACGGGGCACAGAAGTTTTCCGTACTCATAGCACCAACCAAGTTTACTTTGAGCAGGTGCATAATTTAACTTGGCTGCCTTGATGTATAAGTTCAAAGCCGTCGCTTCATTTATCTCAGGAATCATTGTTCTTAAATCGTTAATGAAAACTTGATCTTCCTGACTCAAGTTTTCCAAAGATGACGAAATTGGGTAAAAGCCCTCATAAAGTTTTCCCAATTCAAAGAGTGCATGCGGATTATTCTCATCTGCTCTTGAAGCAGCCTGTTCCAAAAACACAACTGCTCTAGACGCTGATCTTCTTTGATGCAAAGTCCCTTTTAAATTTATCATACCCAACTTAAACATCGCAGGCACAACTTTCATTTGTGACGATTTCTGGAACCATGAAAATGCTTCAATATCATCTTGCTTAACACCAATTCCCATTTCATAACAGATAGCCACTCTGTACATACCATCTCCACTGCCACCATGGGCAGCTTTCAAATAATAATCAAACGCTTTATCATAATTTTTTTCGAGAATTTTTCCGTTGGTATACAAAGTCCCAAGATAGTAGTTAGCATCTGCATAATCTTTGGAAACGAGCCTTTTCAACCTCTTCAAACCCTTGTGAAGAAAAACGTCTCTGTTTTTACGGATTTCTTTTGAGGTAGTCAATTTTGCTGGCAAATGATTTCCGTAAACGTCCATGGATATGATCAAGTTAGTCACTTGTGTAGCCTCTATGATAGTTTTGACCCAATCTAATTGTACTGCGGGGCTTTCGTCGTGTTCAGCAGCAATTCTTTTTCTGTTATACTCTTCAAAATCCAACTTTTTAGGTTCAGATTTTGGCGGTTCTTGTGAGAATCTTGAAGTAGAGGTTGTGTTATTACTTTGGTGTTTTTGCGAAGTTTTTCTATCCTTCGGTAATTGTTGATCATAATAACCATCAGGTGAATTGCCTGTATTCATGCTATGATCTATGGCATCATCGTAGCTGTTATAACTGCCGTTGTTGAAATTTTTGTTGCTATTGGCGTTTGCCGGATTCGAAAAGTTGCCAGTTTGTTGACTCACAAGATCCTGCTCAAATCCATTTCCCGACATGAGTGATGACAGAGTTGGTTGCGGGTTCATTCGCTGTACGTGGTTTGTTGGTGGCAGCTGCTGGTAAGGATTTGATGGTGGCAGTTGCTGATACGGGTTTGACGGCAGATGGTACGTATTGTTCTGTGGGCTTTGTGTCAGCTGATGCAGTTGTGGTGGGGACACTGCTTGGTACGGGTTTTGTATCTGTTGATGCTGCTGTGGTGGAGACACCGCCTGGTACGGATTCTGCGTTTGCTGATTATACGGTTTTCCTTGTTGCGAGTACATGTTAGCCTGTTTAGGTCCTTGGGGCATCATAGGCTGTGCCTGGGCATTCTGATGAGGCTGATAATTGCTGATTTGCTGTGGATGTGACTGCACCTGAGGAGGTGGCGCGCCTTGCTGGTAAGAGTTTGGAGCTGGGTTTTGATACCCCTGGTTGTAGCCTTGATTCTGATATTGTTGGGGCATTCTGCCTTGCCCATTCATTGGCGCACCCATTTGTCCATTCATCGGCCCGTTCATTGGTACATTCATAGGTGCACCCATTTGTCCATTCATTGGTGCACCCATTTGTCCATTCATCGGCGCATTTATCTGATTTCCCATAGGTCTTACAGGAGACCCTGGCATAGGTCTATTTTGCTTGAACGGTGCCGCAGCTCTGCCGTACTGTGCATTTCCAGGTGCTCCGTTCATAGGAGGCGCACCGTTCATTGGACCATTCATTTGACCATTCATTTGACCATTCATTTGACCATTCATCGGACCGTTCATTGGACCATTCATAGGTGGTCCAGCATGAGGCATACCGTTAGGGGGTCTATTGCGTCTTTGCTGTTGTGGCATTTGTTGCTGGAATCCGCCATCTTGAAACATGTTGGCCCTTGAAGACGTGGGCATCCCGCCGGGTCCGGATACCATACCATTTTGTCTCTGGTTTGGGTTGTTGAACTGCTGATTATAACTCATCGGTCATGTGTATCACTGAAAACTTGAGTACTTGACTTCTTGACTTCAAAAAAAAAAAAACTGATTAGCGGTTCAAGTGGCCAAGGAAAAACTATTTGAACAATGGAATGACAAATGCAATTCTTTTTTTCTGAGCTTTCTCTTGATTTCTTCTAATGCTGCTCTTGCTTTTTTAAATACAATACAAAAATTTCCAACTAGTTCCAAATGATCACAAGGGCCAGCGTGTGACGTGAAAGTATAAGCTCAAATTTTAAAATAATATTTGAGACAACGAACAGAACTTCTATTCTCCGACAATGCGCAGTTTAAAATGTCACGTGTGTTTTTTAGTATTGGCGATAGAAAATGATGGCGCACACAGAATTAGACAAAGTAAAATTAGACCCATTGGGCCTACCCTAAGGTTATTTTTAAAGGCAGGCTGAGCTCGAAACGTAAACAATATTGTGGCGTTCTCGGAAAACTAAAACCGTTTTTCGGTTGCAAAACACCAGCGGATTGTTTTCCTGACTTGTCACGAATCAACAATACAGGTTTTGAAATAAAATAATCAGGGCCCTGGAAGTTGATCGTGATATCTTGCTACTCACTAACTTGTTTTACAACCAATATTTTTTCTCAGTGAGCCGTTCTTCAGCTGACGCAATCACAAGCGCTTATTCAGCAGTTTTAAACCATTCAATATGTTTTGGGTGCAACTTTTTGTGCCAGATAGGCACAGGTCCCATAGAAAGTTCTAGCTGGATTACCGCTGGCTTCTCATGCTCTTTAGGCAAAGTTTCTGCGAACAAATATCACCACACCTCACAATCGGCTTAAATTTTTTGGCCCGTTGCTTGTTACTTAAATGGGATTTTTGATAAAAAAATTAGTAACGAGCCCCCCGGCTTTTCATTCTTTACTTGTTTTTCAGCTTCACTTTTATTTTTTTTTGGCTCTTCTGATTTTGTTTTTCTCTAGTTTTTGAGTTTGATTTTGACTCTCAATTTTGACTCTCAATTTTTACTTATCACATTTAACACAACTACGGTACCTGACACACATAACTGAAACAAATGGCGTTATTGGTAAATCCAAAAACCAGCATTATATTCGCCTCCTTCTTCTTGTTTGGTCTCATTAACAACTCACTTTATGTTGTTATTTTGAGTGCCGCCAGCGATCTAGTTGGCCCAAAAGTCCCAAAAGCATTGGTACTCTTATTTGATGTTGCACCGTCATTTATGATCAAACTCACGGCACCTTTCTTCATTGAGTTTATACCATACTGCTTGAGAATTTACCTTTTAGTGTTCTTGAGTACTTTTGGTATGGTTATCATCTCTTTGAATTCTGGCGAAGGAAACTTGTTTTGGAAAATGTTTGGCGTGGTATTAGCTTCATTGTCTTCTGGCTTAGGAGAGATTACGTTTCTCTCAATGACACACTACTATCAGGCAGTCAGTTTAAATGCTTGGTCTTCGGGAACTGGATTCGCGGGTATCTTTGGGTCGTTCAACTTTATGGTAATGACCATCTGGCTTGGTTTTAGTACGAAGTCAACCCTTTTACTATTCAGCATTCTACCATTTGCATTCTTTGGTGTATTTTGGAAACTCTTACCCAAGATTGATGGCATCAACGACATCTACTGGGCATCTTTGAGTTACACTTCAAAAGCGCAATCTGTCAGTTCTGTTGATACTTTGGAGAATGGAACCGCGGAAACAGAAAACTTACTACTCAATAATGAAAGCTACAAAACAAGCTTACAAACACACATTCTTGACACAATTCAAAGAATAAGGCCATTGATTATTCCTTATATGATACCATTAACCTCAGTATATTTCGCAGAGTACGTGATAAATCAAGGTGTATCACCTACATTACTATTCCCAATTGAGGAAACTCCGTTTGAAAAGTTTAGAGATATCTATGTGACATACGCGACGCTTTATCAAATTGGTGTTTTTATATCAAGATCATCAGCGCCTTTTTACAGAATTTACAAATTGTATTATCCGGCTACTCTTCAAATGGTGAATTTGTTCATTTGTATTGCGCAATCGATGAGTATGTTTATTCCAAACATAAACCTAATGTTCTTGTTAATATTCTACGAAGGGCTTTTGGGAGGTGCTGCTTATGTTAACACCTTCATGTTGATTACTGAGGAGGTCCCACTAGACAAGAGAGAATTCACTTTGGGTACAGTTTCAATTGCCGACTCTTTGGGTGTTGCTGTTGCCAGTTTGTTTGGAATGTGGGCAGAAACCTCGCTTTGTAAGTATCAAGTAAACCATGGAAGAGATTGGTGTACTTTGAAATAGTCTCAAGGCAAATATTTACGAATCAAATGTATTATATTATATTCAAATCCCTAAAATAGAAGTAGCGGTATTATCACTATAGCTATATTTCATCAATTCATTAGACGTTGATGCGATTAACATTCGGAGTTCAGACCTACCTTTGATACTATTAGTATGGGAGAAAACAGTTACAGCTTTCTGAACATATATTATCAACTACCTAGCAGTAAAATCGAAATGCCAAATTGGTCATGATTGTTTATAACACGAGCATATTGAGCAAACCACTATGTATTTTTTTAAAAAAGTTAGGAAACTATTGATTCAATTCACAATTTGAAAGTATAGTGAAGAGCCCTGTCTCAAAACGAACACAAACTTGGTAGGCTTCAAAGCTGTTATATTTTAATTTGTGAGAGAAAAATGGGGACCACCACAGTATAATTGCTACTACGCATATAAGTCCTTTTAAAGTGAGGTCTCCATGAAAATTTACTCATACATCAAAAATCAGTATAGTTGATTTTCCAAAATTAGTACATCAGATGGTGCATTATGAGCAAGTTTTGGGTTTAAATAATGAATGTTTTCTCTAAAGCTAAGCAGGGACAGACCTGATTACAATCTGAAAAAGAACTAGCTGTAAAAATTATAAAAATCTTCAATTATATGTCATAAAAATCCGATTCACAACATGAAGCGTGGATGGTTTAGTGGTAAAATTGATCGTTGCCATCGATCAGCCCCGGGTTCGATTCCCGGTCTACGCATTTTTTTATTTTTTTGAAAAACTACTCTTTTTTTGGTTTTCATAAATTTTTTGTAGCATCGAATATAAGGACGAAGATATACAGAAAATGCTATGATGCTCAGATTTTTGATCAGGAATAGATTTACGTCTACTTGGAATAGCACTCCAGTGAGGTACTACTCAATATTTGACAGATTGAAAGCTAACAAAGTTACCATAGCGAGCAAGGAAACACTAATAGATCAAGTATCTCCTCGAGATCTGGAGTCGATTGCGAAATTTCAAGCATTTCTTAGAGCACCTATAGTTAAAATTGATACGAAGCTATTTGTTGGTACCAAGAAGACGATATTGCAATACTGCAAGTCGAATCCGAAAGAAGTCAACTCCGAGGCCTCTAAATTGATAGCAGAGAACATAAATAAATTAAGACTCTCCTACAACTGCTTGCAACATGATGCCAAAAACAGACAATCAGTATTCAATGGAACAGTTCCATTGGTAACTTTGTTCCCCAATACTGAAGATTTGTTACTTTTATTTCAGTGGTTTGTAAATAACAGCGAACCAAAGTTTAAGCTCTCTAGGATGTTTATATCTGAGGCATTCATGGTGTTGAAAAATTCAAATTTGGATGTCCAACAACAGATTGATGCTCACTTATATTTCAATAAATTCTTGAATAACTCAAAAGTCTACAAGGAAGCATTGAATCTTGTTGATGCGATGCTCTCACTCAAAGTCAAAGATTCAGATTACTTGAAGAGAAACTTACTCAAAAACTTGAAAGATACTCATATAGACAATCCAGTATTGATTTTTGAGTATTTAAAGAAATTGAATAAATCTGATTCTGACTGGGATTGGGTTTTATATTTTATAGGCTCTTATAAAGAAAAAGTGCTGAAAAATACTGACGATATATTTATTGCTGAACTCGCAAAGCAAGATTTGATTGCGAAAGTTGTGGAGCGGCTAGGTGGTACTGATATATCGAGATATTGCGATCTTCTCAATCTTTTGAAGAATTTGCCTGAAGAGCGTTTGATTTTACAAAAACTTTCTGAGCATAAGGACGAGTTGATCAATTTGAGCAATAAACAGTTTTGTTTAATATTGCAAACATCTATCAAGTTCAAAGACTGTTTTTCTTTGAATGAAACTTTGATCAAACATATGTCTGAAAAGACTGGTGGCAAACTTTCAAGACAGAGTTTAAATTTGATATTGGCAGATAAAGTTATGAGATCCAATACAGATGATTTCAATGATGAGCATGAATTGAAAGCGGAGATAGAAACATTGATACACAAAGATGCCAAGGATTTTATTGAGCCCGAACCAATCGATGACTCCGAGTTGGTTATCGATGTTTTGAGAGACGAAAGGTTAGTGAACACACAAACTTTGAATGTTATACTTTCAGCCAACTTACTTAAGTCCGTGAGTTACATTGACTGCTTGACAGAGTATTTTGAGACTTTGGATATCGAACTCAACGAGGAAACGTTTAGCTTGTTGATAAAGCATGCAATCATGAACGATTTAGGCCACGAAGCATCAAAAAAGCTTTTTCAAAAATCACTCAATTATGGTGTTCTTTGGGATAATAATGAAACAAATTTGGTACTCAATGATTTGGTTCAGTACATTTTTGGCCAATGTAAACAATATGCAGAAGTTGAGGATTGTTTCAAAACTTTCCAAACAATCAAAAGTTTTATCGATATCGATGTGACCTCGATCAATTGTATGCTAAAGGTTCTTCTTGATTTTGATTATATTGGAGATGCATTAGAGTTATTAAGTCAAGAGTTTGTACTGTCAATGGACACAGAGACCTCAACGTATTTTGGAAAAATGAACGAAGAAGATTTGTTCAATTTAGAGAATGATACATTGAACAAAAGAAAAATTGATTTAAATAATGGGTATACTCATAAAATATTCAATACTTTATACGAGTTTTTGATGACGAAGTGCAATGAATTTGAAGTTGCGTGGTCGATATACACCACAATTCATAGATGCTTTCATAACGTACCGTTTGAAACATATTTACCAATTATGCATAAATTTATTGACGATTACAAAAGACCGGACGTTGCTTTGATTATATTTGCACAAATGAAGAAGTTGAACAGACTTTTTGGTTTGCCGCAACCCAATGAGTCTCATTACACGTACTTGTTGACCAAGTTTGGGGAAATGTGTTATGAAGATGGACTTATAGAGTTGCATACCTTGATGAAAATGGATCTACAGATCAATGCCAACATAGATATGATGAACGCTCTTTTGCAAGCTTACACAAGCGTGCAAAATGTTTTGAAGACACGCGATTTATTTGAACAGATGTTGGCGGTGCCGAAGGACAATAAAAATGCTATCAACTCAAAAACGATAAACATTATGTTAGAGTCCTACACTTATGGCTCCTTAAATTATGTCAAAGACTTTTGGAACAATTTGAGCAATTTGGATTACATTCCTGACGAGAATAACTATAAGCAGTTTATCAAAAGTTGCTGTTATCACGAAGAATATGAGGAAGCTTTTGGATTATTAGAGGAAATGCGTTTCAACGAGTTGGAGATTCTGAAAGATTTGATCAGTGAAATTTTGACAAAAGCAAAAGAAAACGGCAAAGAAGAGATGTGCGAGAAGTGGTTGGTAAGCAACGGGTTCAAGGAGTTGATAGAATAGTCGGAAACATAATCTTATTTGTAAATACATGTCTCAATTAACAAATACATCATTAGACATATATCATCTAACTCTATGAGATTTTTTTCCGGTCCAAAGCCAGTGCACAGTTCTCGATTCTTGTAACGAGATTATCAAATAACATCAAAAACTCATTTTCTGTCTTGTAGTTTGGATTGGTGACTAATTTCATGAGGTTGTTCTTTATAGTTTCACGATCTTTTCCAATAATGTCCTTGTTACTATGTGTGTTGCCATTCATAACAGAGCTCACGTGCTCTAATTTCATGGCGTAAACGGCCAATTCAAAGATGCTATCAGGGTGAAGCAAGCCCTGCAAAAATCCACTGTTGGCACGAGCAGTTTTGCTCTCATTTTCGCTGCTCTGCACAAGATTGACACGCTCTTCCAATTTCTTCGGAAACATCAAGGAAATATACTCAGGAGTTTCTAAACCTTTCAACTTCTTTGCCCCAATTTCCTGCTTGACATACCCAATTCTGTGTAAAGTCTCGACTTCACTCTCCAAGATGGTGCCTGTCTCCAAGTCAAAGTAGGCATCCTCAATTTTGGCTCCCTGTTTCACCTTCTCATGGCAAGCCAACAACTTGTTGAATTCCTTCAAATAGTCGTTACTCACCGCGATTTGGCCACCGTCAGCAACAGAACTCACTCTTGAGGCTCTGTTAACCATCGGTCCAAAGTAGTCCATTCTGCCAGTGATAGCGTCCGGCTCGTAAACAGTTTTTCCCCAGTGAATACCCATTCTCACCAGCAAACCTCTGTAAATGACCTCATTTTTAGAGTCTGTAATCTCGTAGCAATGCCTCTGTTCAAGGATTTCCAAAGGCCAGTCACCGGCTAAAAGTTGCATTTGAACATTGAAACACCAAATCAATGCACTTATTGGTGTTGGGAATGAAACCATAAATGCATCACCTTCAGTCTTTACCTCATACCCACCAACGATTCTAAGCTGTCTTCTCATTATAGAGTTGTGCAATTTAATAGCGCTTCGCATGGCACTAGGGCAAGCGTCCCATAACACTGTGGAGTTCTTGATATCAGTGAATACCATTGCAACAATACCTTCTGGAGGACTAATTTCGTCTTCCAATTTGCTCAAACTCGAGTCATAGAAACGATCTTTTTTCTTTCTCGTTGACAAAAGAGAATCGCTCGTCAAACTCAATCTTCTCATAGGTTTGTACATCTGCTTCTTGCTATTGTTATTTAATGTTAATACAATAACAGTCATTTTGTCTTTTGCACCGTATGCTATGGCAAAGTCTCTTATTTTTTGAGCACCAAGCATTGGATCCGATTTATTGAGTGACACAATATCCACAGCAGCTTCGTATGGAACATATTCCCAAAGCTCGCTACTTGCAATCACAAGCATTTCATGGTCTGCATCTATAGTGATTTCTTTTATGTAAGGCTTTGCATTGATATGTGGCAATAAGTCCAAAAATCCGACAGCTCTAGAAACATCTGTTCTACCATCTAATTCACCTTTGCCACTCACATACCCACCAGCCAATCTGATACGTTCGAACTCTGTTCTTGACGTAGGACTATGCTTTTCGGTCAATAATTCGTGATCTCCATTGTTACTCTTTGAAATAAGACCCATACAGTCTCCAATGTTCGCCGAGTATAGCTTATTGCCTTTGATATAAACAACGGTCATTGAGACACCAGTCATGATATCCAAATCTGTTAATTTTGTTGGGTCACTTGAGTTTTTGTTCAATTTTTGCTGGCGGTCAGTCTCAGCTTCGTTGAAATCATCATGTGGCCAGCATTTGTTCACCTCTCGATTGATAGACAAAAATGATCTTCTAAGACAGTCCTGAACAGTATCATCTTTACTCATTTTTTTCAACTCTTCACTGAAATTTTTTGTGAATATTTCTTGTACTAATGGCGAAAGTTTATGCCCCTTTCTCGAGTATTCGTCACTTTTTACCTTACCTTCAAATAAACAAATCAACAACTCGTCTTCGTTGTCTCTGAAATTATTATACAACGTTTCACGAGTCAGAATGTAGTCTCTCTCACCCAAAGTGTCTGCAATACCGTATTTGTAATTGTACAATTCTGAAGCTGTAGTACGCACTCTGGTATTAATGTTCTCATCTGGCAAGGAAAGATCTGAGTTTCTTAAAGTCACATCGATTAAACCGAGGACTTTTAATTTTTTCAACGAAGCAAAACTGTCATCGTCAGCAAGTGCTTGTGCATGCGATGTATTCTGGGACAACTGTCGTGATATTTCTAATCTTTTGTTACCTGAAAAGTTCAAGTACTTTAAATTAAAGTTCCATTGCCAATTCCACTCATAGTTGTAGTTCAAAACATTATACTTCAATTGGTTAGAACCAGCATCGAAAACCGACAACCCCTTCACTTTCGTTAGGTCGTTTGGCAACGAGTGAATTTTGTTGGAGTTTATATGAAGCACTTTTAAATAACTCAAACTGCTAAAATCATCACCAGGCAAATTGCTCAAATTGTTACCTGATAAATAAAGCTCGACCAACTTTGAAAATCTTTTCAAAATACCTTGGGGTATTTCCATCAACTCGTTATAAGCCAAATTTAAAATCTTTAACTCCCTGAACGCAACTATTGATTCAAAGCACTCATACGAGAGTCTATTATCGGCCAAAACTAATATGTGAAGTGATTGGATAAGTGGCAGATTCTCTGGAACGGCGGGTATTGATGGAATAATATTGGAAGCCAAATTCAAGGTCAATAAAGAGCAATTAAAAATTGTTTTTGGTACGCTCTTTAGGTTATTATGATGTAAATCCAAAAACTGCAATGACTTCAATTTTCCAATCGAGTCCGGGATTGTCTGGATGTTATTTGAGTATGCTGATAAGTAAACCAACTTAGACAAGTCCCCTATTTCTGACGGCAAGTACGTCAAATGGTTCTTGTCCAAAATCAAGGTCTCTATGTTGATGAATCTTTTTAAATCCTCATTGGAAAGCAGCGTTAATTTTGCTTTTGAAAGATTCAACGTCACTAAAGATTCAAGCATCATATCGTTCAATGTAATCTCAACAATTGGATTTCTATCGATTGACAATGAGCGCAAGTTTTTACCATCAAATTGAAGTTTTGAGACGTCGTTTTTAGATGCACTCAAAACCTCCAAAGTATGCATGCGACCAACAGAGTCAACGTCTTTCAATTTATTAAAATCAAGCCTCAACACCTTGATTTTTGGCAATTGAATATGTGATGGCAAAGTTTTTGTTAAACAATTTGTTGCCAAATTCAAGTCCTCCAAGTTGACCAATTTCAGAATACTGGCCGGTATATCTCGAATTTTATTGAAACTCAAGTCAAGAACCACCAAATCCACCAAATCTGTGAGAGCATATGGTATGTAAGAAAACTCATTTGACGAGAGATTCAAAACCCTCAAATTTTTTAAATTGCCAAACTTTTTGGGCAAGTCTGAAATTCTGTTACCATTCAAATATAATTTTCTCAAATATTTCAATTCACCAATAGCAGGAGGAACTGTTTTAATCAAATTGTTTTCAACATTCAATCTCGCCAATTTTTTTGCTACCAACAAAATGTCTGGAAAAGTAGTAGCTCTGTTACTAGCGAATGAGACTCTTGCTAGGTTATTGCAACTTGCAATGAAATCTTTTGGCAAAAAAATTCTAGGATTTCTTGAAACGTCCAACTCTTCAATAGTCAATACATGCGTGAAGGAATCAGCGGGTAAATTAACCAATTTCAAATTGGACAAATTAAGACTCTTGAAGCTATCACTGTTTTTCAAAATTTCCTCAGCTTTAGCGTTGCCCGCGCCAAAATCGTTATGCTCAAGAACAAACTTGCAGAAGTACGTGATATCTTCTCTGCCAACAAAACTTAAGTTATCTTTCTCGTCATCATATCCAGCCAATAAAAGCATAAAGTTTTGAATTTGAAGTGGTTTATCATCGTATGTCAATACCTTTGACGAGTTACCAATTTTGAAAACAATCTGGTAATTGATAGGATTGCCCAAAAAGAATTTTTTTGTACTCTGCGTCAAAACTTCTTTGACATTAGTGTCTGGAGTAACAGGAATGGTTTTGAAACTGTCATCTTCACGGAAAACTCTGATAGTCGAGTTCACATTGAAATTTTTCAAGCTTTTCAACAATGATGGCATTCGTTTTTCGGCATAGTTGTATGGCATATAAGGAAGCTGCTTATTTGTGTTTTTTGTTTTGGACTGAATGGTGTATCCAGCAAAAAGATTTGACTCATTGTTCTCCTCGTCCAAATAATCAAGACGTTGGAATTCATCAAACCCTCTATTCGGCATTTTGAGGCCATTAGAATCGTTGCTGTTCATCTTATGATCATTGAGTCCATCTACATTATGACCCATGTCTTTTCTGGTGACGTCACTATGCAATGGGTCAAAATCCTTCCTAGTCTCCCGACCTTCATTATTGTTGATCGTGAAGTTTCCAACAGAAGGTGATGTAGGATCAATGTCGTCATCAGCGTACCGGTCACTTTCATCTAATTCATCGATTGTAGCATCCGGGTTTTCACTGTTTATAAATTCGTCTGGAACATCTTTTTTCACTCCCCATGAGTCCGGTGGCGACCAAACTTTTGACTTCTCACCAAAGCTATTCTGCCTACTGTCAAATCCATCATACTTCTTCAAAGAGGTAGGCGATTTTGAGGAAGCAAACGAGTTGTTTCTGTAATCTTGTTTGGCAACATCGCTAAAATCGTCTATATTGAGTTTGAACTTTCTTCCAGGTAAAGCTCCAGCACCGCTTAACGTCGAGACACTCGTTGCCTCGGAATCTGCTGACGTTGCTGGAATTGTGGTATTTGACCGTTCAGAAGAGACTGATTTCAAACGACTAGGATAGAATGGGAAAAATTTACGAGCTCCATGGCTCTTCGCACTTGCAACGGAAGAGCTCGAGTTTTGTCTGGACTTCAATGGTGAAACATGATCACCCTCATCACCGTTGTTGTCCAGCAAATTGTTTAAATAGGACAGATCATAATCATTATGCTGCTGTAATTGTTGTTGCATAAGCAACAGTTGCTGTTGTTGTTGCTGTTGCTGCTGTTGCTGCTGCTGCTGGTATTCTTCGAGCTCAGCATCCGAAGGCTTTCTGGAACCAATGATTTTGTTGAATATTGTTGATGTACCTTTCTTTCTCGACTTCTTGCTAGATGGGGCTGAAACGGGTGAGAGTGTTTGCAAGTTATTGATACTGAGCTTGCTTTCGCTATAATTGTCGTCGTTATTTTTGGAGAAAACGCTGTTCTTCGATTGCTGCTTGAGATCATGGTTCTCATAATCAGTCCTGAAACTTGGACGTAAACTCAAGTTCAACTCTTGAAGTTTCAATTTTGTTGACGACTTTGACTTTCTAAGATCGCGAGCTTGTAGATGCAGCGACGGCTGCACAGACATCGACAACTGGCTATCGTCGTTGAATTTGATGTTTGGTAACGTTCTGCGATTACTATCATCTTCATTCTGAGCAACTTTTGCCTTTAAGAGTAGATGTGATGCAGTTTTCTTTAACGATTTTTTGATATGCTGTCCGGGTTTGTGGTCCTTCTTTGGGCTCTCGTTATCATCAATCAGTGCTCCGTCGTTCCTAATGATTTTGATTGGAGAGTAATTGGTACTCTTTGTCTCGTTGTAGCTGTGTGTCCCTGGAGATCTTCCTATGTTGGAATTTTTGTGTTTGCTATAGTTGCTATTATTGGTATTACTGTTGCCATCTGCAAAAGACGACTGTCTACTGCTCAATGGGGAGATATCAGCGTAGCCAAACTGCGAATTTGGAGATCCAAGATATTTCTTGTTTATGTTGCTATCAGTTTGCGTGTGATCCATGGAATTTGTCATGCACTTATCGTGATTTGTATTCAAATAGTCTGGATTTTGTGAGCCTCTTTCTACTTGCGTCACTTTGTCTCTGTATTTGCTGTTTTCCAAAAAGTCTTGTTTGAGTTGTTTTATTGGGTTTGCTGTGAAGTGTCTGTCAGAATCTCGTGGCTCGTTCGTCGTATCACTCACTGGCCCAGACATGGTCAAAGAAAAAATAAAGTAAAACAGGCGAAAAAAAAATCTTATTTCTGATAGTCTGCTGCGCTGCTTTTGCTGCGAAATGCTAAATGCTAAATGTGATGTAAAATGCCCAGTGTTTTGTGCAGTAAGCCTAAACAAATCGATTAATTAGCAAGAGAAAAACAACACAATGCTAATTATATGCTTTTATTAGCAGATTGAGACCGTTACTTAGACAAAATCCACGCTTGCTGATGGGGGTCTTTGTTGTTTCTCGATTAGCCAGATTTTGTGTCACTTGCACTTTTTTCCTACTATGGTACACGGATATTTTGCCCTGGTAGTGTCTCCCGTTCTGCCCGTCTAGAATTAGTGTAGCGGTGCTAACGGATTTTGCAGAAGAAAGAGGCCATAAAAAAAGTGGGTTTTTTTATAGTAATTCATCTACAAACGATTTACTTTTTTCGGCATATTGTGAATGTACTTTTTGGGGTTTTGGGTAATTTGGGGGTGACGGAACTAGTGCCAGGATAAATGCCAAAATTGCCCCAAAACAGTAAAAAGCATGCTAAGAGTGAAATAGGACCCACAAAGTGAGAGGCAAGTTTTTGGGACCTAGAGAACCCAAGAGAAACCCTTCCGGGCGTGTGTGCTACAGCTGCCAAACGCACTTTAGTGTTCAATGTTCAGTGTTAAAATGTGTGCCCGAAATAGTGCAATATGTGCCCAGACCTGCTTGCTCACATTTTGAACTTTTCGTCCATGCCAAAGAAAAATACAAACAAGAGCAAGTCTGCCAACACCGTAGTCAACCCGCTGATGATTATGGACACTGACAACTTGCCCTTCTCAGCGAAGTTCCCCGTGAACAACGGGCCAATAGATCTGGCAAAGGTCTTGGAGATGTTGACGATTCCCACCACTTTTGTCAACTCAGACGGCTTAACTATACCGGTCAACAAGACCTGACGTGGAACGACGTCCATTGCAGACAACGAGTAGTACGCGAGCAAGCAGAACGTAGCCAAATAAGCGTTGGGACAAAAAGCTATTCCTGTCATTGCCAACGCAGATGGGACCTGGACCATCAAGGTCGCCTTAATTGGCCCAAACAAGTGGACCAAAATTGTTGATGGAATTGCCGACAACGAGTTGACCAAGTTGCCCAAGAAAAAGATGGCGCCCAACACGGAGGGACTTAGCACAAAGCTGTTCTTGAAGTAGTACACAAGCCACGTGAGTGGCATGAAACCGTAGGCAAGCGAGTCCAACATAAACACACAAAGAAGTCGTGTGAGCACTCGTATCGTTTGTTTTGACAATCTTGTGTTGTCTTTGGTCTGCAAGAGCAATGGTGCTTCTTCGTCAGCCAGCGTGGTTGCGCTTTGTGCTTCATCTGTGTTTCTGGCGTTGCCGCTGCCGCTGCTGTTGCTGTTGCTGCCGCCAGACCCCGTGTCCCCGCTACCACTGACCGCAGCCCCATTGTTGTTGTTGTTGTTGTTGTTGTCGTCATCTTGGGTGTCGCCGTAGTACTCTGTGATGTTTTCCTCCGACTTGGGGCTCAAAAGGTACACCGACGCAAACTTGAACAATCCAAGCACGCTGTAGAGCCAAAATACCGCCTTGTACGACTCCTTGTTGCTCCAGCTGATCACGTCTGTCATGTACTCGAGGGCAAAACCGGTCAAAAGTATGCCCAAGGCAGACCCTGCAGTGCAAATCAACCAGTGGATGGCAAAGACGTTTGGTCTGTCTGTCAAGGCCGTCAAGTGCGCCATGGTCAGCTCCTCTATGGACTTGAATGGTCCTACGTCGTCTCCACTGGGCGAAATCACGCCAAATATTGCCGCCATTAGCAACAAAATCCAGTTCTCACTGCAGGCGAAAATTGCACCCGAGACTGTCATCGACAACGAGCCAAAGATCATGACCCGTCTTCTGCCGAGCTTGTCGGCGAAGTTTGTTAGCACAAACGAGATCAAGCTGTCTCCAAACAACGTCAGTGTCATGAATATTCCGATCTTGCTCTCTTCAATTCCAATTTCTTTCAAAAACGACGTTAGCACCAAGTTTGACAGTCCAAAAGCTGCTAATCTGAAAAACGCCGAGGAATAGAGAAGTCTGACATCTCGCGAAGTGCCGGATAAAGACTGGTACAAATTGTTCATCGATAGCGTGTTTTTGCTGGTCTGTCACAATTTTGACTCAGTGCAATTTAGGTTATTTTTTTTTTGGGAATCTTACATTTTTACATTTTTACTTTTCTGCATTTTTACATTTTCACATCGCTTTTTGTCTCCGATCTGACCTTTTTTCTTAAATCAGCCTTCACTTAGTTGGGCAGCGACTGCAAGGATTACACGCAGATCGTTGTAAACCACGCCCCACAATTGCGACCGCAGCCGCAGAGACTCTGCAAACCAGCTGCCGGGACCACAGAACTGTAGACCGCAGCTTCCAGCCGTTCTGTTACGTCGTTTGTGTGTGTAGAGATTACCCCATGTTTTGCACATCGGCACATAATGTGATAGTTCAAATGATACGGGAAACTTCCGACCAACAAGTTACCCGGACACCTGGGCCGGCTCTGAATCGAAATTCTGGGGAGCCACTAGTTCATGGCAACCATCCACCATGTCGATCTTGGAGAAACTAGAAGACGCCACGACGTTTGAGTTCAAGCAGTTCAGGGCCAGTCAGGAGCTTGGAAAAGTGGCAGAGCTCTACACATTTGGTAACTACGGTGACTACGTGGCGTTCAAGGATGAGCTCCCTCCATTGAGTGAGAAAGCACTTGACAAACTATACAAAATCAGCATATTGAGAGTATTGAAGAAGTTTTTCAGCCAGGGACAGTATGAGGTTTCGTTTAAAACGCTACAGGAGAGCGTGCCGCCGCGCGTGGACGTTGAACAGAAGTTGATTGAGTTGATGAGGGCAAAGGCTGTCAGTGGGAAGCTAGACAATTTTGCAAGACTAGTGTACTTGGACAGTGTCACGTTTGGCGAGGCCGCAGTTGCCGACAGAGATAGTCTACAGCTCTACAAGGATGCAGAGTATTTCACCAAAACCGACTCGGTGCACAAGACGTTTATCAGAGACAGCGCTTACTTGAAGCAGCAGCTAGAGACATTTGACAAGGTAAACATTGCCAATGCGCTTCTGTCTCTCGAGATCAAAAGCAGCCAAGTTTTGACACAGCAGATCCCCCAGATCCCCCAGATCCCCCAGATCCACCAGACCCATTAGCTTAGCCCGCGTCACACTGCCTTCGTGCGCACCCTTACTAGATGTAAATTGCATAAAAAAAAACTTTGTATTAATAAATTAATGTACTATTTCAATCTGATCTTACTCAACTTCCGGCCCAAGGCCCTTGTGAACGTGTACACCCGGTTTTTGTCACCCTCGTGACTGCTTGTAGACTTGTGGCGTCTATGGTGTCCGCTTATGCTTCTCATGGTTATAGATTTGGGCAAAATCGATGTATTGCTCACCTCGTTAGGCTTCGAGGTCACGGGAGTAGATGTAACCGGTGTGATTTTCCCGCCAAACCCATTATCCGTTGATACCGATACCAATTCTTTCGATATATCGGCAATAGAGCCGTTACTTTCTTTGCTCAAATCCGGCTCATCAGTCTCAAAGCTATCCTCATTGCCGTCCAATTTTTTACTTGCCGTGGCCTTTTCCACTCTTTTCTCAATGTTTAATATCTCATCATCTATCCAGAAATCCTCGTTACTGTTACTGTTGGTGTTGCTATTACTTCTTGTGGTCGTTGAAGCAACCGTTGTAACAGTAGTATCATTTGTAAACCCATTAAAATAGTTATCTTTCGATAACAAATTAGGCGGCTTGAACCTCATATCCTCAAACTCATCGTTTGCAATCACAGAACCAACAAAAGGCTTCGTTAAAGAAGTAGATCTAGGCATCGTATAACCACCATTAGCACTGGACATTTTGAAATTGATTGAATTTGTTGACTTGCTCTGAATTAACCCATTACCAAACAATAAACTCCCCCTTCTATTCACAGCTGTACCTGTTAGGAGTGCAGTTGTGCTTGAACCATTCCCAAACGTTAGATTTAAATTCAAATTTGAGTTCAACGACGAAGAATTATGAATCCCTGACTTATTACCAGAATATCCATTGAATATACTAGATCCACTAGAATATCCGGAATTCTTTCTCTTCAAAGTGTTAGAATTCAATAATATGCTATTGTTGGTTCCAACTGCTTTTGGAAATCTGGAGAAACTCACAGAATTTGTCAATGACAATGGGGAATCCGCATTGTTGCTGACCGAATTGGATGTCAACGAATTCACTCTGAATATCTCCGGTAAGTATGGTTTCAACTCAGCATTGTCAATCTGCAAATCTGAAGTCTCAGACTCTAATTCATTTGAAAATTTCTCACTTCCACTAGAATCGCCAGCGCTTCTATCAATATTAGGTGTGGTAACTGTGGAGCTGTGCTCCAAAAATCTCAAATAATTATTTGACGTTACCCTTGCACCAACTTGGTCACTTCTTTCAATACTTTCTGATCTATTTCGATTCATGACCAATTCATTAATATCTGCTCGCGATTTATCATCGTCGATGGCTTTTCCATTTTCGTCTTCATTTTCAGCTTCATTTTCAATTTCATCGTTTTTTCTCTTGCCTCTTTTGAGGCCATCCGAGCCAGGCGTACTATTGGCTTCATTTATGATTTTACTAGAATATTTCTCTGCGAAATTTCTTATTGGGAACTCTGTGATTTGCGTAGTCCTCGCTTCCAACTTGTTGATCTCATTTTGATTGCTTATTTGTGTGTTCATCGGCGTATTACTAACTTCTTCGACTGGACTGGTTATTTGTGATGTGGCATTATAAAAAGCTTCATTCTCGTCATCCGACTGCAAGTCTAAAGTCTGGGCAAATACTTTCTTCTTCTCAAGCGGCGTTTGAGACTCATCTTTAGTTTGCTCCTGTGCAACTACATCATTTGACGATTCAACTTCAGTTTGCACTGGCGGCTGTCCCTGCGATACTTTGTCTTGGGGCTGTACTTTTCCAGAATTGTGTTTGAGCTCGGCTGCCGTTGCAGCTTCAGTTTGTATCGTTTCACCACTTTCATCGTATTCACCATAATCTTCTTCGTTGTACAACGACTGGACATACTCTTCTGGAATTAAACCAGTGTTATTTGTCACAGGATCTTTGCCGACTAGCCAGCCTTGCCCGTGTCTGTATAAGATAATAATTTCCTGGCTTTCGCGAAGTTCCAACTCGTTGTCGTTTTCGGCTTCAAAGTCAAAAAGTGCAATAGCAGTTGTGACTCCCTTCTCGGGCAATTTCTCGTATGGCTCGGACTCTGGCACCGGCGTAGAGCTGGTTTGTGTGAAATGGTCGTTAAAAGCTCCATAGTCGTTAACAGTATTGAAATAGTCCGACGACTCGTTATTCAAATACAACTCGTAGTTGGACAAGCCGTAATGTAACGGGTTCGAAGATGGGTACCCAAAGTCTTTGACCGAAATTAGATCGTAGATCTCCATCAAGTCCTTTGTCAAAAAATTCTTTTTCTTGATACTTGAGTTCGAGCTCCTTAATGAGTTTCTCAAGGAAGGAATCATAGGGAACGATGATCTGTTAGAGCCTGTGGCGGCGTCGTCTTGTGCTCCGTCTGTCCCGTTCAGCACACTTTCAATAGAGTCTTTCAATCCGTGCATGCTGGCTAGTCCTTTTTGTTGTTGCAAGGACACGAGTAACGAATCCCTTAAAGATTTTCTGCCAGACTTTCCAACCGGCGACAGCGTCAGCGTCAACGGCTTTGGCGTGGCAGGAGGTGTAGTATTGGTGTCCGGTGCTGATTCCGGTTGATCTGTTGACATTATTATGAGCTTTTTCTGCTTGTATCGTTCACTTTCCCCTTTTCTTGTTTCAATCTGCGACTGAGTTCAGAGCTGTAAATTCACTTTTGGTGTCTCTATCAATTATCCGATAGCAAAACACAAGAGATTGTAATGTCTGTGCGAAGCAATTTCCTAATTATTCTGCTAACAAATATGTGATGTTGTACCGTGCTTTTGGTAGTAAACCCTTTTGAGTGCTCGCTTGTTCAACTAATGTGCAATTTTGTACGCCGAATTCGAATTCTTGTATAATCTCTTTTGCTTTTGGGTATTTTTTTTACTGAAAAATAGAGAATGTGTTGTTAAGGCGGGACATTACCCTACCTAGTATAATCAGCATCAAAAGAGAAAACATAAAACGGAGCCAAAAATAGTACGAAAAAGTAAAGTGCTAAAAAAAAAATAAAATAAAATTGAAAATTCAGTTCTCAATTTAAAGGCGAAGAGATGACCACTGCACACAGAGCAACGTTTACACACGCGCGGGCCAAAGAGCTTTCGCAGACATACAAGTCCAGCATAACTCACAAACGGTTTTTGCCCGGCCACAAAGTGTTGAAATACAGAAGCAAAAAACGCAGTCTTGACGACGAGGCTATCAAAAAGATTGAGGAAGTGCAGAACAAGTACAAGGACGCGAGTGACGACGAGGAGGAGCCTGAGTTCCCGGATGAGGACCTGGAAGATGCGGAGGAGGTGGCGGGTGGCGCAGACGAAGAAAATGGTGCAGAAAGCTTGAGAAAGAAGCACAAAGACGAAAACGAAGGCACGCGAGAAAGTCAGAACGACAGTGAGGGTGACAATGACAGTGAGAGCGAGAGTGAGAGTGAGAGCGAGAGTGAGAGTGACAGTGGAAGCGATAGCGGAGACGAGAGCGACGACGAGACACAGCAGCTACTTCTTGAGTTGGAGAAAATCAAACAAGAAAGACGCAAAAAACAGGAGTTGGAGCACGCAGCAAGTCTTGAGAAACGGGCGGCAGCCAGCAACCCGTTATTGCAGCTAGATGCAAGCTCTGCGGGCGCTACGGCGAAGAAAAGCTGGAGAGATGGTCATTTATTTGGGGGTCGTAAACGCGGAAACGGTGCCGGGAAACTGGCGGACGCTGGAGCCGAAAACGACAATTATGTGAACGACGTGTTGAAGTCCGAGTTCCACCAGCGGTTCCTTGATAAGTATGTGCAGTGAAGGAGCTTCAGCATGACTACTCTGCAAGACTGCTGTTCAAGTAGTCAACAAACATGTGAGGAATCCGGTTAATCTCAATGGCTCGCACTCTGTTGAGTGCAATGAACGAGCGTCTGATTCTCTGGAGCTGCGCAATAGACAACAGCTTCATGGGGAGCTCGATGGCCAAGTCCGACGTGCCCTGACTCGTGTCGCCCTTCTCGATGATCACAGTGCCTCCATTGACGGAGAATTTCTGGTACTCGACTATCTTGTTCACAACGCCCTGCGTTAATTTGTCCAACTCCTGCAAGTAGTTGCCCGAGTTGGCTTTTTTCAATAGCGTTGCGTTGTTTGGCTTGAGCTCTTTGGTTGGGTGGAAAATTGCATCATAGATCTCCTTCATGGGTAATTCGTCGTCTTTTTCGTCATAGATTATTGGAAACAACGGCGAGTCCCATCTGTTTCTGTTGTCTGGTTCCTCAAACCGCATCTCCAACTGCTTGATCAACTCTGGGTCCCACTGCAACTCTTTGGGCTTCTGGGTATTTCTCTGCAAGCAGATCTCTATAGGTGCCAACATCTGGATAACACAGTGCGTGGTAGACAAGTTCTTGGACTCGCAGAAAAGCTGGTACCGGAACCCTTTAATATAGCACAACGAGTCCAATATAACAATGTTATTCTTTGTAAGATCTCTTTTCACGGCAGTCATTTGCACGCCTCTTAGTGATTTTTCTGTTCTGGACTCTCTGTACTCATCGTGCTTTATACCCAAAGTTTCGTCGTTGTGCACAATGATTTTGAAATCTTTGGACTCTTTCTCCTCAAATCTGGTTTCAAAGTACTTCACAAGCTTGTCAATGAAAGTTGTTTTCCCTGACGCCGGAAGCCCAGTCACTACAATCAAAGGCATGATATGGTTCTACAAAGTTGTTTGTAATTAATAGTGTTACATTTTTCACTCGGACAAACAAAAAAAAAATTAGAGCCATTACAACCGTGCACCGTTTCCCATCCGGAGACAGATAATTTTTGGACCGGGTAATGCTTGACAATCGAAATATTCTTGATTGGCTGAGCGAAAAAAGTTCTGACAAAAAAAGTGATACAGTGAAACCAAGTGTATAAGTATTGAAGATGTCAAATCCAGCACCACAAGGACCATTTCCAGTAAGTTGAATTGAACGAAATTGACGCGTGAATTAAGTTGCGCTAGTCAATTTCAGGCCTATTTGTTTTGTTTTTGCTGAACGAGTTTGTTACTAACAATGCCCAGAGAATCGACACAGATCCAGAGTTTACACAAGTGGTCAAATATTTCCGTCCTTCTGATTACGCAGTATGGGGTCTCTCAGCAGCTGGGTTTCCAACACTTTTCACGCTTTTTGAGAAGTTTGATCCAGTCAACGGTAAGAAGTTTGTGAAACCAACAGGTTCATTACTTAGAGTTTGCACCACCTTGGGTACTATTGGTGGATTTTTAATTGCGTACAATAGAAGCACTCAAAGATTCTGGGGCTGGAGCGAGAATGCCGCAGAATTGACCAAGTTCAAATCTGACGTTAAGCAGAAGTTGTTGAAGGGCGAGCCAGTGTATGGAAAGTCTCTGTTGAGTCCATGGATACAAGATGTTGCTAACAGAAACTCACAAAACTCGCAAGTTGCCTTGTCAATTTTGCCATGGTTCAATTTCGTCAGTCACCCATACCACGGTAACGAAGGTTTGATCAACGAGATCAAGGCTGAGATTGCAAAGGAGTAATTTAAGCAGCATCGTGTACAAGAGGAGACAAACAACAATAACAATAACAAACCGGAATGAAGGACTGAAAAGCAATATAATAGCAACATGTTATAATGAATCATCATAAAATTTGTGTGTAGCGCTTAGGATAAAAATTCCAAGATCGAATCTTTGTTGAACTGCGAAGAGCATTCGGTATCTACTAGTGTTGTGTCTGCATAACTGGAATCTTCGTCAGCGGGCTTCCAATTGTTCTGCCTCGTGTTAGGCTTTTTGGTTTTGAGAGTTGGCCCATTTGTCGATGAGCCTAAAAGCCTTAGTATGATTAGTTGCTGTTCTTCCAATACGTCAAGCTTGTCTAGGGCCTTATTTCTTGTAGCCAAAACGGTTTTCTTCAAACCGGCAATGTCTTGCTGACCGTTTATGGAGCTGAACACCTCGTTTGAGAAGTCTAGAAGCGCATCCTCTATTAGCGATGCAATATCGCTTTCGCGCAAGTTTAACTGCGACTTTGCGTTTCCAAACCTTTGTAGTTTCGAGATGGCTCGCTTAGTGCACATCTGTATGCGGTTTCTCGAGCTGCTTGTCCTCTTGTTGTTCTGGGAAGCGTCCACAACTGTGCCGTTGCCAGTGGCTATGTCATCCAATTTTCTGTCAATGCTGTCGAACTTGTCCAAGACTAAGTCCATCTTATCAAGAAACTGCGCTTTTTCTTGCCTGAAAGCATCCACCTCGAGCTCCAAAACGTTCCCCATCTTGACCAAAAAGTTTTTGGCACCAGGCTCTGGGCCATGCTCTGGACCTGATTCTGAATCCGATATTTCCTCGACGGGCGGCTCTTGCTCAGAGTCGTAGGGGTCCTCAGAGGTGGACCCCACTAAAAGTCTCCGCGGACTGCTCATGCTACAAAAAAAAAATCAGATCGCAGCTGTCAAAAATCTGCTCAGTTCTGCAAATTCGGCTTCTTGCGCCCTGAAATTTGGCAGAAATGTACAAAATAGACTCATTTAAATATTATTTCAGAAATAATTCCCACATATCATTTGCCTTATTCTTTATGCATGTTGTGACGTCTGACTCGCGGCGTTGCATACACACAACAAGGCACCAGTCCCAAATTTCTTGTTACGAGCCTTGGGCCTGGACAATTTTTTTTTTGAACAAGAACATCGGGCGGGCGATATAAATCAAGTGTTATCGCAACAAATTGTGGCCAACGCAGGAACCAGATGACCGTGGAATATATAGAGAAAATCAACGTGGCCAAAGAGGCGATTTTGAAGCAGTTGCCAAACCATTTGCATGAGCCAAAAGTTTTAATAATTTGTGGGTCTGGCCTTGGTGGGATCTCGCGCAAAATCGATGTGACTAATTTGGTGGAGATTCCATACGAAAAGATCCCTGGGTTCAAGTCATCAACGGTTCATGGCCACGCCGGTAAGCTTATATTTGGATTTATGGGTACAAATAAGGTGCCGGTTATGTGTATGGTGGGGAGATTGCACTTTTACGAAGGCTACGATTTCTCTGACACAAACTTGCCAGTGAGAGTGGCCTCGAAATTGGGGGTGAAAACGATGATAGTCACCAACGCGGCTGGTGGAATGAATTCGAAGTTCAAGGCAGGTGATTTGATGATTATCAACGACCACATCAATCTTCCTGGATTTGCTGGGTTCCACCCATTAAGAGGCCCAAATTTGGAAGAATTTGGACCGCGCTTTTTACCATTGTCGGACGCGTACGACTTGGAGCTCAGAAAGAGTTTCTTCAGCAACAAGGAAAAATTGAGCATTTCGAGAACCATACACGAGGGCTGCTACGTGTTTGCCGCGGGCCCAACATTTGAGTCTCGTGCAGAAGTTCGCATGATTCGTGCCATTGGTGGTGACGCAGTCGGGATGAGTACCGTTCCGGAGATTATTGTCGGGAGACACAGCGGCATGAAGGTTTTGGCTATCAGTTTGATCACCAACGAGGGAGTGGGCGAATTGCCGGCTAGCTCGTTTGACACCGACCCAATTCCACTTGACAAAGGCATTGCGAGTCACGACGAAGTTTTGGAGAATGCAAACGCAGCAAGCAAAGACGTTGAGCTGCTCGTTGAAGCCGTTGTCAACGACTTGTGATACAGTGCGAGCTCCAGACTATCTTTTATAGCAGGTAGTTATTGGCATTTAGATTTAGAGTTTCACCTAAGTACACTCGGTTAATTCGACTGCTGCACTGTAGACTCTGACTCATAGATCCTGGCAGCCCAAAGCAGGATCCCATTGTGCTTTGAGCATTGTTGACTTTTTCCGTTTACCGATTACCGATTTTCTGTTCTTGTGACGGTCAGTTGAGGACCGAGCCTAGAACCCTAGCAAGACGGTTGCTATCAGATATATCGGTTTAAGTGTCGATCTATTGGTAGCAGAAAAAAAAGTAAAAGACAGACAAAAAGTATCAAAAAAGTAGGCAGTAAGTAGGAAGCAATGTGCAAAAAACGAGTAAACAAACAAAGAAACAAACAAACTAACAAACAAACAAAGAAACCACAGGCACAAGAGTAAGTAATAATGGGTCGTACCGGTAAACCAGCAAATCTGAAATTGAGTCAAACGCACCAATTGGGTCAATTGATTGTGAAAAGTGTGCACTGGTTCGGACCATGCTGGGTATTCGTTTAAGTTTTAGCTCATAATTCTCTATTGTTTACCAATTTTGCAACTTTTTTTTACGTTATTTTTTATGTTATTTTTTCACAAATGTTTTACTTTTTTTTTTTGACGTTACTGAACCCACTGCAACCATCAATTACACTGGATGGAAAAGGAACTCAGGGTTAGTGGCTAATTAGACTGAGACGAGAACGACGAATCGAGAAGTGAAACAAACAGAAACAGAAACAGAAACAGAAATTGGAATTGACACAAGCACACAAGCACACAAGTAAACAAACAACGCGGCAGAACCCGAGCAAAACACTGCAAAACGACAAAAATGACTTGTATGTGACACCAAACGGTCTGAGCGATTCTGAGTGGTGGGGCTCCGATACGGGCACAAGTTAGGCGAGCGATAAGTTGAAACTGGCAATGCGTCGATGCCAGTGGCTTCTAAAAACACCGCAGCCGGAGGCCGGGAACTAAACAGATGCCCTCACAATACCCGCTCGCTAAATCGCAGTGCCCCCAACATTTGCACATTTTGCGTTATTTTTAGAGCATGTTCACACCAAACGATGCTAGCTCGTGTGCCTGTCCCTAGAATTTGGGCCTGGCCTGGCCTGGTCCTGGCGTGGAAATGAGACAGCATTGCCAGGACTGGTCGTTTGGCCCATCCCCACCCACATTCTGAAACATGGACACGGTGAGCAAAAAGGTGAATAACACTACAAACCTGGATGTATTCAAGGAATACGTCTGAATTTACATTTAGCCATTTTACTTTTTTCGCTTCAAATGTCCAGGTTTTACTTTTTTTTCCCTCGTTTATTCTCCAATCCTTGCAATTATCTCGCTTGTCTTAAGCGAAAAGGTTCGGCTCTGTGCGAGCCTGGTACCCAGAAACCAATTCTTGCTCGTGGGTTAGTGAACAGAAAATCAGTGAACTGAATTTTACTTTTTTTGGCGCAAAATATTAAAATGATCGGATCAATTTTCGAACCGTTTTGCCTAAACTGGGCGACCAATGCCCTTATTTTGGGTATGAGTTTTCCACTCTAAAATTTTTCAGAACTCTTTTTTTTTTTTTTTTTTTTTTTTTTTTTTTTTTATATTTTTCACTTCCCTCGGGCATCTCAAAAATTGTTAAAGAACAGAGTGGAGCATATTTATTGAACAGAAATAGCATCTTTTTCTTTTTTTGCTTTTTCTTTTGATGCTTTTAATCCAAATTTTTATCGCGAAATTTCACTTCATTCGTTTATACTGATTTTGATTTACATTGGCTGGAACTTGTCACTAGAGTAAGGTGATTACTAAATGCGTTGTTAAAATTGGCGAGATTCGAGGAACACAAACACAGATTTAAGAAGCTAAAAAAACGATTCGCTGCAGAGCCTAGCGGATTCAAACTAAATTGCACGAGACACGAGACACAAGACACAAGAGAAGAGTTTCCAGATACTGACAAACGATGAAATCAGAGAGATTGGCCTGCGCATACTGTCCGTATACGTCGCTTCACCACGACTTTATAATGAAACACTTGGTGGACCACCACTCGCTGGACGTATTGTGCTACGGGTGCCTAAACAAGCAGTTCAACAACTTGAGCGACTTGAAAGCACATTTGGTCAGAAAACACCCCAACGACAGAAGAGCGTGGGACACTTTTGAGTACTACAACACCCGGCAGAAAAAGACGTTTTTGTACTTTGGCAAGGACGTCAGAACCGGCAACTCCAAACAGTACTTTTTCGTTGCGGGTGACGTTGTCAACGACTGTGCCTGAGCTCCTAGCACAAGACACACGGTGGTGTAAATTAATTCGTGCGAAAACGCTGGTTTGCGCAATACCATGTATCATATCTTTTTATATTATATTTATGAATTAATTACACTGCTCAATATATTATATCAAACAATTCCAGTCTGCCCTGGGCGCGCATGTTCCACGTGCGACAGCAATCCAATCACGAGTAGTACAACTCGATGTTGGTGCCGTCGTGAATCTCGTAGTCGTCTAGAGTAATGTGGTCCTTGAAGACCCTGTAGCCCTTCTTGAGAATGATCTTTTCCTTGGTGGTGCCAATTTGCATCGAAAGAACCTGCTTGAACTCGCCTACCGTGTCTTCCGGAAGACACTTGACCTTGATTCTCTTGCCCAATCTGTCGTTGCAGACTACTTCGATCATACCTGAGATGCTGTAGTGTCAGAGGTCTGTCTGTTCAAGCGGGTTTGAGGTGAGGCGCTGCTCTGGGATCTGATTTTCTGCCCCGACGCCGTGCCACGGCTGGAAGTGCGCTTAGCACAAAAAAATTTACAAAAATTTAGCATCAAGCGGTTTTGTGGCCGCGCTCCGCTCGGTGTCAGCTTTGTGTCGGCGCGGACATCGTGGTGGGCCTACGCACGGGCTCATAACCCACGAACCCCCCACTTTTTGATCACCAGACGACGAGCCAAATGGATATTTTCTTGTTTTTTTTCCCTTGAGAATTTAACAAAACCCATATATTGGCATCTTGAACACCAAACATGTCGTCGAAAGCCTCACAAGTTGCTACCAAATCTTCAGCTTTTCAGAAAGTGTTCAGCAAGGACACGTTGAAGTATGTCATGACCACCCATTTCTGGGGGCCAGTGTCAAACTTTGGTATTCCGGTTGCTGCGATGTTGGATTTGAACAAAGATCCTAAGTTGATCAGTGGGCCAATGACCGGATCGTTGGTGCTCTACTCTTTGATCTTCATGAGATACTCTGTGGCCATTTCTCCAAAGAACTACTTGTTGTTTGGGTGCCACTTTGTCAACGAGATTGCCCAATTGGGCCAAGGCTACCGTTACTTGAACTACCACTACTTGTCCGGTAAGAGCGCTGCCGAACCTGCCACGGAAACAAAATGAGCTGTGCGAATTGTCACGACGATGCTAATGTAATGCTACGGCTGGCTGGGGGGAGTGGAGGACGTCTGGTTTGAACTTTTTTTCTTTTTTTTTTCTTTTTTGAATACTAAATATCATACATTTCAGCAGTGGGTTGTAAGGCCGCATGTCACGTCACGTCACGTCGCGTGTGTTGGGCAAGCCCCAACATGTCGCGCTTGGCGGCAGATATCGCGACCGTGGATTTTCAAACGTTTCTGACCGTCTGACTGCGAATTTCTCCATTTTGAACTGTTTCACGTTATAATTACTACTAGCAAGAGCCCCTACATTTCCAGGTGAGTATACCCTTTGGTACGCATCACTGAAAAAAATAAAAAAAAGTAAAAAAAAAATTTTCAGTCCCAATTTCTGGGCAAAAACAATCTCCCTTGAACACAGATTGTGCAATTCTTTCGAGCCAGATGCGCGTGTTGTTGATTGACTCGTACGACTCGTTCACATACAATCTTTGGGACTTGATTTCCAGAAACATTGAGGGCACAATTGATGTTATCCACAACGACGCCTCTTTCACCGAAGCCGAGCTTAGCGAGTTTTTCCACCACATCACACAAGATTACTCGTGTATCATTATAGGGCCCGGGCCCGGCGACCCAAACGACGCCCAGAACTTGGGCTTGATTGCCCAGATCTTTGCACTGGGCCAGTTTGACGAGTTCCCCATTCTCGGGATCTGTCTTGGGTTCCAGGCTCTTGGGTTAAACGCCAATTGTGCAGTTCAAAGGTGCCACGAGATCCAGCACGGCCAGGTCGAGAAAGTGACTTTGGTGGATGAGCCGGAAGGCAGCTCTGGTAGTTCTGGCAGCACTGACAGCACTGGCAGCACTGGCGGCTTGTTTACCAATTTCCCGCGCGTTTTCAATAGCGTGCGGTACCATTCTTTGGAGGTAACGCAGATTTCAAACAGTTTGGTGCCGTTGGCGTACTCGAGCGACGGCAAGGTGCTCATGGCTGCGCGCCACAGAACGCGGCCACACTACGGCGTGCAGTACCACCCGGAATCGGTGTGCTCGGACCACGGCGACTTGTTGATCCGCAACTTTGCTGAGATCTGCCGAGGCAGACGTAGTGATGGAACGGGACCTGGGACAGTACCTGGGACAGGATCTGGAACAGTACCTGGAACAGGACCTGGGTCAGGTCAAAGGTGCAAGTACGAGTCGCGATTTGTGGATCCGGCACGTCGTACAGACAGCAAAAACGCCACAGAGTACGCAATCCCGAGCGCGGTGCTTCGGCACCCTATAGACGCTGCCGCGGTGACGTTTAAAACCATCCAGTTGCCGCGTGCGGATCCGCATTTTGGAACGCGCGCGTACGAATTGTTTGCCGCCAACAACGACGAAGTTTTGCTTCTCAATTCGAGCAAGGAGCCGGGCAACGTGACGATTCTCGGCGCCAAAGGTGCAGGGTTTTTTGAGCTCACGTGGACGGCACACTCGCCGGAAACAGTGCATGTGGCGACACACGAGAACGAGTTTTCGCTTCCGTTGGTTCAGTTGAGTATTTGGGAGTTTTTGGAGCACGTTATGGCCGCAAAGACCGTGGCGCGGGTTGTGGACTTGGATGTAAGTTTTTATGGTGGACTAGTGGGGTTCTTGCTGTACGAATCTGGCCAATTTGTGGACTTAGATTTGTTGCGACAGCAGCGGCAGGAGCAGCGGCAGGAGCAGCAGGAGCAGGAGCAGCTGGCCAAAGCGGTTCCAGACATCAAGTTGCGGTTTGTTCTGCGGACAGTGCAATACGATATGGCCCATAATCGGGTCACAGTGATTGGGCTTGAACCCAGCGACGCTGCGTGGGTCCACAGTACCTGCAAAAAGTTGGAGGAGATGTACAGCGGCGACACAGACACAAACTCAGACACAAACTCAGACACAAACTCAGACACAGACACAGACACATACTACGAATTGCCCGCACACACGATCTGCCGGCCGGACCACAGGGCTTATTGCGCACAATTTGCCGAGTGCCAGCGTCACTTGCAAACGGGCAACTCGTACGAGTTGTGTCTCTGCACCCAGTGCCGGATCAGCTTTGCGCAAGGCGTGGACCCGTGGCGGCTCTACAAACGCGTAAACTCTTCAAATCCAGCGCCGTTTTCTGGATTTTTGAAGTTTTACGACTGCGTGTTGGTGGCCTCGTCACCCGAGCGGTTTGTGTCGTGGAAGCACGAGACGCACGAGACACAGCGAGTACAGTTGCGGCCGATTAAAGGCACGTTGAAGAAACACGCCTCGTTGACCTGTGAACAGGTGGAAAGTGCGTTGCACTCGCCGAAGGAGGTGGGCGAGAACTTGATGATTTTGGACTTGATCCGCAACGACTTGTTCTGCCACTGCTTCTCCGGAGCCGCACGTAACGTTGCGGTACCACAATTGATGCGCATCGAGGAGTATGCCACTGTTTATCAGTTGGTGAG
The DNA here is from genome assembly GCA_031125475.1 of Saccharomycopsis lassenensis. Classification (NCBI taxonomy): domain Eukaryota; kingdom Fungi; phylum Ascomycota; class Saccharomycetes; order Ascoideales; family Saccharomycopsidaceae; genus Saccharomycopsis; species Saccharomycopsis lassenensis. The sequence goes on from JASTUK010000012.1 coordinate 114,823, forward strand.
TGTCATCGAGTGCGAGATCGCCAAAGGTCAATTTAAGACTGGGTCAAATGTTAAGAATGGGACTGGGAATAGGACTGGGACAAAGAAAGAGACTGATTTAGAGACTGAAACTGAAACTGAGGTTAATTCTAGTCCAACTACGTCTCCGGGGTTCCGGATCTTAGCGCTGGCGTTGCCGCCGGGCCTGATGACGGGCGCCCCTAAGAAACGCAGTGTCGAGATCTTGCAGACCCTAGAAAACCGTCCGCGTGGGATTTACTCGGGGGTTTTTGGGTACTGGAGTGTCACGGATGAAGCGGACTGGAGTGTTGTGATCCGGTCTCTTTTCACGTACGACAGTGAATTGCGTGAGTGGCAGGTGGGCGCTGGTGGTGCCATCACCGTTTTGAGCACCGCCGAGGGCGAATGGGACGAGATGAATGTCAAGTTGGACAGCATTTTACAGATTTTCGAGTAATTCAGTCTTTTTCAAATATCGGCCCGCAGTTGGTACAATGAGGCAGGAAGTGACAGTGTGTAGATAGTACAATCAGCATAGAGTGAACAACGTGTAGGTGAAGAAAGTGTAAAGTGCGATAGTGTGTGAACAGTGATTAGTAAATGGTGATCTGTGAATAGTGAATAGTGAACAGTGAATAGTGAATAGTGAATAGTGAATAGTGAATAGTGAATAGTGAATAGTGAATCTGAGTTGATGGCGAAGTCAGACAAGAGGGTGGAATTGTTCAAGTACTGAAGTGTGCATGGACAGTGACAGTGACAATGACATGTGTAGACAGTGGTACCAGTGAGTGAATGGAACGATACAGTGGTACAGTGATACAGCCCATATTCAGCCAATCATGCTGCCTCTACAACGCTGCAGCTAGCTATAATACATTCACAAGAAGTACTCCACAAACTTCTGCTCGCCCGGGTTGTTCACCATGTCTATCTCTTTGGAGTTTTCCGGGCTCTCGTCAAACACGTTGAAGTAGCTCTGTTGGCTGTTGTAAATCTCCAAAATACTTGCCATGTTGCCGCAGCGATAGCAGTAGTTCGGCGCAGACCACACCGTTGTCACCAACCCTTTGAAGTATATCTGGTACCCCTGGTTGCAAAGCTGGTGCGCGCGCAAGATCTTGTTCATGTTGTTCAAGATCAAAAACTTCTTCACCACGTCCACGCCAAACGTGTAGCCCGCACCCCGTGGCGACAACTGGAAATCGCGGTTCTCCTCATCCGGGTCGCTCCAGACCAAGTCGGCCATGGGGCCCTCGTGTGGTATTTCTTTGAATCGATCAACGAGCTTGATCTGGTCAATGTGGTGCACATTGGGCAGCAATCCGCCGTGCACACAAAAGATTTCGTCGTTTATCACAACCGACAAAATGAGGTAGTCAAACATATCGGTAAAGTATGTCCACACCGCCGTTCCTGGCCCGTACTTTCTTTGGCACTCGGTGTAAAACCCATAATTTTGGGTGATCTGCCGCGACTCGTGATTGCCTCGCACCAAGTGGATTCTGTTCGGGTATCTCAACTTCAAGCACACAAGCAACGTTATTGTTTCCACAGAGAACATTCCGCGGTCCACGTAGTCCCCGAGAAACAAGTAATTTGTGTCTGGCGCAAAACCGCCAATTTTGAAAATCTCCAACAAGTCGTGGAACTGGCCGTGGATGTCACCCACAACCGTCACCGGCGTATTTATGTACACCACATTCGACTCCTGGATCAAAAGCTCCTTCATCTTGCTACACAAGGCCTGCACAGTCACCTCTGGCAACAACATCCGCTTGTATAGCATCGAGATGCACTTGTCGAGATCATGTATACCTGTTGTTAGTACGCGGCACAGAAATTGCGGCACAGAAATTGCGGCACAGAAATTGCGCCACCCCAGTGTTCCAGAGCCGCAGATCGTTGTTCAATCACAGCCAATCTGCGGTCTAGGACCTCACTCGTGCTTGCACAAAAAGAGGCCCACACGTCAACACTTACTGTACTCCATAACTGTCCAGTACAAGCTCTGCTGTGTTAAATTCAAACCTACGGTTATGAGCACTTGCAGGTGAAAAAAACAACAGGTCTGCACTTTGGTTTTATTTTATTTCAGCTTTTGCAGCTTGGGATATTTTCTGTCGGAATTAGCAGTACCAATAATACGAGCTGATACGAGTTGTCACAAGCAGCTTGTGCTTGAGCTGCTGGAGTTGGATTCCGTAGATGGCACTCCACAGCAGCCGCTGCTGTTTCAGTGCAACCGTCAATGCTACCGCGGCTGAATATAATGTGTTTGTATTCATGTTCTATCTTTATCCTACACCTCTTTCCGAATGTTAGCACCAATTGTACTCTGAATGCCTAGCTCATCCAACTAGTGACCTTATGTCACCATGTCACTTCCCCGTGTTGCTCGCCAACACCCATATTACCACCATAACACCATACTCCTCTATTGCAACTCCTCACTCCGCACTCCTCACTAGGTTAGTTCTCACACTGCGTGCCAACTCTATTGTACACTAAATAAGCGTATGCTTTTGTCCAAACAACCGTCCCTGCGACCATATCATCCCTACTCAGAAACAAATGGTGTCTATCTTCACAAGCTTCGAGTAATCTTCGTTGTCCAATGCATACCAAATCTGCTCAACCCTGTCAAGACTGTACTTAGCTGCCATCATCTTCATTTTGACCATGTGCTTCATGGGCTTTATCACGTCTTGTCTAAGCTCTTTGTCGACCGTGCAACAAGCAACATAGAAACTTGGCCAGTGCACTGATATCGAGCACTGCAAGTATCCCATTTTCGCATTGTTCTCCGCAAATTGCTTAGCTAAGTCTTGGATCTCTGGGCGCCTTATGTTATAACCAAGGAACGCGGTCATGATGTAACACTTTAAACCAATAGAATAACATATAGCGCCATACCGCATAGTCGTTGCCAATTTGCTATCCAGGCACAGTGAGAAATCAAACTCATTACCAGTCTCCTCAATTCTCTTTAATAATGTCTCCCCTAAGATCCTAGACTCTTCTGTTGGTGGTTTATCAAGCAAAACACAGTCCAAATCAGTGAATTCAAAATTGTAGTTGACTCTCAAGTACATGATATGTAGTACAATCTCGTTCATGACTTCAATCAATTGAGAATTGTAAAAGCGCACAGTGTTAAAACCGCCAAAATTCACTGGATTGAGTTTTTCGTACAGCAAATTTTGAAACATAACTTCGCGTGCATCGCTTATGTCAGAGAGGCTATCGATAGGCATTGATCCACCGTTGACTGACGAAACCCATGCCAATGATTCGGCAGCTAAGAACCAACATTGGCAAAACTCAAAAAGTTTGATGGCAGCATTGAGCTCCTTCGAACGATTTTCTAATTTGTATAAATCAGAAAGCTTCCAGTGTTTGCTGATTCTTTGAAGTATACCCAACGCACCTTTCAAATGCAATCTCCATACTGGCGAGTCTGTTGCAGATCTTTCACTGTATAGGAGAAGGACTGTAAATAACAAGCATGTCATGACTATGAACGAGTCCTTTTGCGATATATATTCTGACAAAAGTTTTAATGTCAAATCCATGTACTTTTGCCGTATAACGTACCAGTAGTGAAGCTCAGTTTGTAAAAAAATAGCATTCGCCGTTGTGGCAATGATGGTGGTAAAAATAATGTTTTCGTTTTCAGCATTTTTGATCAAAACCTGTATCCATTCTATTAATTCATTGTTCTCATAATCGTCGTTCACGAAAAGATGGTTCGAGAGTGTCTTTGTGCAGATGAAAAAATTCCATATAACTTTCTTGATCTGGTCATTCTCCACCGTCAAGTTGTACTGGTCAATGGTGACTTGCAAGTTTGTGAAATATTCGTTGATTTTTGGATCGTTGCCTGTGATGTAGTATTGGAAGTATAACTGTGGCAAGGTTACTGGGTTCAAATGTTCTGGCGGTGTTATCACTACCGGCCCGTTCATCACAGCGTCACGTATGCTAAACGATTGAGCACCAGGTTCTGGTACTGAGTTGTAATTTTTGGTCCAGTCTATGTGAAAGTCGTGCTCCAACTTTATGTGGGTCAAATCATCGGTACTCAACAAGTTACTCGGTGAGCCTAAATTATAGCCCAAAGCCACATTATTTAATTGATCGTTGGTAGTCAAAGATTCGAAAGCTGCGTCCAAATTAGGATTGGACAAGGTATCATACTTCTTGGATGCGTACGAGTTTTCATTTCCAGGAGACTCGGTTTGACTTGAAGACGAGCTTTCGTCATCAAACTTCTCGGCCACAAATTTGAAAGCACTCGGTAACGTAATCTGCAAAATCCGCTTATCCTCAGGCTTTATTTTGAAATTGTTGCCAGAATCCTTCGTCACTCTGCTTCCAGCCTTGTTCTTTTTCTTCTTCGACAGCAATGGGTTGTAAATGACAAATGGAAATTCATAAATACACTCAACTTTTTTCCTTTCACAGGCTCCACATGTTGGCTGTTTCTCGTCACACTTTATTTTCATCTTCTTGCACCTTGTGCAACCATTGTGTGAATACGTTGACGAGTTTCTTGCAGACATTATATCAGAAGTAAATGATCAAGAAGAAAAAATAAAAGAAACCAGAATTTGAAGTATTTTTTTTCCACCAGAAAAGGTAAAATGTTAATGCAGAAATTAAAAAAAAGAAAAAGATGTGTTCGAATACAACACTTGAACTTGTAATGCAGTTGTACGGACCGGCCAAACTGGATTGAATTCAATTGGACTAAACCTTTTTTTTTTTTGAACTTGGTATTCAAATGAAGAAAAAACCTGAACTAGATACTATTTACTCTATGTCGTTGACGTTTTGTTGTGTACTGTACTGTACCACTTCCGGTTTTAGTGGAAGCGTTGATAATATGTTGCTTTGTTTTTTTCCTCATTTGATATTTTTACTTTTATTACTTTTTTTTTAGGTGTTCATATGTACTCATAAACTAAGGCTTCAGTTGACGTCGTTTTACGGTTAAAAGCTGAACTCCAATCCAGCCAGAACGAGTAGGCTTTTTTCCAGTCACTGTAAGATGGCTACATGGTCACCGAGTTGCTTCACACAACAAATCAGTGTCAAGGAGGCTCAGCAGCGGTTTTAAAGTTTTGTTCTCGATGAATTTCGTATATATTAGTGAAGTGCAGTAAAGTAAATTAGTCCACTTTGTGAATGCACACTTTTTTTTTTTTTTTGTGATTGTTAAAAATTCCTGAACTCTGATGTAATCTGATGTAATGTGCTCAGCGTTCTGGAAATCCTTGTGCTAGGGAGAGAGAGATAAAAGTGGTTGAAAGTAGTTTAGTTTGGTTTGGTTTCACAACAATTAAATGTACAGTGAAAAGACTGCTCAACAGGAATCCCCAGAAAATATGCAGGCGATTGGTGAGGTAAATTAAGGTTCAGCACAGACATGTACGGGAGAGATCGAAATATTGAGATATTATAAAGAAATTGCAGAAGCTAAAGAACGGAATAAAGCAAAAGCAGCTTGAAAAAAAAAAGAAACAAAGTGGTGAAAGGAGTGAAATAATGAAGTGTTTCTGGGCGCTTTTTTTGAACGACGATCGTAAATCTCGACACAATAAACACAAACACGAGTATGAAACGCACGCACGGAGGGAACTCCTGGCGCCAGCTCACAAAAACTTATGGTTTTTGCACTGCAACAGCAATGACTCAGAGACAGAGACAATTTCCAGTTATTGCCAGACGTATACATAAAGTAGCTACTTTGCGGTAAAAAAAGAGCCAACCGAAAAGCGAGGTTCCATGAGGTCACCGAAATTTCACATCCCGTTTCGGCGAAAACCAGAAATTGCTTAAAAGAGTCATAGCTCACTCAATTACCCTACTGGACATTCGCAAATGGCGAATGGCAAATGGCAAACTGCCTGGCACGCCAGAAAATTTTGGAAAAGTGCAGAGTAAATCAGAAAATAAAATAAAATAAAATAAAATGCAAAAGTGCAAAGTTTGTTGACACTAGCATGTCCTTGCGGCAATTCCGCCACTGGCGGATCAAGACAGCTGGCAATAGTCTGGTCTGCCATTTCAAGCATGCCACAGCAATTAGTTTTCAAAAACAGTAAAAGAGTGGAATTTTTTTTAGATAATCTGCCAAATAAGCCTGCTTTTAGGCTATTGTTCCTGCGCTCAAACAATCTAGTACGAGTCTAACCCAATGTAGTGTTTGGGCGCAAATGGCGGCGTGAACTGTTCAGCAGTGTCTCAGTGCCTCGTACTCCGGCAGCTCCAAAAAAGCCCAGTCAGAATGGAATCCAAAGAAGATTACCGCCCAGCACTCCACTTTGGAGTGGGTCTTGACAATGCCTGCAACGACGGAATAGTGGAACTGGCTCTGGGGCCGAATTGCGAGCCCCCGCACCCCCACGTACCGAAGCGTTGATAGACTTCCGCTCGTATACGCATTTTTTCACATGTGCCAAAGCTGTTTTGGGACTGTTCGGTCATATTGAATAGAACCTAAAGCTTTGTTTTTTCAAATTCCACGACTAGTGCAACAATTTAAGACTCCGTGCGCCCGGCCGTGGACCGTTGGCACAAACAGTGCCATTTAGGCAGCACGGCAGCACTGAGCAGCAGCAGCTGGCTGGGTTTAGCCCACGACACCGCGGCTAAGTTTGTCAAGTTTGTCAGTTTTGTCCGGGTGTATGCTCTTGTCTTCACCCCGTCTTATGTCGCCTTGTCTCTGTCTTGCCTTGTCTTTGCAGTGACAGCTGAAAATGCACCCGAGCTGGCTGTCCTGGTGCCAAAACCCACCATTCAGACAACCCTGACAGCCCCCTGCCACCCCCAAACTGTCCCAACAACGCTGCGCGACACGGTAGAATCCCGCGAAGCCCTCTTTTGCAAAATATGCCAAACGCCCACTGCCCACTGCAAACGCCAGCACCTTTTGACACCCAACGGCCGTACCGTGACCCACTTTTTGACTTTTGACTTTTGACAGATCCAGCATGGTGTCCGGATGTATACTCCGAGCGCGAGCGCAAGCGCGCATCCGTGCACCACGTAGCTACAAACCGCGCCACATGACACGGTCAATAACAACTTTGTTGCTGGTACAAGATGTGGCAGTGTTTGCTTTTAGCGTTTACAGCGAGTTTCCTGCTTCTGATATACTCCGTCAACCGGTTCAGCAACATCCAGAACAACCCGCCGGCGTTGACCTTGATTTTGTTGTTGTCGTTGTACATTCCGTTCAGCATCATCTTCCTCTTGCCCATTGATTTGATCCTGTCGTCGTTTGACTACGAGGGAATCCCAGAGGAAAAGCTATTGACCAAGTTTTTCTTTGTGCAGAACAAGAAGGTCATTTTGAACTTGTGGCGGGTCAACTACTGGTTGGGTTTTGTGTTGACGTGGTTGATTTTGCCCATTGTCCAGAGCTACTACTCGTCCAATTTCTTCAAGTTCAAGGACAAGCTCAAAGACTCCATCATCTACAACTTGAAGTTCTACTCCATCTACGCCGCCCTATCGGTTGTTGGGCTCATTTACGTGTTTTTGAACTTTGGCATGATCAATTTGGCCACAATAAAGTCGCTTGTGATTGTGTTGTCTCACAGCTACTCGTTGATCTTGGCCATCTGGTTCATGGGCCACGGCTTGATCAGCTTGCCAAAAGACTTGGTCTTTGACTCTTTGATTGTCGACAACATGCGCGAGCACTACTACTTGAAAATCATTAAGTTGAAAGACGAGTACCAGTTCTACAAGAACAATTTGCGGCAAAGTGTGATCTTAATCAACAAGTTGTACGAGTTGAAAGACTTCCAGAGAGTTCAGTACCACAAGGAATGGATTGTGCACTTGTACGAGTCCTGGAACAACTCCATCAAGTTCAACAACGGCCAGTTGAAGTTTGAAGACACAAGTTCCGGAAATGTAACCAGCAGCTTGCAGAATTTCAACAACTACTTCAACGAGGAGTTGAGCATCGTGAACGACCAGCTATCGGATGAGTTTCTCATAAACGTCACCAAGATCTTCACCAACAACTACTACAACTACTTGATTGCAGAAAACAGCTACTACCATCTCACTCGGAAAATCATCAAAATCCAGGACATCAAAGACTCAAAAGTGACAAAAGAATTGGAGTTCAGAGTCAAAGAGAACTTCAAAGGCTCGTTCTTCTTCGACAAGATAAACTTTATGATTGACACATATTTATTGAAGAACCCGAGGGTCAGGTTCTGGTACTACAACTCAATAAACCCAGCAATATTGAGAGTTACATCAATTTCACTCTTCTTTTTGTCGTTGATAGTGATACTCTCGGAGTTGTTTCATGGGTCAAAGCTTTCGATTATCAATTTGATTTTGTTCAAAGTCTTGGTCAAAAAGGACGTTTTCATAGACATGTTTATTCTTCTATTGCTTTGCTACATGTGTTTATCCTCCCTTATTTCATTGTCAAGAACCAAGATCTTTTTGATCTACAAATTGATAACAAAAAACTCAAACCCTTCTTCGTGTGTCTGGTATTCAGCTTACGCAATCAGATTGACCATCCCGTTGTCTTACAACTTTTTGACGATTTTGAACAAACAAATTTTGACCAATGGAGATGGAAAGGCCCCAAATGCTAGAGACTCTATCATACCTTATGTGGCGAACGAATTCAATAAAACTCAATTTGCCATCTTTTTAGGTAATTCGATCAACATGATTCCATTAGGTCAAACAATGAATAACATTCTACCATATTTCATTATTTTACCTCTTTTGGTGCATATTTCTAAGATACTCAACAAGAGAAGCAGCTTTTTGTCAAAGATTCAAAAAAGAATGTACCTAGATGAGCTCGATTTTCTACTCTGGGATGACAACTTTGATCTGACTGCTGATTCGCCTAACGAAGCAATTTTGGATAGCAAAGTGAATGACATTATTCGCCATGAGTTAGAGAACTCCCGGTCACTTTTAAACAATTACGATGACACATATACAATATTTTACGACCAGAGTTTAAAGAAGGCCATTGAAAAGCTCAAGAAGATGATTGCTCACAAAGGAGAGATCGAATTGTCTGAGCAATATCAGCAAGATTCAGAAAGCATAAGCAGCGTTGTTTGATATAGAAAATCACATACAGTATTATATTAGGCAAAAGCAACAAACTCTAAACTCAATCATATCATTCCAGATCCTTTCAAGTTTTCGCAAATGAGCATATCTGTGACAGCTGTTATCACAAACCTCATGGTGGTTGTGTCTGTTGCACAAGTTGTTTTAAAATATAGTGGGTTTCCAGTTTGATTCAAGTCCAGATAAAGTTTTTGGAAAAACATCAAGCTTTGGTCAAAGCTGCTTGTCGTTCCTTTGAACTCAGGAAAATAGCGTCTGATGGGACTCTTGGAGATCTTTGCTGCGAAAATATCAATCTTGTTGAAAAGCAAAATGAACGGGATACCGACAAAAAGACTCGAGTTGATCAATCTTTTGAAAAGAAGCATCGACTCATAGACTCTGTTGATTCGTTGGTCTTCAAAGAGCGTTTGGTCATATTCACTTATTGCCACAACAAAGACGACCATTGAGATTCCTTTGAACCCTTTGATCCACTTTTTGCGTTCACTTCTCTGACCCCCGCAGTCCACTATGTTGAAGTTGTGCCCACTGATCGAGAAGACCGTCTCTGTGATCCCGGTTGTTCTGATCCGCGCTTTTAGTATGTCCTCGTTGTTGGCCATAGAGTTTTTATTCACGTACCTAAAGACATTTTCAAAAAAGTAGTCCGCGTTGGTGATGAACTGGAACTCGTTGATTCTGTCGTACACAAGCTTGATGCCCTCGTCTTTGTCCCACAAAGTGTAGATGGCCTCAGCCACGTCAAACTTGTCTATCAACTCGATCTCTCCTCTGGACTCTGAAAGCCTCTCGTGCACCAACAAATTGTGGTATCGCAATAGCTTGTCCCTGTACTCGGCTAGGTAGTTTTCCAGATCGTCACACGTTAGTTGAATACCACGTTTTCGGGCTTCCATTATTAGTACCACCATGGCCACCACCGACTCTTGCCAAATTAGCTTCGTGTAGTGGCATCTCATTTTCTTGGAGAACCCGTTTTTGTGCAAAATTCTGAGCTGCTTGAGAATCGTGGACTTGCCACTGTCTCCCGTGCCAAGAAGTAGTATCTTGCTGGTTTTTGCGCTGGTTTTGTTCTCCTCTATGGCGCCGCCAATGAGCAAATCTGCCTCCTTGGCCAAGTCGAACTTCTCGTTATGTTCTTTACTGACAAAGCAACCCATTATGTCTCAACCCAGGGATAGTGTAAGCTTCCAAGTGGCAGCAATTCGTGGATTCTGGCCAAGTTTTATCTCCCGTTCCTGTGCTGACTACACAAATCACTCTTAGTAGCAGATTTTCAGTACATACCCTTAATTCTGGCATTCTGAATACACAAATCAGCCGAGAAAACCGTCCCCTTGAGCTGTCCACGGTCGCGCAACACAGAGCAGCCGCAGTCACAAGTGCTGCCGACTCTTTGTGTGATAGACTGTACAGACGGTTAAGCGAGACTGATGAACTTTCTGAGAACCTAATAATCTACAGTGGAGGAGCACCAGTGGACAAGACCCAATACCACACCACAATGCGGAGATGGGCGCACTTCGTGTGCTTCAGGTTGCAGGCACAGGCGCGTTTAACGTCAAAACAGCGAACAAAATGGCAGATTCGCCTGTCAGGCAGTGAGAGATTATCAAGTTATTGCTTGGCTGCTGCTTTCAGGGTTCTACAGTTTTTCCTATTTTTTCTTCTTCTGCACTTTTGCTTTTTTCTGCACTCTTTTTTTTTCTCTCTATTTTTTATATCGGATATAATATCGGAATCGAAACAAAAATTGTTCATTCCAAAAAACCCACAATGATACATAGAGCCTTTGCAAGATTAGCACGCACACAGTTGAGCAGAAACTGCGCCAGAAGCGCACCAGGCGCCAGAAACTTCTGCGCCACGGCAGGGCGCTGTGACAACTTGAGAAACAAGTTGGAGATCTCTTCGAAAAACGACGATGAGCTCGAAGTCTTGGTGAAACCAATTCCACGCCCAAACGAGTCTATCGAGGTCAAGAGAGCCAGACTCTTGTACCAGTCCAGAAAAAGAGGTATTTTGGAAACGGATTTGCTTTTGTCCAGATTTGCAAAGAAGTACTTGAAAACGATGACGATGGAGGAGCTCGAGGAGTACGACAAATTGTTGGATTTGCCAGACTGGGACATCTACTACTGGGCCACCAAGAATTTTGATCAGACGCCGATTAAGCCAGAGTGGGAGAATAGCAAGATTCTCAAGCTCTTGCAAGAGAACAGCGTTAACAGCAAAGGTGAGATTCTCAGAATGCCGGAGTTGAAAGAGTACTGAGGTTTGCTGAAATTTGAGTACAAATGGTAAATAGCGTTTTTATAGTTGTTTTGGACTATTATTACTTATACATATATACAGCGGCGTAAAAGAACACGGAACTAGACATCGTGGCTTGCAACGTGGTCCAAATTAGTTCTCCAAAACTTTCGATTGATGCTCAAAACCACCGAGTTCAATCTTTTGTAACTTTCGCGGTCATCCCTATTCCATTTTGGAAGCTCTTCCACTTTGGCATCGTCACTAGACAAAGCGTCATTTGCCTTCTGCTGTTTCGAGCCCATGAAGTACAAGATATCAAGCACGTCATCGCTGCTTTCCGGGTCATCCCCTTCGCGTTTAGCAATCTCCTGGTAGTCTTTGAAGATTGCGTCCAAAATCTTGAGGGTGCTGTCGTCCAAAACGACACCGTTAAGTCTAGCCTGAAGCACTATCTGTTCGACTTTCTGCAAATCCATGTAGGTGCTCCAAACAAGTTCAATGAGAAGATTGAAGACGTCGATGTCAAATCCATAGATGAACACGTCCAAGTTGGCACTCTCCTTGCACTGGTTGTACACCGTCAAAATGTCCTGCACAGCTACCGTCGAGCTCAGTGTTTTCTGGATTGCTTTGAAACTTTCAAACAAAATCAACGACACTGTGTACTTGTTGATGCGTGGAAACCGGTAGTCCTCTTTCACGCTCTCCACGACCTCGTTCACCTGTTTCTCCAAGTAGTCTGGTTTTGTGATACCGTCCACTTTGACGCTTTGGTATTTGCTGATACATTCGGAAATGTAGTCCATAACCTCCAAGTCCGAGCCAAAAGAGTTGATGTAGTTGAAAGTGCTGGTCAAATGTGGGCGGATCTTGTCGACGACGGTGCTGTGCAACGATCTGTATTCGTTGAACAAGTTCTTTGAGTTTATGGCCAGCAAGGCGTCGTTGTCGTTGTTCTCTGGGATATCGTTGAACTTCTCCATAACAAAGTCGAGGTCTGGCGCATAGTCGTCTATTCTGGGCGTGTTCTCCATGTAGTCTATCAAGTTCTCGCTTTGCAACTCCTGCTGCACCTTCCTCGTCAACTCCATGGACTCGAGGTCCACCATCAGCTGCGTCAAGACCCGCTGGATATCCGTGGTCTCGTCCAGCTGAGACAAGCCCCCGAATTCTTGCTCCTCGGTGAAGCGCTGCTCGTTGAACGTTCGTTCGTTGTTGAGAACAAGGTCTCTGCCGAGATTTGAGGGCAAGTCCTTGAGCAACTGGCTGATATTTTTGTCGACGTTGGGACTCTCGTCCAAGGTGTTGGACTTGAGAAGGTCGCCGAGTGTCAAAGAGCCAATGTCTTTCTTCGTTCGTAGTGTTCTGGCCGTGCAAAACAGTCTTCTTGCAAGCCGAAACATTGCAATGAGGATTTTTATTTTGCAGAAAAAAATTTCGATCTGCTCAGAATATTTTTTTATGCAAAAAGCTCAGAAAATGCAGGCCTGTCTCTGGGACACCAGACAGCGAAATTGAGAGAATCAAGTGCAAAAGAGCAAACTGGACACTGGGAACACACTGGGAAGTAGGTGAACTCTCAAAAACGTGAACGCCGTTCGAGCAGCGCCAACAGCTACAGCTGCAGCAACCTACTGCACCCTACTACATCCTACTTACTACACCTGGTTCGCCCTTCCTTTTCACATTAATTACTATTTACAATCGTATCTCTTGCCTAGTCATGCGGCTTGCCCGATATCTTTGGATACAATCTGGCAGCGTGGTAGTTGATTGGCGAGATCTTTTCTGGCTCTGGCTTTCTTGAGTCCATGCATTTCTTCAACTGGCCCTCCAAGGCCGAACAGACCTGGTTTCCCTCTCCGTTGGAGGCCCAGCAGTTGAGCAACGTGCTCATCAACACAACACACTGGTTGCTCTTCTTCTTCACGACAGCGTCCTTGACCGCTAACTTAGGGAGCGCCGGTAATCTCACTGATCTTGACGACATGGTGCTCTGGTTTCAACAAATTTGGAGGTGTTCGTTCAGACTGCTATGCTGCTCAGAGTTTTTCTCGCATTTTTCACTGCGCCCGGGTAACACCGAAGACCCACGATATCTGCCTTTAATCACCCAGTCCATTTCCGGTATATCTCTCAGTCCATAGTCAGTCGCCCGGCAGCAGCAGTAGCCGCAAAAGTTGGCAAAAACTGCTGCTGGCTCTTCCACGGCCTGGCGGACCAAACTCGCTCCCGTTTGCTGCCCAGAATGCTGTTATTTTCTGTTGACTCCCATGGGGGCCCACATCGGGGCCACATCGGGGCCGGGTAACCCTGTATGCGAACAGATTTTTAACGCGAAACCGAACAGCAGAATCAAGGGACACAAACTGCGAGAGTCCACCACAATGAGTTCTGAGTTTAAGTTCGTTTCCACGGGCGCGGGCGGCGACGGCAGCGAGGAACCGCCGAGCAAGGTTTCGAAAACCGCGAAAGCCGATTCCGGCTCCGGCCCTGGTTCTGGCTCTGGTGCCGAAACGACGAGCAGTTTGGAGCTGGTAGACCCAGCAAGGGCGGCACTGCCTTCAGAGGGCGACGGCGACGGCACCGACCTGTCGTCGCTGTCGGACAGCAGTGCGGACTTGCAGGAAATCACGGAGGAGGACGTGATGCGGGAAAAACGCGAAAAAGAGGCCGGCGAGGCAAACGACGCAGAAACGGCAAAGGCAAAAACTGGGTCAGACAAGGACAAGGAGAACAGCGAAGAAGAGAGCTCTAGTGTGAAGGGCGACGTGGCTGCGTTGCTCCCGTTCAGTATGGCAGAGATCCAGGAGGTGCGCAATTTCTTGAAAACGGAGGGCAGTATGCCATTTTTGGACAAGTACTTGCCCATAACGGCGTCTGGGGAGGACATTGTGCGGCTCACAATGTTGTTGGGGTACTACCCGTTGGGCGTGGACGACTACAACGACGAGAAGAACTTGGTCAAGATTGTGAAAAACTTGCAAAAGGCCATGAGCAAGGTTTTGGGCATGAGACACCGATTGAAGGACTTCAACACCGTGGAACAGGCCTTGAAGAAGATCAACGAGGCACAGAAAATCTTGGTGTTGACCGGCGCGGGGATCTCGACGTCGTTGGGGATCCCGGACTTCAGATCCTCAAAAGGTTTCTACTCGCAGTTGCAGCATTTGGGGTTGAGTGACCCCCAGGAGGTTTTTGACTTGCAGTTTTTCAAAGAGGACCCGCTGATCTTCTACTCCATCGCCGACATGATCTTGCCACCGGAGGACAAGTTCACGCCGTTGCACGGGTTCATCAGGTTGCTCCAGGACAAGGGCAAGTTGTTGCGAAACTACACGCAAAATATCGACAACTTGGAGTCGCACGCGGGTATTTCCCCTGAGAAGCTCATCCAGTGTCACGGCAGTTTTGCGTTTGCCAGCTGCGTCACCTGCCGCTTCAGGGTGCCGGGCAAGGCTATTTTCCCAGAAATCAGAAACCACGAGTTGCCTATTTGTCCCAAATGTGCTGGCGCAAGAAAACAGCTTGAGAAAAACGACAAGCTCGAGTTTGACAACGCGTCGTACGGTGTCATGAAGCCAGAAATAACGTTTTTTGGCGAGCCGTTACCCAGCACGTTCCACGACAACGTGCGCAAAGATATTAAAGAGTGTGATTTGCTCATTTGCATTGGAACCTCGTTGAAAGTGGCGCCTGTGAGCGAGATCGTGAACAAGATTCCCGAAAACGTGCCTCAAATCTTGTTCAACAAGGACCCGGTCACTCACTGCGAGTTTGATGTCTCGTTTTTGGGTTATTGCGATAATGTCGCTACGTACATTTGCGATAAGTTGAACTGGGAAATCAACCACGAGGATTTTGAACAGATCAGATCTAATGGGTTGGAGTGTGATGTTGTTGATCAGGATAACGGTATGTTTGTTGTTACTGATAAGTCTCAAAGGGAGACGCTGGGTTGAGCCGCACTGTTAAGGTACAAGTTATTTTTGTATAATATAAAAAAAATCTTTGATATTCCACCAAGTACGAAAGGACTAAGAAAATGGCTGCAAGTTGCATGGGCAACTCGCAGCTATCTGGTATTACCTATATAAATTAAAACAACAATGAGTATAAGATTTGCAAAAAAAAAGTTAAAAAGTTTCAGATATCAGTTACAACTCAGCAAATCTAGTATTCTTCATCCATGTTGTCATCGTCTTCAGCCTCCAAATAATCTTTTTCCAAAATAGACAAGTTCTCTCTTGCCTCAGCAAACTGACCTTCTTCAACACCTTCACCAACGAACCAGTGAACAAAAGCTCTTCTGGAGAACATGAGATCGAATTTTTTGTCAATTCTGGTCCATGCTTCTCTGATAGCGGTGGTGTTGGACAAAACACAAACGGCTCTTGAGACTGGTGCCAATCCAGAAGACTTGGAAACCGAAGGTGGCTCGTAACAGATACCAATTTTGAAACCAGTTGGACACCAGTTGACCAATTGAATAGATCTCTTGGCCTTGACTTGAGACACGGCGTTTTGAACGTCTCTGGTGACAACATCACCTCTGTATAACAAGCAAGAAGCAATGTATTTACCTGTTTTTGGCTCACACTTGACCATTTGGTTGCTTTGTTCGAAACAAGCGTTGGTGATTTCGTTGACCGAGTTAGCCTCGTGCATAGACTTAGCCTTGGAGTTAAATGGAGCATAAGACACTAATGGGAAGTGGACTCTTGGGAATGGCACCAAGTTAGTTTGGAACTCGTTCAAATCAACGTTCAAAGAACCATCAAATCTCAAAGAAGCAGTGACAGAAGACACGGTTTGTGCAATCAAGGCATTCAAAGAGTTGTATGTTGGTCTTGTGATATCCAAGTTACGGCGGCACATGTCGTAGATGGCCTCATTGTCGACCATGAATGTAACATCTGAGTGGTCCAAAGTAGAGTGGGTACTCAAAACGGTATTGTATGGCTCCACAACAGAGGTAGAAAGCTTTGGAGCTGGGTACACAGCAAATTCCAATTTGGATTTCTTGCCGTAGTCAACACTCAACTCTTGCAACAACAAGGAGCCCAAACCGGCACCGGTACCACCACCCAAAGAGTGGTTGAAAATGAAACCTTGCAAACCGTCACACTGGTCGGCCATTTTAGCAAGTCTGTCCAAGATTGGCTCCAACAATTGGGTACCAACCGTGTAGAAACCTCTACCGTAGTTGTTGGCGGCATCTTCTTTACCGTTGATCAATTGTTCTGGGTGGAAAAAGTCTTTAAACTCACCGTTCTTGATCTCGTCAATAACGTTTGGCTCCATATCAACGTACAATGTTCTTGGAACGTATTTACCGTTACCTGTTTCGCTGAAGAAAGTGGAAAATCCCTCTTCACTTCCCTTAGGTTGCTTTAATCCGTCCATCAAGTATCCATCTGGATTGATACCATGTTCCAAGGAGTACAACTCCCAGCAAGCGTTACCAATTTGACAACCAGCTTGTCCCACTTAAATGTTAGTACACGTGTCCTGCCTAGCCGCAAAACTTCCATTGAATAGTTATAAGTATGCGTTTACACAAACATATACAATTCTATTTGTGGGTGACCGCGGTCACCACACATTCGGAGATATTGTTGAAACGTAATCAAAAAGTAAACAAACACAATACGTACCATTAATACTAATAACTTCTCTCATCTTGTAGTCTTATTCAATTTGGTTATTGATGATGGTAATTCTATGAACACAATAATCTCAGATTGACCCAAAATCAATAAATAAATTTGAAACTGTTTATGTTTTCAAAAAGTACGAGTCTAAATTTTTATGCCCTGTTTTTTTCTTGTTTTTTTATTTTTTTCATCTTTTTTTCAGTGATTTGTTTGTTTACTTTAACGGTAAATCCACCACGGCATGCTGTTTCATGCATACGTGCACGTACTTGTGCAGTGTATCGCGTAGCGATATGGCGGTCGTTGTACAAATCACATCCACAGACAATGTGCTCCAGTGAACGGTATGGGACCAATCTTACGAGTGTAGAAGGGAATGGCAGCTGCAGCGCAGCATCTATAAAAGTTTTCAAAAAATTCCCCAGTTTTTGTCCGATTTTGCACTTTCAACAGCAGTCGGTGTTTACAACCCAAAAGCGCGTTGCTTGCATCAGTCTGGCTAACCCAGCAACTGCTCTGGGGCTTCTGCTAGTATGAGCTGCTTTCTGGACCCAGATTAGTCGTTGAATCAGCTAAACTGAGGGTTTTGTTGGGTGTTGTGCCGACTTTATCGGCCGATGCAATTTTCTATCGGATATATTTGCAAAAAAGAATCGGGTTACGAAACAAAAATCAAGCTGCCCAGGCTGGTGGGCACAAGACCCAAATACCAAGAACTGTCCCAACAGTCTAGTGAAGGCCTAGTCACCACCAGTGTTCAGAAAACACGCCGTTATAGCATGTTGGGAACATCCGGAACAAATCTGCGCGGTTGTGAGCCCCCGACAGAAATTTTCGAATAAACGTACCAAATTGATTTATTTTTTACAAATACTTTTCAATACCCAGACAGTTAGATAGTTAGCAATGAATGAGCCAAAAGAGGAAGACAGAGAGAAATTGATAGATACGCCCCTCCATGGGCTCTACATCCCATCGTTCTTCATTCTTTTTGGAACAGCCTTTTTCGGGCTTGACAAGATCATCTACGGTGTGATAATGGTGGTTTTGTTGGTGGGCTTCCAGTTTGTCGACACGACCTTCTTCAAAAAGAAGAGCAAGCTTTCGGACAAGAAATTCAAGCCTTTTGAACTCATTGAGCGCACAATTATCTCGAAGGACTCGGCAATCTACCGCTTCAAACTCAAAGACGAAGAAGACTCCATTAAGATTCCTTTGGGCCATCACCTTGCTTGCAGTTTCACCAGTGACGAGCTCAAGGAGATTCTCGATGAGAAGAACGACGAGAAATTGGCCAAAACCAAAGAGTTTGTCAAGTACTACACGCCGATTTCATCAAAATACGATACTGGGTTTTTCGATATTTTGGTCAAGTCGTACCCAGAAGGGCTCATCTCCAAGAAATTGGCCACCATGGTGGTTCATCAAAATGTGAAATTCAAGGGACCCGTGGGCAGATTCAACAGTGAGCAATTCTTGACCCTTGATCACTGTGACAACAAGGAGAAAAAAGTTACTCTTATTGCTGGTGGTTCGGGTATCACCCCATTTTTGCGTATCATTATTGAGTCGCCAATGACAATGGCGTTCAACTTGGTATACTACTCAAAGACAGAGAAAGACATTCTTTTGAAATCGGAGATCGACGATGTGGCTGAATTTAAGAAGAATTTCAACGTGAAATACATGTTGGGCGAGTTGACTGAAGATAACTTGACTGCAAACGTTGATACTTCTTTGGACAAGTCGAGTTCTGTTTTGATCTGTGGACCACCTGATTTCAAGAAAAAGGCGGAGAAGTGCATGAACGATCTTGGTTTCAGCGAAACCTTTGTATTCTAAATTCTGTTTATACGGTGATATTTCATAGACAACAACAATGATATTGATACAACTGATTGTAGGCGTCATAAAAGAAAAAAAAAACAAAAAAAAAAGTCAAAAAAAAAGTCAAAAAACGAAATTTGTAATGTACCCCAGCTTCTATTGATCTAACACGAAATCACGCGGTTCAACTCCACGTACAAATGAGATTATCTGTTCCCCCGCTCACAAAAAGTGGTCTTATAGATTTGTCCAACTCGTCCTCTGTCATTTTGAAGTGTTTGTTCTCTGTGTTGTCAGATTGGTTGACAAAGATCGGATCAGCAAACTTGATGCAGTTGACAAATCCTTCGTGGCCCGTCAAAGTTCTAATACATTTGACAATTCCGAGTTTTGGGATGGCGCTGAGATCCCAGATCTTTATGCTTTTATCGTCAGAACTCGAGAATAAGTATTTCCCGCCAGGGTGGAACTGTAAAGATCTGACCCAAGACGAGTGGCCCCGAAGTTCGGCGACACATACGGCACTTGGATTGGATGGAGGTACCGGAGCTCTATGTGGTCTAATGATAGGAACCGGTAACAACCAAATTCTTATCGTTTCATCTCTGGAACACGTTGCACAGTACTTGTAGTTCAACTGGTCATACTCGTTGTCCATTTCGGCGTTTTTGACGGTGTTAGGAAGACTATCTAAGTGCTTCCAAGCTGCTCTTGGGGCAAATTTGCAGTCTTCAATGACATGCGTATGGCCTACCATGATCGCTAAACCGTTTCCTGAGTCACCATGAGACAATCTGGCACTCTGATCGTTCGAACATGACACCAAATACTCGCCGTTTACTGTAATGTCTAGACTTCTGACCCAGTCACTATGGCCCACAAAGCTTTTCAATCTGAAACCATTTATAACATCCCAATGTATAATCGAACCATCTCTAGAGCTGCTAAATAAGTGGCCCGGGTCGTTTGGTTTGAACTGGACCAGAGAAACCGTGTGAGAGTGTCCTGAAAGTGACTTTTCCAAATTATAGTCATTATTGGTATCCCAAATCTTAATGTACAAGTCTGAGGAGCACGAAGCAAGCAAAATTGAATTTTGTGGCAGTTTTCCCAACTTCACTGGTTTCAAACAGTAAGTAATGTCGTTTATAGCCTTTGTGTGTGCATTAATCACTTTCTGTGGCTGCAATGGGTTCAACAAGTCCCAAATCACTATGGATCCATCGTTTAACCCAGCAGCAAGTTCGGGCAAAAAAGGGTGGATGTCGATGGCATTGATTGAAGCCTTGTGAGCTTTTAAATAGTTGTTAACTCTGCTGGGTAACCAGTTAACTTTTGTAGATACCTGAAATCCACCAGAAGTGCTCATTATTGACCCGCGGTCACCACTCGGCATCATACCCGAGTTGCTGTCTATTATGCTGTTCAAATTTTTTATCTGTGCTTCCAAGTCTATGATCTTTCTCTGGAGTCGTATGACAGTGGACCATTTTTTCTCCAAAATCGAGTTATCACTAGTTTGTTTGAGATCTTCTTCAGTCAAATCGAGTCGTACGTTCACTTCGTCCAAAGTTTTTGGGTCCAAAAGTGGCTTTAAGTACAGTGATATCGCTTTGTTGAGCTCATTTCGTTGTCTAGACGTCAATGTGCTCATTTTCTCTGCGTAGCTCTTCAAAATTCTTACTTCTTTGTTTGTTTTTTTGGCTGTTTCCTTCCAAATGGGAATAATCTTCAAAATAGCACATGGCATTACCCGGGTCTGGGCCCTGGGACTTTGTTGATCTCAGAAACTCTAAGACGGAGCGGCAGATCGAGCACAGAAGTTTTTGGCATTAAGTAATTTCTGCACTATCTGCAGTCCTGCATTTCACGTTTTTGAAATTTGCAAATTTTCTGCAATTCTGCAATTCTGCAATTCTGCAATTTTGCAATTCTGCAATTCTGCAATTCTGCAATTCTGCAATTCTGCTTTTCACGTTTTTGCTTTTGCGTTTAAACCTGGCAATTCTTGGCCAAAATCCAAGAAATAAGATCGGTGGACTATTCAGATCCACACTATCAACTATAAAAATTACAAATGCAAAGGTCAAAAAAAGACCAGCCCTTGGTGGGCCTGGTGGCCGACACAGGGAAAGCTGGACTGGATGTGTCGCTATTGAGCACTTCTGGCAGCAGCACAACTGGGAGTAAACCCGGTGCCAAGTTGCGTAAGAAGAAGAAATCGTTTGTGGCCTCGAAGCTTGGCTGCGACCACTGCAAAAAACACTCCAAGATCAAATGCGACGAAACGTTGCCATCGTGCAATTCGTGCAAGAGAAAGAGGATCCGATGCAGTTACCTTGATGCGCCGCAGGAGTTGTTGGAGAGAATTCAACGGGCACACTCCATCGCAGCAGACCAGTCGCGGCTCCAGAAGCTGGTTTCGAACAACGTGACCCCAAATTTTGGGATATTCAAAGTGGCCACGATGAAGGTGTCAAAGCTGCCGAAGAAAAAGCACTTTAGCCTGACACAAGGCCCAAAAGCTGCCACTGATTTTGCTTCAAAGAACCTCAAACCATTGCCCAACTACATAAACGAGAAAGTTGTGATGCCACTCAACAAGTTTGCCGCAGGCGTGCCTATGGACACGTCGGACTACAAGCAGTCCGAGCAGAGGTCCTACTCCATATTTGACGACAGGGAGTTAAACCAGCTCAAGAGGTTCAGGTACGAAAGGTGCTTTTTTCAGCCATACTTGATCATTGCGCAGACCGAGCCAGTTTTGTACTCGTCGTTCATGTCGTACAGCTATGCCCTTTTAAAGAAGAAGGACTTTTTGCTCAACAACAAGGACACGGGCGAGTACCTTTCCTTAGAGAACTTCTTCAGCAAATGCTACGAATACTCCGTATTGTACATCAATGAGAAGTTCAAGGAGATATTGCTGCTCAGCGAGCAAAAGAACTTGTCGCTGGAAGTGATCGAGGACCTTGGTAAATCGGTGTTTATAATTGCCTTGTGTTCCCTCATACACTTTGGCTCCTTGGCTTTCAACAAACGCTGCGACTACAGATTGGCCATGAACTTTTTCTACCACTACACTGAAACAATTGTGCTTTTCAACAAGATTACACAGTCTTATACCACGCAGTTTGCCACAAAGTACATGGACGGATTCTCGTTTATTCGAGAGTTTGGCTACAAAGACATTTGCGATGTCTTCATTCCACCGTACAAGCATGATTTCCTAGACGAGCTCAATGAGGACTTTCAGAGCTTCAAAAAGTTTCTCGTCAACGACAAAAAGCTATTGATATACCACCAGCACGTAACGGAGTTCTTTGACTTTCTAAAATTCGAGATTTTTCCTTTGAAAGAGAAAGAATACATCACGCGATATCCAGCAGACATCATATACAAAACACAGAACAGCTGGCTCAAGCTTCTACCGGGCGAAACCACGTGCTTGGGCGAGTGTACGAACTTCACGATGGTTGAAAGAGTTTTTCACGCTTATCTCATTACAATCACTGTGGCACTCGACAATGTGTTCAATCACTGTGGCTACTTGTACGGTTTAGGGTTCTTTTCGTTTGCAAGAACTGTCAACCCATTTCAATCCACTATATTCCAAGAGTTGAATACGGACAAAAGTGAGCTCAGCACTCAGTTGAAAGCGCACGTGAACTATCTCATCAGAATAATTTCCTACTTTTACAGAAGAGCGAATGTCTACTTTGAGAATGTCCACATCATGCAGCCATATCCTGATATTTTGAATGAGGGCTACAACAGATTCAGATCTAGAGAGATTCCGAGAGTGAAGGAGAAACAAATCAAGAAGTTCAAGAAAACGTACATCAAACGGGAGCATTTCCCGCAATTGTCGTATTCTACGTTGTTACAAAGTTCTGACAACACAGTGCCTTTGTTCAATCACTATCAGATTTTATTCAAAGAGTACTACCACCCAATGAACACAAGAATCTCGTCAATTATCCACGATGAGCATGAAAATTCAAAGGATGACCCAGCGTGGGAAATCAATTTTGGCATTTTCGAAGTTTCTGACGATGGTCTCCTTAGTTTTGACTTCAATCCAAGAGTTGAATTGAATGAAGAGTCAAAAGCTCTGTCTGCAAGTGATGGTCAAGAATTTTTGAGCACCCTCGTAACTGATCGATATGTTGAAAAGTTTTTATTGGAGCTACTCAAAGACAGACGAATAATACAAAATGTGACATATTATGACGCCAACAACAACCCTGATCCACGGAACTACCACAATATTTTGGCTGCCTTGTCTAAGAACGAGTCTATATCGTTGTAATAACTACTGTTTGCATTGTTTTTTACAGTAGATGTGGTTTGTTTGTTTTACATAAAGCAAAATGAATCTAACAATTAATCTAAATGACTTTTAATTCCTAATCGACTCTTGTAACCGACAAAGATTTGTCCTCTAAAATTTGAATCAATGCTGGACAGATTTTTTTGTTCAACATAGTTGCACTCTCCTTCTCATTGCTTAAAGAAATATCCAGTATGACAGCCAAATTGTACTTGCTCAACAAGTTGTCGACTTTCAGCAAATGCTTTTCGGGACTTCTATAGTCGGGATGTAAATGGGTTTTTTCAAAAATTCTTGAGAGCACTCTAATCAAGTTCAAAGAGTTCGAACCCTTAAGGAGCTCCAACAATTGATTTTTGAGCAACACATATCCAAAAAATCCC
Source organism: Saccharomycopsis lassenensis (assembly GCA_031125475.1). NCBI lineage: Eukaryota > Fungi > Ascomycota > Saccharomycetes > Ascoideales > Saccharomycopsidaceae > Saccharomycopsis > Saccharomycopsis lassenensis. Next base: position 138,417 of record JASTUK010000012.1, read on the forward strand.
ATATCTGGCGCTTCTGTTGTTAATGCAGCAAGAAGGTGGATGAATGCTAAACTCATTTCGTCCAGTTTCATCTTGTTATACAAAACACTCATTTGGTACATAATCAAGTAAGCTTCATCAGTATCAGTGCTGAAAAAATCCAAGATAACCTGTGGAATATCAAAGTCCACGTAAGTTTTGCTAACACCAGTATTTATGTTAGTCTCCTTTAAAATAGTGCTATAGTGGTAGTCTTTCTCATTCTCTTGAAGAACAAAGAGTGGTATCATATATGCTATTGGAGTACTCAAAAATGGTTGTTCCGAAGGTATTGTTCCGGCTTTCTTGGCGGACATGAATTTATAGTACTCATTCAAGATTCTAACTCTGTAGAATAATACCAACATGTTGGTACCGTATTTTCTCACGGATGGTACAATCAAACAACGCATAGCGAAGTGAATTAACATCAGATCCAACACCAAGTTTGTTTTAACGTGTACTGCACCTTCTGCTAAGTCAACCTTCAAAAGACTTTTCACTTCCTTTTCATCAAAGTTTAGTACTTGCAATAGATCTCTCTCCTCATTTAAAATCCCATTCTTTGTTAAACCAATCACGGTAGAGACCAACATCTTTGTAGCACTCTGAAAAAGTGGGGAGCACCTTGTTGTGGACCAGTAGAATGCACTTCTAAATAATAATCCTGAATACAAAGAAATATTAGCCAAACCTTCAGAAATGCTGCCAAGCGTAAGAAACATTGTAACCAAAAATCCGTTATTCAATGATGAGTCATTGTAATACCATTCAATATGTTTTTTGAAAATCTCAGTGACAATTGTATCGGTCACTCCCAACTTACAGATAGCGCCAGCACACAAAAGTGCTCTTTCTCTAAACGGACAGTGCCGCTTCATAGCTGGAGAAATTAAAACCTGGTTCCACCTATTCTTCCAAGCAATTCTCAAATGCTCTTCCTGCAAATCCATAAACTGCATAATGGCCAATATGAGCTTTTCAAGATTCACAGAAAATTGGAACTGTGAGTCTGGTTTTAGGTGCACTCCTGAAATTTGTGTAGAATTGCCGTTTAAGCCAAAAATTCCTTTAGCCGAAGGCAAAGAAAATTCGTCAAGAATTTGGCTCAAATACTTTTTAGATTCCTCAGTGACAATCTTGCTTGATAAAATGCAGTTAAACGTATTAAAAAACATATTACGCATGTTATCTTTCACGTCGTGGTCTCCAACATTGATCGCAACAACCACAATAGCTGCAAACTCCGGAAGGAATGTTTCTGTCATGTAGATTGAGTCGAATGTCACAGACTCCAAGCATTTTAACAAAACTCTACCACGAACCCAAGACATCTTCAACCAGATGTCCTCATCACCATCCCTGATGACATTAGCATTCAACGCATCGCTAGCGTCTCTGAGCAAATATTCACATACTTCGATCGTTGGATAATAGGTCATAACAACTTTCAACTTTGTCCAGTCCCTGCCCACAGCCTCGTAAAATGTGGCCTCATTTAATGCTACCAGAACAGCAATAGAACAAAGATGAACGTCTATCACGATATACTTCCAGACATAAATGTCAAAAGCCAAAAGAACTTGCTCGTCAAACTGATGCAATCTGGAGAAATGCATTTGAACAAATTGCAAGATTTTATCGCTTCCTTGAATACCCCATTTTAAATTATATTGCTCATGGATCTGCAAGATCCAAGGAGAAAAGAGCATTAAGGTACCGTAATAGTTCTCACTTGTAGCAAAATTTTCGTTAATGGTCGTCAAAAAGTCATATGTTAACTCCGGATGGTTTTCGGCCAAAGACTTATTGATCTCTGACACAAAAGGTAGGAAATTCTTTGGAAAACTGGTTCCTTCGGCAATGAGGTTTCTGTTTAGCTTCAACCCGTAGTAGTTGATGATCATGATCAACGAGCTGAATGCAATGTTTCTTACCTCTTCCGAGTTAGATATCATATTGAACAAAATTGAGGCAAGGTATGATCCCAAAAATGATTCGCCAATAAAGTATTCTTTTTTATAGTAAAAGGGCACGTACTTTTGTGAATTGTATAATTGGAAATGCAATTTCGCCAAATAAACAGTGGATAACACATTGATACCCTTGCTGGACATGAGATTCAAAGTACCGAACCCTTTCACAACCACTTGAAAACTGTTTTCACGCTCTTTCTCACCAATTAAATTGTCTATAGTATCTGGTTTTGCATGAAACCAATCAGTAACTTTGCTTGTGTGAACTATTCTTATGTTCTTGGACTCAAAAGACATTGAAGAAGGGCCATCTACTTTATAGAATAAACTGCTCCAATAACAATAGTAGCTCCCCACTTTGATAACCAACGGAACATACTTTTTCTGTTCAGCACTATAAATAAAACAATCAATGGTGTAATGAACGTCTTTGATTATTTCCGTGGACCAAGTTGGAACACCCAGAGCTTTAAGCACCTCCAATTTATCAAAAGGAGACAAAAAGTTAACTGGACATGAAGTTGATCTCATTGCCAATCCTTTAAACTGATTCTTGAAAATTCTTTTTAAGATCACCAAAAAGTGTGAATTTACGTTATAATACGTCATTGATATACACTCCTTCCAGAAGTCAGGCATGTACATGATTATTCTGTTGAAAAATTCAATAAATCTGTCTGTGAATTGGGGTTTAAAAAATGAACAATCGATCAAAGTTTTGAATGCTTCAGTTCTTTGTCTATGACAAGCCTGGAGTGTTCTGTAGACCAACAAGTCGACATCATAACTCTCTAAACCTTGGAAATACTTCACTGAGAATGTTAACAAAATAGTTCCGTTACGAGAGTAACTCTGTTGCAAAAATGGGGACTCGATCAATGCGACATCGTTGAAGTCTTTATATCTCATGAACAAATCATATGTTAGAGGATTTTTGTCTCTGTTAGCTCTGATAGCTTCAGGAATTTTGGGTTTAAATAACAAGTGTTGGTGACCTATATCGATGAAAATTGTCTCCAATTCGTTCAAATCTTTAAGGTTCGCTTCAAAGTTGTCCTCGAATTTTCTGATATTCAAAACAAACTCTTCGTTTCTTTGAATCAAGATCGAGTTTATCGCTGCAAAATTCTCTTCTGCTATTGTGAATGTGGCCTCCTTCACAGGGGCTTGCAAAGTAAAATCTCTTGAAATGTTATCAAGAAATCTGAATAATTTGTCTTTTAATATGGTCAACTCTGACTTTTTATCAGAGAGATTTGGCCACCTAATCATGGAGATGGAATCGTTTGCTAAATTCTGAAAAACTTTGGCTAATTGAATGAACAGTCTTTTCATTTCTTTATTGTCGGTCTCAACCGTTTCTGGATTCACAATGGCTGGGCAAACAAATCTCAAAAATATGAAGCAACTGATCACCGTTAAAGCAGATTCATTGTCTTCTGTCTTTTCCAAAACGGAGGCTCTCAATCTTGAGCAAATAACCTTAAGCTCATTTGGAACTCTATCCACCGAGTCTGCAATGTTGTTAACTATACTTGTCAAGTAAGTGAAGAATTTTCCGACATTTTCCTCAACTATCAAATCGTTATCCTGTGATAGCTTTTCTACCTCAAAAAAATCTTTTTTCTTGATAAGTTTTTCGAATATGGGATTCAAAATGTCCTGCAAATAATCATTAGCATGTTTTTTGGCATACAATGATAACATTCTGGCTATGTTGGAGTTTCTTCTCAATACGTCAATAGTTTTGAAGCTATTTTTGACTTCGTAGTTGAACATTTCTGTCAAAATTGGTACTTCTTTGTCAACAGCTGCCAATATCTCTAACATGTTATATGAGAACACGTCATAGTCTTGTAAAGCAGTTGCCTTTGCTAAAGAAATCACTATATCTGAATTATTACCAATAAGTAGTGCGAACTTTTTAAGGCACTCATTTTTAAACTTCTCTGAGTTTTTGAAGCTAGATGTTTGAAGCGTTTCGATGATATTACTAAAAACTGTCAAAAATGCCTCTTTAACGTGAACATCACTATGGAAAGATAAAGGCATAGTGTACTGTAAAGCAATATCGTAATTATGCTCAAGCATGTTACTGAAAGCAACAATAGTTTCTTCTTTGATCAATTGTATCTTTCTTTGAATTGGCGAAAGTGTTACCGATTCAGTTTCTTTTCTCATACAACATTCCAAAACTCTCAGAAATAAGTTGAAAATGTTGACCAATGTCACCGAACGATCGATTTTAACCTCCGCTCTGTATTGAGCACCCAATGGGTATATCAAGGTCTGTTTAAACAATGACGAAATAGTCTTCAAACATTCCAAAGCCAATTCAAAAAAGGTGAAAACTTTCATGTCCTCCTTTACTTCGAATAAATTTTTCTCCAGTTTGTATCCAAAACATATAGTGTCCAACCAAGCAGCGGCAACCAACAAAATCTGGTTTTTCCACTTCACAGCGTAAGCTTTGAGTCCCAAAACTTCAGAATTCTCTGCCATCTTGCTTATGAATTTGCATGCTTTGATGGTGATTCTCACATAATTCAAGTCAGTCAAATTTGTCTTCTTTAATAAGTTGATCAATTTCAAGGCGATCATTCGTAATTCTGCGCTGTTATAGTAGCTGATATCATGTTCATTGTTGTTTAAAAATCCGGCCAAAATTGTCAAATATGAATCCAATCCAATGAACTCTTTTTTTGTTAAGTACAAATCAGTGTCCAACTCGTCATCAATAGAAACAGCCACGCTCTTTTTTTGTGTATCAATAAGCTTCTTTTTGTGTAGAGTTTTATCAAGCTCTTCCAGAATCTTCCGCAAGATTAGCTTATGTAAATTTGGATGCAATTCATTGATGAAGAGATCTTTGGCATTCTCCAACTCGCTAACATCTTCGGAGCACAAATCATCGCACTTTCTTGAGATGAAAAGACTCAATCTTGATTCTCTGACATCTGAATATTTTTGGTTAGCTTCTAAGTCATCATCATCCTCTAGAGACCTTTTTAATTCCGAATCATCGAAACCGAATGCGGTCGCAAGAAATCGGGCGTAGTTTCTGTGCTCAATTAGGTTTTTGTGTCTGTTTGAAAACATCTCTTTCCATCTTTGAAAGATAATCTCAAGACTTTGAACCATTCCGTCAGAATACGTTTCAAAGTTTGTAAGAAGGACTTTGTGAAGCTTCTTTTGAAGTGCAGCTTGTCCACTAACGAAGTAGTTTGTGTCGCATATTTGCTTGAAAACATTATAATTCATAGTCTTTTTGAGCGTGGAGTAAAAAGGACTATTTTCTGTATCAAGCTCCAAAGTGAACAACCGTGCGTTTTCTTTGATCAATCTGTAACAATCGGTTCCGGGTTGGCAAAGAGAAATGAACAATAATTTTTCAGACTCTTCCAAACATTTCTGAACCATAAGGTATCCTTCTTCACCAATGTTTGAAAGCAAATCTTCGATATTAATGCGCTTCAAAATTTCAATTCTCTTTGTCCAGACTAATGTGACAAACCCGAAAAACTCAGAAAACTTCTTTTCGTGCAAATAGTACGTCAAACTGATCTCAACAAATCCCATTTGAAGGTGGCACGAAGAGAAAAAAGCGGTATAACTCTCTAAGAGCCCATTTTCATCGAATTCTAAAAACTTTTTTGTCAATTTTCTTGCCCTGTCCACCAACTTCAAATCATTGTCACCAAATGAAATAAGCAAAGGGTCCAAAATTCTTTTCAACAGGAACAATACTTTCTTTGTTTGACCAATTTCCTTTGGTGTATCGTCTGAAGAATTGTAGTTATAGATTGCTGGTAACTTGAAGAAAAACAACGGGTAAGATCTGAAAATCTGGAAGATCAACTTTAAAATCTCTCTCGACAAAAATGACTCGTTCTCCATTCTTTTCAAATACTCGGCGTTCAACACACTAATGGGTTTTTCCATTGCGCTATAACTTGAATTGTGTGCTGTAGAATGAGAATTGCTAAAACTTTGAGAACTGCTCTTTGACAACGATTTTCCGAAATATGTGTGTGAAGTTTCGTTATGGCTAGGAGTGTTGCTCAGAGTGGATGTAATCGTGTTGTTGCCGTTGTAGCCATTGGAGGTAGTGGAACTGATATTGCTCGTAACGTTGGAATTGTTGCCGTTGCCGTTCCCGTTCGAGTGCTTATTCTTCTTGTCTCTAAAATTTGTGAGGAACGATACAACGTTTCTAGTTTTATCCTTTTTCTTCAGAGGCTCAGCGACAGGATTTACAGTGTGCACTTCTCTGACGGTGCTACTTCTATTACCTTCCGAGTTTGCTAAGGTAGATTGGGAAAATTTTGAAGATAAAACAGTTTTTGTGTCCGAATTTCTCGAAGCAGCATACCTCCAAGAGCTAGAACTAGAGCTATTGTCACTCAACAAATTATCATAGTCACCCACTGTTTCGTGCACAATTTTTGCGAGATTACCGCAACTGTCCCTCAAAGTAATGGCAATTGTGCCTATCAATTGATACGTGAACTCATTGTGATTAGGCATCCGAATCAAGTTTCTCAAAGAGTGCGCAATAATGTAGTAAAATTGCATCGATGTATCTGCATTTGCGATTATATTGATCACAATAGGCTTGATTGTGTCAGGGTCAATCAATAACGCCAAAGCATAAAACTCAATTCTGATCTTGTCTAGAGCAGCCAAATCTGTGTCCGCAATCAAACTATTTGTGTTGTCTGGGCTTATTAAATCATGTGTGGCCTCAATATGTTTCTTGGCGTACTTCACAATGATATGATTCGGCTCATATTGGATTAATATAGAAGCAACATTGAAAATCAACAACAAGAACTGCAATGTTGGAAGCTTGTCAATACCGTCATATAAGTTCTTAGTGACGCTAAAAAGCACCTTCTGTTTCTTGTTATTTTTCAACTTTTTGTTTTCAGGATCAAAGAACACTTCAAACTGTTTAGGCTGTGCAATGAACGACAAAGCCAAGTTTTTCATGTAAAACTGCTTTTCACTTTCTGTGGATAGTTTAGATTTTGCGTAAATCTTTTCAAAGTAAATATCACCTAGTTTATTTGTTGAAGTTTTGTTGATGTTCTCCATAAACTCTTTTGGGTAGCAAATACAGTACTCCAACGTAGCATCAGCAAAAAAGGAAGCATGAATCAATTGAAGACTGTGTGATTTAAAGTGTTCTGAAAAGTATATCAATGACTGAAACTCTTTGTCGAAGTTATTTATAGACAAGTTCAAGAACGCAAGAAATTCTAAATACCCCAAAAACTCAAAATTTCCTAAATCGACATTGTTCAAGGTTGCAATTTCTGTTGTCTTGCTATAACCAGTGGAGCTCGCGGAACTCAAAAATCTTGCCAAAGCATCTACGTTGAAATCTATGTCCGCAATAATTTGATTTGACGACGAAAGCTCGAAGTATCCGACACCACCTTCTAACTGTCTTAACAAAGAACGAGCCTTTTTGTAAGATTTTATTTTAATCAAAACCTGAAGAGTAGAGCTTGCAAGCTTTTCATCAATAGGGTCTGCAGCCACTGTGTGTGGATATTCTTTGTCGCTATCTTCGGTTGATCTAGAAGATAATGAGGTGAACTCTGATCTCTCCTTAGCCCGCCAATTGGTCTCAGTGAAATCTGACAAAAGAAGAGTCAAAACATACAAGATTTTCAAAGATGCTTCGGATCTCTTCTTGATGTAAACGTTTGCATCTATGATGTTCTGCTCAGCAATTAGATCTCTGAAAGACTCAATTGTGTATGGAACGACACTTGAATATGTAGCCAAACTCAACAAAGTCTTTTTGGCATTCAAAAGGATGCTATTCGACTCAATAATTGAGACACTCAAACTTGGGTCATTCGTTATCTCATTGCACAAAACTCTGATTTGTGCTACTATGGAGTCAATTATGTTACGATACACTTCTGTAGAGAAGTTACCTTCAGAACTTTCCACGGTCATTTTGCGGCAATGAATGGAGTCTTTTTCAGTAATCTCTTAAAACGAGAAAGATTCGTTTTTTTGGTGCAATTGTATCGAATTCTCTGTTCAACTGTAATTCTTTAAAGCCAAGTTGTCAATATAATATCCAAAATACCTCTTACATGGTGATAGTCGGTATTACCCGGGCAATGAAAAAGGTTATTTGTGGTAGATCTCCAGATGTCTAATTATGTGGATTTATGTCTGCGACCCAAAAGGAACTGATTGAATTCCTGAGAAAAAAGTAAACCCAGAAAGAGAAGATCTATCGGATCTACACACACTCAACAGAAAACGATGCAATAGATTTCCGTGATCAGTGACCACATCTAGCACCTCATATTAGCACCAACGCTATTGCAATTGAAATGCTCAAGCTTCCCATTGAGAGCAAAGACAATAGAAGCAGTAGCTGGACCAACACGGCTACAAATTTTTTGAGCTTCTCCTTTGATTCGTTTCCCAGAACAAACTTGGAGCTAATTACCCAAATTGTTTCGGCGTTTCGAGCTAATCTTATGGATCTCCAAACTCCAAATTTGGAGAAGTTTTTGTACAAGCTATCGAGCACCTCAAGCTCCAAAGATACTATCTCAATCAAACTGAGGTTAAAACAAAATTCAATAAGAGGCAATGGTAATTTGGCGAGGCGAGATGATCGTTATGTGGTGATGTGTTTGATGCCCGTAAATAGGGTATCAAAACAAGATTTCAGTAAAATATCAAAAACACAAATCTGCGATCTGCCTCCCGGCTTTGTTTGCGCTGACTTACACATCAAACAATTTCAGTAATTCGAGCATCCTTGTCTTCTCGAACTGAGTACAATCCGGAAGTGCGAGAAGTCACAAACCGCACAAACTGCTGAGCTTTTCTTATTAATTTTATTTTTAAATTTTTTGATTGGTTTCTTTTGGTTTTACTTTTTAATTTAGTTTTTGGTCTTTTCCTTTTTTTTTTTAAACGGGTTCTTGTTTGTTCTTACTTTTTTTGTTCTCTTTCTGTCATTACGTTGTATGCATGCACGTTCCGTTCCAATTTGTTTCTACCCTACATCGACTTATCCTACCTAATTACGCCTATTTTTGATTTCAAAAAAAGACTTATCCAAACTAGCTTTCCGAATTCTGGGCACCCTTTGTGTTTTAGACTCAATTTTTTGAAAATTATTTTGTTTGGCCTCGTTTCGGACTACACAATACCCATACCTAAAAAGCCTTGGGGTCTGAATATTTGTTGCGCTAAATTTAAAATCATACAACATAGCTGTAGCGCTAACAAATATTTCGTCTAAAATGTCGTTTTGAGTGCTTTGCAAAAAATATTGCTTCAATTTATGACTATCCGATTTCTCAATCATGTCGCTTCTCTTTAAGTTGAACAAATGCGTGAATTTGGAGTTCAATTCTGGCTGCTTCGTAAACGCCGTTTCGGTCTCTATGTACACTAGCTTCTCACAGTGCTTTATCAACTGTAGAAGCAATTCTTGATCAAAAACTCCGTGTATCAGAATCATCATCAAGTTTTGCAACTTTTTGCCCAATTTCACGGCCCTGAGCAATAACGCCAACGACTCTTGGTCTAGGCGAATAGTCAAGTTGATCAAGTTGTCTATGTTGACCACACTGGTGAGAAACTCTGAACTGACACTAGTGGCCTGCTCGCAGTTAAGTGTCAAATATCTCTTGATCACACTCAATTTGCACCTCGTGCCACTGGCATCATAGTAGTAGAATGTGTTGGTGTTCAACGTGTTTGCGAGGTACCTCACCAAATCAACAACCGTGTCATTTTTCATGTCACTCACATTCACTATTTCAATTCGGTGCTTTGCAAACTTCAAAGCCGATTCTTTCAACCTGGGGTCACAAGTCTTCAAATCGTGGCACTTGAACTTGGGCTCGTTTCCGAAAAAGTTGCTGAAAAGCTCGAAAATCTCAAAAGTGTCTCGTCTGTGCTGCAAGATGTTGTTCCACACGAGCTCCCACACGTTCTTCCATTTGGGCACACTGGCCAAATGGAATATCTGAATTTCTTTCGCGCTGTGTGATGCCCTGTGTGCACAAACTTCTGCCAAAGTTTGCATTCGCCGCACCTGCCGTGGCCTTGACCTATTTGCAATCACACTTGTCTCAATTCGTTCAGCATACTCTGATGGCGCGACGTTGTAGTAGTTCAAGCTGGACCTCCAGTCTTTCGGGAGCTCAACCAGTACTTCTTGGTCCTGGAAAAAACGCGATTTGCCTATTCTGGTGTCATTGTACGACTCTAGCTTCAATGTCGCGGTCTTTTTGGATTTTGGGCCTTTGAACCATTGTTTTCTGAACCGTCGTTTTCTGAACCGTTTCTTAGCCATGAACTAGCAATTCGCCAAAAAACGTAAATAATGAAGCAAAAAAAAAATCCGCCATGTCGCGCCGCATTTTTTCCCCAAGATACTGTTTCTGTTGCAAATATCAGCTTGATAGTTTTTTGCACCGTGTCGTGCTACTGGCCACAGCAATAGCTCAGCCCCATCACCCGCAAGTGCAGTCCTCCTCGGTGTCCTTCCCTGCTGCTCTGTATTTGCACGAGAGCCGAACTTGTTTTTTGCACGAGAGTTAGGCTTTTTCGAGTACAATTTCCATGTGACTAGTGCAACCTGTAAAATCGCACACGCCAGTGCCTGTGACTGTGCCTCTTGAGAAAACAAAAGTAGCTGAGCTGTTTTCTTGTTCTTCTTCTTCTTCTTGCTTGTCTCGTCCACTCTTTGAATGATGCCCAAAAAGCAAAGCAAAAAACTGGTAAAGTTCAACTCCGTCACCTCAGTGAGGGAGTACGATAAACAGCTCCCGCCACTGAACATCAGAAAACTGGGCAAGGACAAGAAGATGTTGATTCCACAAAGCGCGTTGGCTAATGCGCGCTACGTCTTGTATCCATATCCCATCTCATTCCCAATCCCGTATGCTTATCAGACCACCTCAGTGCCACGGAACAACTGGAACCCTTTTGTGAACTACGTTCCTGGTCCCAATGATGAGGACGGCAGTGACGATAGTGTGTTTGAGAGAGAGTCCAATGTGAGAGAGCAGTTTATTGAGAAAGCCAAAAAGCCCAAAACCGAGAAGACCGCAGTTAAAGAGTCCAATGTTGAGCAAGACAGTGATGGGTCAAGTGTGGAAGCTGACGACGAGTCAGACGGTTTCAAGGAGACGCAACTGCCGTTCAGCAAAAACTACGTTTACTATCCGGAATCGGAAGGCTCGAGCTCCAGCTCCTCTGTGGTGTCCATGAACATTTTTGAAATCGACCAGGACCTCAAGGATATGAGAATGCCTAGATCATACTACAACCAACTAGCAGTGGAATCCGTAAACGAGGCGGCGCTAAGTTTAAATATTGGTGTTTCATTGCCGTTGCCGTTGCCACCGTTGTCCCGGACTCCATGTCGAGGCAGAAAGAGAAAGAGAGACGACTGAACTGCTGGATGTTACCTGTGCAACACAGCTGTCTGTATTACGAGAACAGGTTTTAGATAAAAAGATAAATAGATAAATAGATAAATAGATAAATAGATAAATAGATAAATAGATATATAGAGATATATAGAGATATATAGAGATATATAGTTATATAGTTGAGTAAAATTACAGATAGGCTGAATGTTTGTCAAGTTTCTGTAGGTAGAACGTGCCTCAAATTACGGGCCATACATTTGTCAAAAAAGCCTTTTACGCGGGGGTCATAGGATTCTGTCCAGCACTTATTCAGTATTTCGCAGAAACTCTCGAGTGCTTCTGTTCCAAGTCAAAACTTAAAAAACGACAACGTTGTGGCATGTCTTCGAAGCTTCAGCATCATGTTGTTCCCCTTTTGGTGATTTTCTCTAAAGCGTTTCTTGAAAGCCGGATTTTAAAATTACACACCCGTATAATCGGGTCGGAGCGCAATATTGTGCACATGCGGGGGCACGTTTCCGTCAAAAAATAGCAACATAATTTAGACACCTTTTTGCTAACTCCTAGGCTTATAAAAACATCAAATGATTTTACAGTTGGCCAAAATGATAGGCACCACGTATTCAATGGTCTCTGGTGCTAAAAAACTCACAAACGAGACAGATGGCGCCAAAGACGCTGCTGCTGCGATTGCGCCACTCAAGATCCGATTATACACTCACAATATCAGGTACGACAACCCGTTTTTGTGGAATGGCGAAAAACCATGGTCTGAGCGTAAGTTTTATGTTGCCAGCAGCATAAAGTTCAACAGCAATGGGATATCAACAGTGGTCACGTTGCAAGAAGTGTTGCACCACCAAGTCAACGACTTGTTGGAGTTGTTAGGGGATGAGTGGACTTATTATGGAGTTGGCCGTGAAGATGGCAAAACGCGGGGTGAGTATAGCCCAATTTTCTGGAAAAAAACCGAGTGGGAGTTGTTGGATAGCAAAACGTTTTGGCTAAGTGAGACTCCAGACAGACCGTCAAAAGGATGGGACGCCCAGTTGGAGAGAATTGTGACTTGGGTGCATTTGAAGAGCAAAAAAGATGCAAACTACAAGATCAATGTTTTCTGCACGCATTTTGATCACCAAGGCGTTGTTGCTAGAAGGGAGTCCACTAAGTTGATCATCTCTAAGACCCAAAGCATCAATAAAGACCCTAGCTTCTTCGGCGGCGACTTCAATACAGAACCCGTTGACGAGCCATATCAGATTGCCAGCAAAAGTTTGCTTGACACGAGCAAGCAGGTGTCCGAAAAAGCCCAAAAGTACGGCCATTACGGAGGGTTCACCTACACCGGGTTCGATGGTGGTATACAAGAACGAGCAAAGATTATCGACTATTTGTGGGTGGAAAAAGAGGAACAGCAGAAGCTGAAGCATTACACTCTTTTCGTGGAGAACTATGCCATCTTGCATTCACGGTTCAACGGAATTTACATGAGCGACCATCGCCCTGTTGTCTCTGACGTCGAGATCAAGCTAAGTTCAGAGAAGTCCCTGATAGAAAGTGACTATGTGGTGGTGTTCAACAAGCACGAGGAGCCCAAGAACAAGGTTTTGTCATTGTGAACATCAGCAGGACCGGCGCAGTTGAAAGCCAAGACAACTGACTCAAAATCACACAAGGAAAGTTTCAAATGAAGTTTCTATATCATTTTGTACTTATTTTGACTATATATCGTGCTTCACGTCTGCCCTCGCCGTGTCTTGGTCCCTGGCACAACTAACACACGTGGATATCTGCACAAATCTGCATATATCACGAGAGCGACGCTATACGGACAACGCAAAAATAAAACAGAGTCGTTAAAAATAAAAAGTAAAAAGAAAAAAATAAACAAAAGAAAAGAGAAAAGTGAAAAGTGAAAAAGTGAAAAAGTAAAAAAAAAAGTAAAAGTAGAATAGATATCAAAACACAACCTTCTATGGGGAGAAACACGATGTTAGCAAATTATTTACTTAAGAACCACAGAAGCTAGTTGCGTGTTAATATCGGGTATTCAGTAAAAAACCAAAACCCATACAAAAGATTTACATATCTTAGACCGATATGTGCAATGGAACTGGGTTCCAGGTGTATTTTCAATTTTGCCCCCCTTTTCGACTGGTTGGACACAAATCTCTCTCCAATAAAAAATTTTTCATTTACATTTCCAGGAAAAATTTTCGAGTGCGAGTCTCTGCTAGTCACGTGCAACACGAACTGCTTGGTGTAGTGTATCTCAGTTCGAATCACAGCGAGAACGAAAAAAATAAAAAAAAGTAAAGTGAAAAAAGTAAAAAAAACTTTTCAGTTTTCCCATTTTACTTTTTTTTTTTTGAATTGTTCTTTCTATAGGTATGTCATTATAGGGCCAATTAATAGTGATCAAGTTCAGAAGAAGAGAAGAAAGTGAATTTGAAGTAGCCAAAATCTATAGAAAGCTCAAGAAAATTTTAGTCCAAAGATACCAAATTGTGTCTTTAGGGGGAATCAAAACTAGACCAAGAGTTCACAAATTTTGCTAAGCAGAAAGTGGTAGGATTCAATTGTGCTAATACAGAAATCGTGTCCTTTTTGAAAAGCGAAAAAAAATCTGCATTTTTTCTCTGAAAAAACCAACGGAAGTATTATAAGTAAATAACAAAAAAAAAAGCACAAAAAAATAAAAAGTTTTTCTTTTTCTGCCGTTAAAAAAACACCATCAAAAAAGTAAAAAAAAAATAAAACAAAAAAATAAAATACAACCAAATATCAACCATTAGTATATAACCAATGGAACAGTCGAAGATGATGATGCTGCTCCAGAGTCCGCTCAGACCGAACGAGACGAATGGTGCCAATGATAACGGTGTGGGCAACAACCAGTTCAACCTTGGTGTGAAGGCCAACAACGGAAATGGTAACATTCATAACAGAGGCAACGTGAACGGTAATGGTGTTGGAAATGTTCATGTCAACGCGGCAGCAGCGGCAGCAGCTAATGGATTCAACTTCAAAAACTCCAATGCAATGCCAAACTCGTTTCCTGCTCGTCATTTCATGATTCCGCCACCTTATTCGTACAATCCACAGTATAATGGAAACGCGGGTCAGTACGTGAACGCTGCTGGTTATGGTTTGCAATATGGTGGTACAAATGGTGCTAGTACAGGTACTGTGAGTGCAGGCTCAGCTGGAAGCAACAGCGCCAATGGACCAGGTGCTCAACACGGTCAACACGGTCAACACGGTCCACACGGTCCACATGGTCCACATGTAACTCAAGGACCAGGTGCACCAGGATCTGCACCTGGTACAGGCGTTGGAACTCACAGTGCTGGAAATGGAGGGGCTGCGGCAGCAGCAGCAGCGGCAGCTCAGTACTCCCCGTACAATTATTACGACAGAAACGCGACTTCAAGAACTAATATCGCGGATATTGTTGCACCTAGCTCAATTCACGCGAATAGCTACGTGCCACAAAAGCGTCAAGACGGGCTTGTTAACGGGATGGTTAAGATTGACGGTTACTATCTTAACAATCCTGCGCACACTTTGAGTCCTCAACAGCCGCTGGCTCAACAACAGCAACATCATCACCACCAACAACAACAGCAACAACAACAACAGCACCACCACCAACAACATCAACAACACCATCAACATCACCAACAACAGCAGCAACAACAACAACAACACGGGCACGGCATTGCACCACAGCCTATTTCACAACCAGGCTCACAACCTCCGCAACTGCAAGGTCTGAGTATTGTTTCTAGCAGTGGAAACAGCCAGGGTCAGCAACAACAGCAGCAACAGCATCAACAACAACAACAGCAGCAACAACAGCAACAGCAACAGCAACAACTCAGACACCAAAATGGGGTGGGTGCTCAAAGTGGACAAAGATTTCAGTTGACAAACTTGCGAATGGGAATTCCAGGACTTCCAGCTAATGATTTGATGGGACAGGCGATCAATGCCTCTGCAGCTGTAGGAATAGATAAAAGTGACGTCCTGGTTCTGCAAAATGTTAGCATGGTTGGGACTCCAGATCATTCTACTTCTAGCTTGGATCTTTCACAGTTGGACAAGCCAAAGCGCAAAAGACAACGTAAAAACAGTGAAAAGAAGTTCAAGTGTGAAAAATGCGAAAAGGAATTTGTTCTTAAGAGTTCTCTCAACAACCATTTCTCAACTATTCACAAGAACGTTCGGATGTTCCAGTGTACTTATTGTCCAAAAGCTTGTACTACAAAACAATTATTAACGAACCACATTAACGGAAACCATTTGAATAAAAAAGCTTTTGTGTGCGAGTTCTGCCAGAAAGGGTTTGTCTCCAAGCAAAATATGGAAGCTCACAGGGACCGTATTCACTTGCAAAAGAGACCTTTCAAATGTCAATCATGTGGTAAGGATTTTTTCAGCAAGTATGACTTCACCAAGCACAAGTGCTGAGATGGTCAGCATTTGTGCTGACAAGTTGAACAAGAAGAGAAAACCAAAAAATGAAAAAAAAAAAAATTTATCTAAAAGCAGAGCCAGAATAAACTGGTTCACCATTTCACAATTGTAGACTATGTTTACACTCATATGAGTTGCTATAACTGTGCCACGAGGCGTGACTCTTAACTCATAGCTCAATCCATGGAGAGTTACATGCTCTTCATTAGTAGCTACATGCTGTAATACTAACACAAAGTGTAATTTCTTATCCCTATTTACACGTCGTTGCAGTCCAAGACGTAACGACCAACAATTTTACCCTCTTCCATCATTTTGTACACTTCTGGCAATTGTCTCAATGGAACCACCTTGATTGGTGATTTGACTTTACCGTCAACAAAGAATTGGATAGCTTCTCTGGTGTCAGCTCTGTTACCAACGTAGGAACCTCTGATGCTGACAGATTTGACAACGGCAGAGAAGACCTCGGCTCTGGCAATAGCACCTGCTGGCAAACCAACAAGGACAACAGTTCCACAAGATCTGACATATTCGACTGATTGGGCAATAGCCTTTTCGGAGACAGAGACGTTAATGACACCATGAGGACCTCCCTTGGTCACTTTTTGAATGTCAGCAACAATGTCCTTACTCTTGGTGAAGTCAACAAAGGCGTCAGCACCCAATTCTTTACAAGCAACATCTTTTTCGTCACCACCATCAATAGCCAAAACCTTGTAACCCATGGCTTTGGCGTATTGGATAGCCAAGGTTCCCAAACCACCACCAGCACCGGAAATAGCGAGCCAGTCACCAGCTTTCAAGTCTGCAGTCTTGATGGCTTTGTACACAGTGACACCAGCACACAAAATTGGAGCAATATTGGCCAAATCAGTGCCTTTAGGAATCTTAGCAGCCTGAATGGCATCAGCTGTAGCGTATTGTTGGAAAGAACCGTCGTGGGTGTACCCAGACAAGTCTGCCTGAGCACAATTGGACTCGTTACCTTGTTCACAGAACTCACAGGATTGACAAGAGCCGTTCAACCATTTGATACCAGCCAAGTCGCCGATTTCAAAGTTGGTGACAGACTCACCCTTGGCAACAACAACACCAGCACCTTCGTGACCTCCGACCAATGGCAATTTGGTGTCCAATGGCCAGTCACCTTTCCAGGCGTGCAAATCGGTGTGACACACACCAGAGTACTTGACGTGAATCAAGATTTCGTTTGGCTTTGGCTTAGGAACCTCAATGTCCTTGTAGATCAATGGGCCTCCGTTGGTTTCGAACACAACAGCTTTTTGAGTTTTTGGAATTGACATATTTGAATTCTATTTAGTCTGATTGTTATTGATATCTTAAACACTCCAAGCTTTTTTCAGCGGAAGACCCCGGTATTTATATTGAAAACTTACACGCATAATCTACAAACTATAAACGCACACGCATTTCTTTTGTTGTGATCATGTATTGGCCAATCAAGCCAGTTTTAGTGAACTAGAATCTACTGGATTGCTCTGTATGGGGTGAAGTTGAAAATATCATCTTCCAGGGTACTGAATTTAGGAATCCGATATTTTGATAGTTTAGTTAGAATGCATAAAACTGAAAAACAAAGACACAGTGCTTTGCAGGCAAGGTGTAACCTTACAACACGAGTGACCAGAGAATCCGAGCACGGGGAGTGGGGCCAAATACTTCGTAGCTACGTAATTACGGTGCCCTCGTTTTACTTCTCAATTTGAGTTAAAAGGCTATGGACAGCCGGTAAGTTTATATATCCGAAATCGCATATCAAGAGCCCAGATCTGTCACGTGACAACCGTCAAGTTTTCTTAGCAACTATCGCAGTCTGTAAGTTGCTCAAAATAAATGAGCTGATTTTCCCGTTAAGAGAATGATAGAACGCTGAAGCACAAGGTGCTCTGTCACGAAAACACCGGGAAAAACGAGCAAAAAATGACCAAAATACAAATTTAGGATTGAGTGCAAACGAACGAGATTAAATTTTGTTCGGATACTCTTACTTGCACCCACATCCCACCACCCCCACCATGAACTCGTAACGAAGGTTTGAGTGCTGTTTATGCCCCGCAGAATGCAAATTGCGAGTCCGCTTTTACCCCTCCTCAAAAAAAAGACAATACAAATTTTACACTCATTTTTCTGTTGGAGCCCTATGGCTTTGCCAATGCACACACTAGGCTTGCAAACAAAGCACAAAAATGGCAAAAAAGTAAAAGTTTGTGTTAATTTAACACAAAAAGGCTTTCCGAGTTGAAACTCTGAATTGTCGAATCTGTATGCTTGTGCACGTAAGGCTGTACACGTGTAAGCGTTTATTATACCCCGCTAGGTATGCACTACGTTTTTTATTACAGGACTCTGTTGCTGCCTCACATTTGCTATAATTAGAGTTCGATTCCTTCATTTTCTCGACAGCGCAAATGTTTTCGAGAAACTTATACAAAACTATTCAACAAAGAAACTTCAGCATCTCAGCAATGAGATTGTCTATTCCAAAGACACAAAAGGCTGTTGTTTTCGAAACCAACGGAGGCCCATTGATCTACAAGGACATTGAGGTTCCTAAGCCAAAGCCAAACGAAATCTTGATTCACGTCAAGTACTCTGGTGTGTGTCACACCGATTTGCACGCCTGGAAAGGTGACTGGCCATTGGACACCAAATTGCCATTGGTCGGAGGTCACGAAGGTGCTGGTGTTGTTGTTGCCAAGGGTGATTCTGTCACCAACTTTGAAATTGGTGACTTGGCTGGTATCAAATGGTTGAACGGCTCTTGTCAATCCTGTGAGCTCTGTGAGCAAGGTAACGAGTCTAACTGTGCCCACGCTGACTTGTCTGGTTACACCCACGACGGTTCTTTCCAACAATACGCTACAGCTGATGCTATCCAGGCTGCTAAGATCCCTCAAGGCACTGATTTGGCCAATGTTGCTCCAATTTTGTGTGCTGGTGTCACTGTGTACAAAGCCATCAAGAGTGCAGACTTGAAAGCCGGTGACTGGCTCGCCATTTCCGGTGCTGCTGGTGGTTTGGGAACCTTGGCTATCCAATACGCCAAAGCCATGGGTTACAAGGTTTTGGCCATTGACGGTGGTGCCGAGAAAGCTGCTGCCTGCAAAGATTTGGGTGCTGACGCCTTTGTTGACTTCACCAAGAGTAAGGACATTGTTGCTGACATCCAAGAAGTGACCAAGGGAGGTCCTCACGGTGTCATCAACGTCTCTGTCTCCGAAAAGGCTATTGCCCAATCTGTTGATTACGTCAGATCATGTGGTACTGTTGTTCTTGTTGGTTTGCCAGCAGGTGCTATTGCCAGAGCCGAGGTCTTCTCTGCCGTTGTCAAATCTGTCAGCATCAGAGGTTCCTACGTTGGTAACAGAGCTGACACCAGAGAAGCTGTCCAATTCTTTGTTGATGGTAAAGTCAAATCACCAATTAAGGTTGTTCCATTGAAAGAATTGCCAGAGGTTTACAAATTGATGGAAGAGGGTAAGATTGTTGGTCGTTACGTCTTGGACTGTAACGACGTTTAAAACTAGCATAGGTTATGATAATACAAGCTAACATTCTTTCTGATTGAAGTTGTTCATATCTGTAAGTGTTCATCGAGATTGTGAATAAGTAGAATAATGCAGTGCTCTCAGTGAGTGACCAGAAACCTGCATGATATAAAACTTTACCTGTCGGCCCAAAAAGTAACAGTCCGGAAAAAAAGTAAGATGCCACCACGAAAGCAAAATTAGAAAAAAAAGCACAACTTACCCAGAAGAACTGAATAAAGTGCAATGGTGGTACAAGTGATCAACGGCACAAAGTGTCTCCTGGACCCACTCAGCTGGGAGGAAATCAAAAAGATTGTGGAGGCCAATGAGCTTGAGTTATTCGCAAGAAGCTACGAAGAGGCGCTGAAATACAAGAAGTTCAAAGAAAATTTGGGCTCACAGAAGCATTCGTTGTTCCAAAGATTGGTTTGCGAGCAATTGTATTGGCTCACTAGTGAGGAGTACGAGGCGAAGTTGGCCAAAATCCCCGGTAGAGACGAGTCAAAAATCACAATTGAAGCACATTCGCCAGGTAAGCTATTTGAGGATCCCCGGGACATCAAAATAGTTTTGAACGAGTTTCCATACTACCTCGAGCCCGGCGTTGAGCACTTGTTGGTCTGGACCAAAAACCACATTCCTTCGGCAGAGAATGGCGATATTTCCAAGGAGACCAGGGCTTTGATAGACAAGTACATTGACACCACGTTTATCAAGAGGTACAACATCGACCCTGAGAACCTCGTCTGGTTTAGAAACTGGGAAGCGCTCCAGAGTGTCAAGCAGATCAGTCACGTACACGTGCTAATTCGGAACTTGGACAAAGAGTGTCTACAGCAGATTCTCAATAGCCATTAACTAGGTACTTTTAGATTATAAATAAATTAAGATTCCTTCGACTTCGACATTCGCCAAAGCCAAATTCAAAGCCAAATTCAAACTCAAACTCAAATCAAACAGCCGCCTTTTCAGTCTCAAAGCCGTTCAACTCTTCGTCAAGCTCCTGGCGCTGCTTGTGGTACGCCTTGTTTTGCATCTCTTCCTCGTCGCTGGTATCGTACACTTCGCCGTCCACGCCGTTCTCCTTGATGGACGACAAATCTGGCTTGATAGCAGCAGAGTCCAAAGTCCAGTTGCGCAAAGAGGTCTCGGCGTCCATGATGATCTGTTTGGAACTTTCGTATCCGTCATACGCGCTTCTTGTCTCGCCCGGTGTGACTGGGTCCGTGTCCAACAACTCCAACAAGGCCTTCCCGTAGCCAGCAATCATGGCCATTTTTTCAGCGTGCTCGCGAATGCTGTCGAACTGGTAGTCAAATGCCAACTTCAACTTCTCCCTGGTGATGTTGGACAACTGGGCCTCGGCAACCAAGGACTCGGCCTCGGCTCTGACCAACTCTTGCTCCAAAACGCTGATCTTAGGCGAGTTTGGGTCCTTGTACTTCAAGTACGCAATTTTGTCTGTGATCTTGGCCTTTCTGTCACGGCTAGGTTGCACACTGGCCTCAATGTTCCGGATCGACTTCATTGTGATTCTGTACTGGTCGTACCGGTCAATGAAGAGGTCGTCCAATTCACCCAACTCGTAAATCAAAACACCCAACTTGTCGGTGATGTCGCTCACATCGTCGTCGTTTTCTTCACCCCAAAGCGACAACTGTTTCGCAACGGCTCTCTTCTCGTCCGCGGCCATCTCCAAGGCCCGCATAACGTTCTTCTCCATGGCCACATACTGTGCCAATTTTTTGGCCAATTCTGGCCCAAAACTTCCAGCAGTTTTTCTCGTCAACAGTGAAATATTGGCGCTTTTTCCAAAATAGTGTTTCTTGGTGGTTGATGGTGGAGGTGCAGGCAGTTGCATTTGAGAAGCGGTGGGCGCTCTCAGGTTTCTCAAAGAGTAAGTCTTATTCATGATGGCTAGTGTGTTGTGGAAAAAGAAATCAGTTTACAAAAAGTTGTTTTGGGTGAGGTGAGCAAATTCAGTTTATATATACAAAAGTGTCTGAAAACTGTATGGAACAAAGTCATCAAAAATTGCTTGCTCATTGCAGCCTGTGTTGCTATAGCAAGCAGCGCAAAGTTTAATTGTTTTATGACGACAGCGAAATTAGCGGCCAAAAAAAGAAAGAAAAAAGAAAAAAGGCTGAAAAATGAGTAGAGAAAAAATGCAGTTTACGAATCGGGCATCAGACACATCGGGGGGATACAATTCTACGGAATTTCAAGACCCCATCACAGCACAAATTCAGTTTGATCTCAATTCAAGTCGTGCAATCTTATTCAGCTCAAGCCGGTTTTTTTTTGGGGTATTTCCCGATTGAACACCAAGAGCTTCGAACAACGGGTCATCCTGGAGCACAAGTGTACACTTTCTTCTCTACTTGGCACTACTTGTCACTACCTGGCTCTACCAATGCTCGAGACTCCCTGCCGATAAGGCTGATGAGTGCGCAGCAGCAGGAGCTGCAAGAAGGCTTCCAACATGGAATTGTGAAAGTTTAGCGAGCTACTGACCAGGAACACCAAACACGAACGCCCAGTCCCGACGCGACAAAAGCAAAAAGAGCCAAACCAGGCCAAATGCCGGCACACTCGCCAAAAAGCAAGGCAAGGTGCTAGTTACGTGATGTGATCACTTAAGTGCAGCGGCGACGGAATTTAAAGTTGTACAAAATTGATGATTTTAGGTTAAGTTCTGCCAGGAACGGAAAACTAAAGTCTCAAGGAACTAGAGTCTGAGCTTTCCAGTTTCGGCGGGCCAGGGTACCCAAAGCGGAAAACATATTTTGGAGGAGCAGAAAGTTGTGCTAAGTATGGCTGTATGGGAAACCCGAAGATCTCCTTTGACACTTATAGTTCAAAACAACACATCGCACAGTGTGTGAAGGTGAAAGGCTAAAACAAGGTCTG
This sequence comes from Saccharomycopsis lassenensis, assembly GCA_031125475.1. Lineage (NCBI taxonomy): Eukaryota > Fungi > Ascomycota > Saccharomycetes > Ascoideales > Saccharomycopsidaceae > Saccharomycopsis > Saccharomycopsis lassenensis. The sequence goes on from JASTUK010000012.1 coordinate 160,788, forward strand.
GCGGTATAAGCAATAATCAGGGGTTCCGAGTGAAATGCTTGCAAACGAGATCACAGGCCACGCCGCTGAAGCTCACCTCGGGCAACGTTCTTGTGTTAAGGTTTGCAGGCAACAGGATGCAAAATGAAGGTACGTACAAAAAGAGAAATGTAACCAGAAAATCAAATTGAGCAAAGCTAAAAATAAAAGGGAAACTCAATTTAGGACCGAGCTTAGACGTCAGAACAATGACGCAAAGTAGCGGGTAAACCAAATCAAAAAGCTCAGTAGTACTGGTTTGAAAAATTGATGATTTATTGACTAATGACTACGACTCTGGATCTCTCCGTACGTGTCATCTTTCAGTATAATATAACGCACAACAGTAACCGGTCCTCCAGCTCCCGCAACCCGGTACGGCAGCAAGCGCAGCAGCTTCACCGAATCAAGTGTTGATTCGACAGAATCTCTCATGCCCCCACATCAGTAAATCTGGAACCCCTTGTAGCTCACGCAGTCGTGGCATATCTTGTGGGCGGTCTTGGGACACGACGTGTGCGAGTACAAGTAGTCCGCGGACTCTGGGTCTGTCAAATCAAAATTCTCTGGCAACAGAAGCTTATTGTCGTGCTGCTTGTGGCAGTGGCAGCAGTGATACGTGATTGTTCTGTGAACCATTTTGGCTTGTATAATATAGAAGGTATAGTATAAATTGGCGACCAAAGTATCGAAAATATCAAAAAAACTTACTCGAGCTTAGTGGATTGCCAATTATATTTATATAATTTTAGTCTTTAGCACAAATTTTAAGTAAACAAATGGCAAAAAAAGTAAAATAATGTATTATAAGTAAATTAAGTAAATAAACTGTAGTTACAATTGCAGAATATTAATACCAACTCCAAAAGAGTAGCACTGAGAAAGCTTATGTGACAGGGAAATGCAAATTAAACTCAAGAGAAAAAAAATCTAAAACGAAACGTTAATTTTTGATTTTTTTGTTTTTTGTTTTTGTCTTTGCTTTTTTTCCTTTCTGCGTTTGCTCCTTTTACAAAAGCTTTTTGTTTTTGTTTTTTGTTTTACACCTTACAAACACACATATAGGCCGCTTAGGATCCGTGCTGAAGCCACTGGCCCAACTTACGTTTACGTCGTGTACCCAAAGATATATCGAGGCCCGTGTGGCGAACAAAATAGCCCAAATGGACCAGATTTGCCAAATTGACCACCTTATGTGAATCAGGACTGGATCGCTGGCCCCACAACGAGTTGTGGTACTTAGGTTAAAGTTGTACTCTCATTTTGTATTTGTGCAAACTATAAACTATAGCGACGCAATAGTGTCTGGGGGACCAAGTCTTTTTTTTTTCCAGTTTAGTGGGTTTTAGTTTTGCACAATAGTGAAAAATTAAAACACTTTACAATTTTCAGCCGATTTTGAATTTAGGCGTCGAACTTTGATTTATTTGGCTGTGTTTTATAAAGATACTCACGAGAACAAACCCTAAACGTTGAAACACCGCATTCAAAATACCACAGCACTACGCCTTAGAACAGCGGAACAACCTAGCTCGGCTGATCTTAGTTGTGCACACAAAATCACTCTAACTTTTCAGCTCAAATTGCAAATTGCAACTCGAGTAACCAATCAATCACACTATTCGTACCAAAATTTTGTACGGGTTTTCTTAGGTACCGCTAGCGTCTAATTGTCATGTCCAATTGCACTATTGTTCCTAAAACCACGTACTTACACATTGTGTCTGCAGTAATGTGCCCACTTCACTTTGTCTTGGTCCCCTTTTATGGCACTTTGAGTCTCGTATACCCGGTACCAGATATATCGGATCTGCACTCACTTCGTTATATCGCAAACTCACCCAGGTCAGTATTCTGGATTTTTGGACACAAAGTTTCACATGTTGCGCGTTTGCTGGGCTACAAAGAAGGAACGTTCAGATGTGTTGACATCTGCAAACACAGTCGTCTGGCAAAGTATGCCACAAATTTGTGCAGAAAATTGTGTAACAGTTGCACTAAAAGCCGACCCGGTGATCTGGCAGATCACTCATTTATATTTCAGACTAAGCAAAACTACATCGATCCTAATAAATCTATATAATATATTGACTATCCAGCTTCAATCACTGAAATACATTTTGTATCACATAAAGTAGATCATCAAAGCAGCAGTGATGTACAACATCAATAAAATACTTCCGGTTTGGAAATAAGCCCGGCCATTCCAGATACAGAACGATGCCATAAGCGAAGCAACAAAAATAGAGTCAGCGTAGGCAGTTTCGTACAAAAACGTATACTTGGACTTTGTCGCGTTGGCGATCAATATCAAAAATGGAACAATCAAATAATTGATTTGAATGGCTGATCCAACCGCGATGTTCAACGCCAACTCCATCTGGCCTTTGCATGCAACAACAATCGATGTGACGTGTTCGGCAGCATTGCTGAATATCGGAATCAAAATCACCGTGATAAACGGTTTCGAAATGTGTGCAACCTCAGAAAAATCGTCCAAAGAGTCCAAGAGATAGTCAGAGTTGAACGACGAGATAACGGTAACACCCACCAAACAAAAACTGTAAATGGCAATGTCTCTAATCCGGATCCATTTCGAGGTTCTCCACTTTGACTGTACGCTTACCGCAGAGCTACCAGCGACGCTAATTTTCTCAATATCTGCAACATTATCAACAGAGGGTAATGCTGTGTGCGAGTCAACAGTGCTGGTGGCATTTGCAACACTGACTTTGCTGGCTTCTGCAGTTGGGTTTCTCGAAATCAAGGTGTTTGAGTACATGGTGTCGAACTCGCCTTGTTCAAATCTGTTTCTGGAAGCAAAACGAACCATTGATGGCATTTCCGACATGCTGCTGGCGTCATCCAAAACCAGCTCTTCATCTTTGTGTGCACCAAAATTGTAACTGGCCAACAACCGCTTGTGTTGGTACGGAATGAACAAATACACGAAATAAAGAATTAAGTGCAAAACGGCCAACCCGTTACTGATTTTCACAATGGCGTCGGATGGGCTGCTTGATGAACTGTTTGTGAACTTTTTGGTGAAGTTTGAGTTGTAGTTCACAGAACTGATCAACTTGACTACCATACCACTGTATACCAAAAAGATTATGTTAAAGTAGCAGCTCAACTTGTTAAAGCTGATCTGCTTCTTGTTGAACGAGGCAAAGAAGAAAGCACAACCCAAAATCAACATCGTGGTGGCCAACCAGGAGCCCACCATCGACCCTTGCACAGTGTCCAACTGACCTTTAAACAACGCCATAATCGAGAAAATCAACTCAATAGCGTTACCAAAAGTGATGTTCAAAAGCCCACCAATTGTGGGATTTGTCAACTCCGTCAAGGCCTCGGTCAAATAACTGATGATAACAGACAAGGGAATGATGGCCAAAATGTTGAAGACAAAGGTCAATATCGGGTGGTCGCCTTTGACGTTACCTAAAACGATACCGGCAATAATAAATGGATACAACAAGCTAAAGTACCCGGCCAGCCCCACAATCTCCATCAACTTGTTGTGTTTGGCCTTGGCCTCGTACCATCTCTGGTAGCTGCCAATTTGCTTAAACGGCGGGTACGAGTCAATCTTCAGCAAGTGTTTGATGGCCTTGGCCCTCCATTTCTTCAAGGTCTTGTACTGGACAATGTTATCCGGGTTTTTCTCGTCGTCCCTCAACGACGGATACTTTGATAACTCCTGGTGCACGTGAATCGAGATCAACTTTTGGATCTCGTGCTGGGAGATTGAAGTGACTCGCGACAATTCAGAGCTAACCGATGAGGCACTGCTGCGAGCAGTGCCAACAGGTCTCAAAACATTGTCGTTATTCAGAGCTTGCTCTGAGTGTCTGTCCAATCTTTCGCTGTGGTGTACAGAACTTTCGTCTGCGGAATTGTCATTGCTGTGTGAAAAATTTCTCACGTTAGAAGCTTCGTGTGAAGTAATAGTTAAGTCGGCACTTCGATCATTGTGGGAGGTTTTGTTCATTAATGAGCTGTGCAAAAGTAAGTTGGTTGTTTGTTGGTTTGTTTGTAGTGTTTTGTTTATACACGAAAAAAAAAGAAGATTGTGCAGCAAGTGCGCAATATTTGTATCCCAAATGAGAGTCCCAGCAGCTGCGCGCAGGGGCGGTGGCCAAGACTTCTAGTCATGTGGTCACGTGACCATACAAGGATCGCGCTGCGCGATAAAGAGCTTTTAGTCCTGATTTTGGGCGGGCGACACAAACTGGACTGGACTAGACTGGCGGTCAGGCAGGGCAGTGTAAAATGACAGGTTAGGAATATTAGAAATATTACGTAATAGAGTGAAGACGTGCACATAAAAATGTTAGTGAAGCTTAAAAAAAATATTCGAACTCTCTCTACACAAGCAAGTGCAGAGTGGAACAGAGCCCAGAATGTGATCAAAGGCAGGTGGGCCGGCTATCGGGTGAGCACTCGAAATGAAAAAATTTTGAAAAAATTTTGGAGTTGTTCTGAAATTAGTGTCTTGGTATTTGGCGAATACAGCGGTACGGCCGCCGGCACCCAGGGAGATCCGCCAAATTCCAGCAGTAAACAACGATAACTCGAAGATCAACTGAACATCCATGGTTGTGAGATAGGTCCTGCAAATCTCCAGTGCCACATTCCAGACACAAACTGGAGTGCTGGACACTCGGTCCCAAAAGTACCTTGAGTACCTAAACACATCACGGCGATCGTTCAAATATCCACGAATTCTAAGCCTTAGCAGGGAGACACAAAACTACCGTTTGGGAGAGCGTAAGTTGGGGAAAAATAACGATGAAAAAAATAAAAAAAATGAAAAAAAGAGAAAAATGAAAAAAATGAACAAAAAAAAAAAGTTCCCCTATCCGAGAACTGCATTTGAGCTGGGCCATTGAGAAGAGGAAGAAAAGGGGTTTTGTTAAGCCATGCAACTAAGCACTTGAACCGCAACCAGCACCCAGGCCCTGGTGCGAATTGGAGAATCTAGCCGTTTGAAGCATAAAATTTTTCACCGGCTCGTTGGATCTGGTAACAGAGGCACTACTCTGGTATAGGAGTGAGGACTATTATGGAAAAAAATGAAAAACGGGTACCGCAACGTAGCAAGCACAGAAGGCTAAACGTGAGTTAAAATTAGGTAATACTAAAACATGCCTATTGTGATACACTTAAAAATAGCAGTCGAGAGTTCGAAACAATAAGAAGCAGTGACGAAATTGCTAGAAATTTCTTGCTCAAAGCATTGTCAGGCAAATTAGTAATGGCACATTAAGCTTTCAAAGTGGGCGGGTCTTAGTTACATAATTTCCGAAAATAAACAGTTTCAGCTAAAAAACCGTTATCCGGACGAGTCTGTAAGAGAAAAACGTGGAAACGAGGCAGCAAAAAGAAACGCACAGCGTTCTAAAAATGGAATAGCAGTGCCACTCCAAGTCCCGAAATAATAGGCAAAAAGTAAAGGCGCATGAGTTATTATGGGAAAAGTTAAAAATAGATGAGTAAACTCGGAAAAGGAGGTAACAAGAGTGGGAAGTTGAAGAAAAATTTTTTTACGTTTGGGATTTTGTTTTACATGCTTTTGAGTCATTTTCGTGAATTATAAATATAGCCAGTGTTCCGGTTATTTCTTTTCATTCATCATCAGATAATCTTCTATCACACAAACACAAACACACACAAACAAACAACTATCAATAATGTACGCTAAGACTTTGATTGCTTCTGCTTTGGCCGCTGTTGCCGCTGCTTCTTACAACACCACCACTGTTGCTGATGTTGCCACCACTGTTGTCACCATCACCTCTTGTTCCGAGAACAAGTGCTCTGAGACTCCAGTCACCACCGGTGTTACCGTTGTGACCGTCACTTCTGACTCTGTCACCACCGAGTACACCACCTACTGCCCATTGACATCTGCTGCTGCTGCTGCTAACGCCACAACTCCAGTTGTCTCTGCTACTTCTGCTGCCAACGCCACCAGCTCCATTTCTGTTGCTACTGGTGCTGCCAACAAATTGCAAGCCGGTGCCGCTGCCGTTGTCGGTATTGCTGGTTTCTTGATGATCTAAGTTAGACTCTAACATTTTCATAGATTTACACTGGTTTGCATTTTTGGTTTTTGGCTTCTAATTTTAATATCATAATACTATAGGCGGTAATGAGCGTTGCCGTATTAATAGATATCATTCACACACATTGTAGATTTGACACTGAATTCGAGTATTACTTTGACATGACAACGACATTTTGCAATGCTTTGTTCATTTTCTGTCTTCCCTTTTGGCACCTAGTTTCGCTTGACAGCATTGCGCACTTTTTGGCGTAGAACTCTGCGGCGATCCTCTAAACCGTGTTACAAATCATTATAAAACTGCTAGTTTTACCCGTAGGTTCTCAAGCAGTGAATGATTTATAAGTCATCTGAGCGTCTTTTTCGCAGTGCATCAGCTCATCGGGTTGCCAGTAAGCTAAAAAGATCCAGCAACGCTGTCTTTCTACGGACAGGGAACAGGGATCACGTTTGATGGCTTCCTTGTGGTCCTTCGACTCTATTTGGAACTTGCAAATTATGCACCGAAGTGACATTTGGGGAGTTCTTGCAGACTTCAAACAAGGAAGCAAACATGTCACCGGTGGCAGCTGTAATGAGCTCTTCAGCCTCTAAACGTAGTCGCCAGTTGTTGCTTGAATCTCACAACGGCATTTAGATTTGCCTCGGGCTGTAGCACTAGACCTTGTGCAAAAGGCCTGAGGTCATAGGAAATGCTTTGAAAAAAGGGTTAAACCACAGTGTTGGTGTCTCCAATTTCTAGCAGGAGTAATAAAATTGCGGGTATTCCAACACAGGCCCAGCAGGCTTGCACTTTAGTACTCTTTCCAGTCATAGTAAAGTGCACCGTAACTACTGTTGCCAAAAAGCCTATCTAGGAGCTGTTACATAGGTTAAGAGACATAGCTCCAAAATTGTCTGCTTTACTGAAGAAGGACACCACAGTCAACGCAATCTGGCCCTTGCTGTCTTACGTTGGCAGTCTGGGTCTATTGCAATAATACCAGATTTTTTTAAACTCAGCGTCTGAGTGCTCTGTTGCAAGAGAGATCTATGTCATTACGGCACCTAGAGGAAACAGAGATACTGACCAGTGTTTGCCTTTCGGCGTGCCGGCAGCTGCTCTTGCTGGGAATGAACTGATTTGCTTTCATTGCTTAGATATCCCAGATACAGTGTTGTAAACAAAACGCCAAATCGCCGTTGGTTGACACATTTGGCGTTCGGAAAAATTCACTTATTGTTTTCAACATACGGGTGGCTTGCACAAAGAAGTGAGCAAACATTTGCAGTGCCCCGAGGCCCTTTGTGCTACAGATAGGGCATATGTGGAACTCTAAAGCTGTCGCACGCCATTCCAGCCAGACAATTACAGGACTTCGATTTGCAGAGATCATTTGCTCAGCATTTTCTGCTCACACACCTATACCGGTATAAAACATTGTTCAGCTTCCCAGGTGGATGAAAAAATTTTTTCTTTCCTGCATGCGCAGAAAAAAAAAGCAAAACCCAATACCTTTTTTTCTTACCTGAAATTGAATCGCCCAGAGCCACAAGGAAGAGCCCAAAGTTAGTGGCCATTGCTTCGAATCTAGTGTACAACAGTAGCAACCACATTGGTATTGATCGGCCAGTTTACACGAGTGATGGGCGGCGAGTGCGCCTGGCGTGCAACAATACCAACTAACATTTTTATGAGATTTTCCAGATCAAACGTGAAAAACTTAAATGCTTTTTCAATCGTTCAAACCTCATGATTCCCGTTCCTGTGATACCCGTGAACCATACTCCTAGGAAAAAAATTTAGAGCATTTCCCAATGTGGGAATCTAGCACGAGAGAGCTTGCGCACACGTGCAGTACACTGCAGGAGTTGTATTGTCTTTTATAGCGATTTTTCTTCAAACTTTGGCTAATTATAGTCGATAATCTGTACAACGTCGCAGTCTCAAATTATCCGGAAAAGTAGATACAGGTCAGAAAAAGTAAACGTAAACTTAGTGAAAAAGAAAAGAAAATTTTTAAGACAGTTTCTCCTATCTTCTTTACTCTTGTTTTCATCGTTCCAAAGAGTCCTGCTCGTGAAACCTGAGCTCACGATGAAGACTTTCCTTGTTGGCACATACATAATATTCTCTGCGGTGTACATTTTGTACACCATGCTCGACAGCGGAAACGTGTTACACAAAAGAGATTTGGCTGAGTACGACGAAGACGTTTTCAGCAACAAAACAAGCACCGTTGCCGGCAGCAGCACAGCTTCTGTTGTCGTGGTATCACCAACGGCCACTGCAGGCACCAGCACAAGTGACAGCGCTACCACCAGCGCCAGTGCCAGCTCTGTGCCTTTGAGAGTGCTCTCGTGGAACATCAGAAGTGCGTTTATGCTCAAAAAGTACCTGTCCATCAAGACGACGTTGGAGACGATGAACGACGACAACGTGCCGGAATCTGACAGCAACATCAAGTACTACTGGAACTACTTGGAGAATTCGTGGTGTGCGCGCCGTGTCGCTTTGTCCGAACACGTGAAATTTTACAGCCCAGACATTTTTGCGATCCAGGAAGCGCTACATTTCCAGGTACTGGACCTCAAAGAACTCTTAACCGGGTACGAGTTTGTGGGAGTGGGCCGCGATAACAACAAGACCGCGGGCGAGTTTGAGGGCATTTTTTACAAAAAGACAACAATTGAACTCGTTGACTGGGATACTTTCTGGCTTTGTGACGACCCATTCCACCCGTGCAAGATCAAAGGCTCGAGCGCGATTCGCGACGCCACGTTGGGCAATTTCAGAGAAAAGAGCACGAACTCACCGTTCACGATCATCAATACACACTGGGACGAGAAAAGTGACACAGCACGCAAACTCGCGGCCTCTTTGATCAAACACAGAGCCGCGTACGAGTTTCTGAAGCTGGAAGGACCCGTTATATTGACCGGGGACTTCAACTCCGAGGCCTATGGCAGCTCCAACGGCGGGTACCAAATCATCACGGGGGCCATGGATCCTGTGCCAATTAACGAGACTTTTGAAGACATGTTCCAGAGCAACTCCTCGAGCAACTTCACCTTTGTCGACTCGTACTACCAGACGCCGTTGAAGTCGCGTTTGGGCAACTTTGCCACTTTCACCGGGTTCAAGCCCTTCTTCGACACCTCGTTGTTCACGCGTATTGACTTCCACATGGTGGGCGGAATTGTGAAGACAAAGTCCACCAGCGCCAAGCAGCTCCTGAAAGGGGTGGGTGTCAGCGAAAAGGGGGTCACAGTGATCCGATATATGGTACCGGATATGTTTGGTGATATCGGGTACCACTTGTCTGACCATAGATGCGTGATCTCCGACTACTTGTTGGAGTGATCCGATTGCATAGTTCGATTTGTTATTTGTTTGTTTGATTTTGCTAATATTCGATAGAGTTTAATACACGGCAGCGGTGGCTGCTCTGTGCGAGTGGCCAGCTGTTTTTTTCCATTTTCCTTGTTGTAGTTTTACAGTCAAGTTTTCCAATTATTGCAATTTTGCGATCTGTGCACATTTCCGACTCCCAAACAATAGGTCCAAAAAATGACATAATTTTGTACTCGTAAACGGCCGGAACTACGCTGAGAGCACAAGACGCGCGCCCGGGCAGCAGCGTACTAACTACAAACGCCATAAACTTTAATCGTGATCTCGTTAAAACCTATATCCTATATACCCAAAACTAAAACTACGTAAAACCGAACCGAGTCAACCCGCGCCGAGTCAGTTGCAGATCATCTCTTTCTGCCAAAAAGGCCTCTCTTCTTCTTCTTCTGCGCGCCGCTGGTGGCCCGAACAGGTGGCTGGTACACGGCTTGCTCGTAGTCTCTGTTGGTGGCTCTCATGTTCGTCGTTGGCACCGTGAACTCAAAGTCCGGGCGCGTAGCCCAGCCGTACACCGGGGTCTCCAATTGCTGAATGTACAAAGGGTCTTTTGTGATGTTGTACTCGAACGATCTGATAGTGTCCATTGGCCGTTCGTTACGGTCTCTCGTTGGGTTTGAGATGTCCGGGGTGCGAATTGGGTTGCCAAAAGTGTCCCTCATGCTGCTCGACATGGCCATGTAGCTGAGCGATTTTTGCGATTTGTGGCCATGCGCATTGTTGGCGTCCTGGAATGGCTGCTCCTCATTGACGGCGTTCAAGATCGGATCGTGCACGTTGATGGTGCGCACTTTCAACTTGTTCTGGTCCTCCTTCGAGATCTTCACCGACTTTCTGAAGTCACTGAGGTTCCCGTTTTTGACCGATTTCTTTCTTCCAAAGACCATAGCGAGCGGATGTGTGTGTTTCCTGGTGCAGAATGTGTTGGTGAACTAGCTGAAGCGAATAGCGTAACTGGAATGTTGAGTTTCTAAGGTGCTTTCTATGCAAATTTGCAGTTCGTTTTGTAGAAAGTTTTGTAAAAGAAAAATTTTGCGCAGGCCCACCCATTTTAAGGGAAATTTAACCGCATTTCCTCCTTGCTGCGCGAATTTTACTTTTTTTCTCTGCATTTCTTTTTGACAGCTGATTTTCTTTGTTCGGAAATTAAGATTGTGGCGGGGGGACACTTCCTACAATCTGATACAAAGGACACTACACAGCCGCAGTGATGGTTCGCGAGAGTACGCGCACGCGCCTTGTTGATAAATTTCCAGTTTCTTTGTAATTATACGGTCCCTTTGTTGGCTGCTACACACAGGCGCAAACAAGGCTTGCCCTGGTACTGAGCTGACAATAAGCTTGCCGCAGGCGTGTGCCGAGGCTCAAAAGTGAAGGAAACGCACCAGGCGAAAAATGAAAAGTGCGAAAATGAAAATGAACATGAACAATGAAATATGAAAAATGCAGAAAAAGAAAAGATGAAAGTGAAGATTGGAAAATGGAAAATGGAAAGCAAACGGTGTGTGTGTGTGTGTGTGTGTGGAGCTGACAGGCAACGGGCGACAGGGCAAGGATGCCAGGGAGCATTCCAGACATTCCACTCGCTTTCCCGTTCACATTCGTTTACATTCTGTTTCAGCTGATCTCAGCACACCCATTGTACACACAAGACAGCAAGTTGAGACTACAGAAAGGATGAAACTCAAACGTCTATTCAGACAGTGCACAGCACGAAGAAGTGAAGGAAAAAAAATGGGCTAACTATAACAATCATTATTAAAATTGTGAGAACTGAATGAAAAATTGGCAACTAGTGTACATACTGTTATAGGTACAATCGAACAAAACGGGGGGCGAAGAATAGGCAAAAGAAAAGTGGCACAGCGCGCCATTTAGACCAAGAATGAAGCACCCAATCCCATAGCACCAACAAAAGCAGCAGCTCTGTTGAAAGCGACTTGTTGGTTGGCACCGTTGGTGGAGGTGGCCGAGCCGGTGGAGACACTCGAGATGGTTGAGGTCACGGTTTTACCGCCAGTGGTTGTGTAAACGTCGATGGTAGGCGTGATGGTGGTGGATGATCCCTTGGAGTCTGTGGTTGTGTATGTGCTGCCGGTGGTGGTGGTTCCTGGGTATGTTGTGGAGGTTGTGGAGGAGGACGAGGAAATCGTTGAAGTCAGGGTGGTACCGTCACTTGTGTACAAAGCAAGAGTTGGCGTCACGGTGGTGGAAGATCCCTTGGAGTCTGTGGTGGTGTAGGCAGTGCCTGTGGTGGTTGTGTAGTCGGTGTTGGTGGAAGTGACACTGGCAACTTTACCTCCAGCTGAGGTGTAAGCACTCCACCAGTCTGGGGTCCACCAGGTATTGGTGGTGGATGGCACCCACCAGATGGTCTTTGTCAGGCCGTCGTAGGTCAAAACAGTGACTGGGGACGTGTTGAAAGTGGAGGTTGTGTCGGCAGCGACGGCGACAGCAAGGGCAATGATGACTGGAAATTGCATTGTTGAAAGAGTGAACTGATTAAGGGAAAAATAAAAAGAGTGGAAAGCGACGAGCACTGGAGTGTTCTGATGTGTTCTGATGTGTTTTGTTGTTTGGTTGAATGCTCTTTGTCACGGATTTCTATTTCATTTATACTGGCACTCTGTGCTGCTGCCGTGAGCGCACATTCTTGAGGCGCTTCTAAAAAAAGAATTTGTCCTTTTTTTCAGCTCCATCATTTTCGTTCCTCTGCGATCGCAGCTGCACACTATTTCGCCAAAAGAATGTGTAGTACTGGGACGTGGTAACCCATAGTACAACGAAGCGGGCTTCTAGATCGACAAGTGGAATGCAAATTTTTAACCTTAATTTGCACACAATAAGCTTGGAATCCCGATGCCCTATGCGATATGGCTTATTGTGGTAATGTGTGGTCTTGCGCAAGCTTAGCGGTGCTTAGCAAAATTGCGCGACGCTCCCTAGCCCAGATTTGCTCGTTTTTTTGGTAACGGTGGCCAAATGGCCATTTGGGCGCGAATCTTCAAGTCAGATCGCGCACTTTTCGGGGGAATTTGGACCTTGGCTTGCTTTCAAATGTGCAAAATGCACAAAATGCACAAATGCCCAGGTTTTGCTGCGTTGGAATCTGGCCCCAGCACCGGGAAATCTGCTACTGGGCCATTGGGCCTCGAGAGTACTGGTAGACCAAGGGCTAACTTGCACGCAATGAGGCGGCGGAATCTGCGTAAATGCGCGTGGCTCAAAAGAGCACCAAATCCCGAAGGATCTACACTGAGGGTTTTGTCTTCTACACTGGGCAAATCAAAACATAGCGTCTTTATCGTCTATTTACGAAACTCTTTCCACGTTGAAGATCCCGTCGCCCAAGCTCTTCAACACGCTCAACAAGTTGCCACTCTTGTGGGCCAACTCCAACTGCCGCGAGTTGCCAATTGGCTTGCCGGCAATGATGAGGCCTGGGAGGATGTTTTCGCTCTTTTGGAGCTCCGGTAGCCCGTATGTGTTGGTGTATTTGCTCAACAGCTCGGCGTCCAATGCGCCGCCGTCTTCCAGGCTCAACGAGTCGGCTCTAGACTTCGATTTTGATTTGCTGAATAAGCTTTGCGTGCCGGGCTTGTCCAAGTTGTTCAACTTGTGGTATAATTTGTTGATGTAGATGGCCAACTCCTTGTAGTGAGGGTGCTTATTCAACGACACAAACGTTGGCACGGGCGTGATTTGGTAGTTGTTTTTCAATATCTTGAGAAGGGTGTTGGTATGTATTTGCGGGTTTTGGGTCTCGTCAACGCCGTCAACGTTGGGGATTGGCACTTTGGAGTCGCCCCAGGTGAAAATTACCACTGGCGACAACGACACAATGGCTTTAAACTCGGCACCAGCGTCAAATCCGCTGAGCCCAGAGTCCAACAGGTTGGCCACGGTGTTTTCTTTCAAGAGCTCGACTTTGCTCATTTTGCCCTTTGTAAGCAGAATTTTTTCCTTTGGCGCACTGTTCTTGTTCAGCGTCAAGTCCTCCTTCAACTTCTTATCCGGGTCGTTCTTCGAGTTGCTCGAGCTCAAGCTCTGCACCGCGTCCATGTCTATAAGCTTCTTGCCGTACTTCTCTACCACGTCGTCTGTGTTGCTCGTGCTCTTGTCATCAGACTTTGCCGGGTCTATGCTGCCAATCTTGATTGCCGGCTGGAACGTGTCCTTGTTATTATTGTGTTCTGTGCTGTCGCTTGCCGCGCCGCCTGCGCCCCGGCCCGTCAGCTCGCCAAAGCTGCCCATGAGCCCGGTGTTGGTGAAGTCAATCAGACCGTTGCTGAACTTGAACACCACAAACAAGGCCATGCAAACACATGTGAAGGCCAAAAATGCTCTTTTGAACAAGGCCTTTCTGTTCCACTTCTTCTGGTAGTGGCCGTGGTGGCGGTGGTTGGGCGAAGCAGCCGCGTTCTCGAGATCGTACTCAAACGTGTCTTGTGACTTGGGCATGACCACAAAAGTGCAAAACTGCTAAAATAAATGCCCTTGTGGTTGGTGATGAAATTAAAGTGAGACTTTCAAGTCCAATATGCTGAGGTGATGGTGGTAATGATGGTGATTCTAAGTCGAGTGCAGTTCCAGTGTGTTGTTGAACAATGACAAAAAGACTCCACTTTTTTTTAGACCAAAAAAATAATTTTTTTTTAATAAATTCTTAATTTCTCTGTATTGTTTGAAAAATGACACCCATTTAAGTTTTTCTGGTTGCGCTTTATTTTTGGCCTTTTCTTGTGAACCACTTTTTTTTGTTTGGAAAAATGGAGAACTGTACAGAGGAGAGACAAGATTTATTTTTTTCCGTGCCAGTTCCGGGCACTTACCGGGTCCAATACGCGGCCGGGTAACTCTGGAACCCCAAGGTGCCGCGGCCGCGCCCCCACCTGCGCGCGCGCTCGGAAACTGCGTTTCTAAACCTTGTGGGCATTATTATTTGCAAGTGGCACGTACTTCACGGGGACATGGCAAATAATAGCGGGTTTGCAGCTGTGCGGCTTTGTGGTTGGGATCTGGCCACTACGGGTGTCTGGGTGCAATGGAGGTCCCCAGCGACGCGAAACCAGCTCATTATTGGGAGGTACTCTTGAGTCGCGCCCGGCCGCTTTGGGTTTATTCGGATGTACACAACGAGGCCAAGATCCTGGGCAGTGTGCGGGAGTGTGTACGAGCTACTGGTGCCAGGGGGGACGTATTGGCGTAGTGTCTATTCTATGGTATCTAAAACTGGCCACAATGACGTGTCGCGTACTTAAATGTTCTGTTCTGTATTTTTGGCCGTGGACGCGTACTCAAACTTCCGCGTGCTTGTCACAACTGCAGCTGCGCCAAGAAAAAAAAATAATCTTGCAATGTCAGCAGTGGATGGGAACCTGTCAAGCAGCCGACTTCAGCTACATGATGTCAAAAACGCCTACCATGCACAAGTGGTCCAGTGCGTACTCGCCTAAATGCGGCTGGCCATATTCGGACATCTCTTCACGTTCGGGCATTCGCAATAGGGCCTTTAAACGCACGACTCCATGCGTGCGCTCAAATAACCCATGCACCGTTTCGGGCTCAATACACGACTCTGTGGCATCCCAGGGCACCATAACGAGTATGTAGTCCAAGAGCCCACGCCAAGTGTGTGCCCAGTTGCTGAATGACGGCTCGTGGCGGTACCCGCTATTGGCCGCGTGAAGTTGCGCATATGCGGCAGAATAGGCTGATATTGCCCGCACGGGCACTGCATTATGTGCATTTACGAGTTGCTGCACTTTGAATTCAACATCAATCCCGCTATCGGGCATCAAATCCCGCTCTTCGGCCTTCACATTTTCGCGCCCAATACACCGTATTGCGTGCTTTAGTACCTCAAGTTCGCGCTCGTCGTAGTAAACTGGCTTGCGTGTGAGCGACAAGTACGGCGTGTCAAACGGCTCGGAGTTGAAGTCACCGCAAAAGAAGAAAGGCCATTGTTTTGAATTTAGCGCATGTTTTTGTAAAAATTGCGCTACAATTTTTGCGGTAACAAAAGTTTGTCGCGTACGTTCCCAAGTACCCACAGGATGCCACCAGAGGTGGTGTGTGCCAACGACGAGCCCTTCGGCAATACGGTCGCTGTCTCTGGCACTGTCTGTGTTTGTGTTGGCAAACGCAAGCTGCACAATGATTCCAGCGTTCTTTGTGGCCATTTGCGGCTCAATCGTCTCGTTTTCGGCGTCGTAGTCGATTGCGTGCACGGTAACGGCCTCGCGGAACATCGCTTTGCGGTACACAACGGCTACGCCGTGGTTCTTGCCTTCAAATCTATGGAAAATGCTGTGGAACCCCATTTTCTCGAACGTCGACTTCCAAAACAGAAAGTACTGCACGTGGTCGACCTCTTGCAAGCACATGACGTCGCAGTCGTAGTGCTCGAGCTCGGACAAGAGCGCCTGTGATCTCCGGTTCCACTTGAGGGCCTCTCCCGAGGTTGGGAAGAGAGTTCTGCGAATTAGGCACTGTGCCAACATGTTGTATGTCATAATGCGCACCTCGTGGGATTTGTCGTTACTGCTGGCACCAGCTTCACCGCCAAGCCACAAGAGCTCTCGCGTGATGAACTCGGGCTTCTCTTGTGGCTCCTCTTTTGTAGCTGTTTCTGTTTCTGCCTTGCCAGCAGCCAAATTTTGCGCTTTTTCTAATCTCCGAAGCGCGGCAAGCCTTTTTTGCTCGGCAATGTACTCTGGCGTCGCCTTTACCTTTGGCTGCTTGTCTTTCTTGCCCATTGTATGCTCGCCGTCGTCGCCCCGTTGTTTATAAAGCTGTATCCGAGTTTGCAATGGCTCGTATGGTTGTTTCTGTGTGGTGCCAAAAACTTTTCACTCAGTTACGCTTTTCTATAGCGCTAAAAATTTTAAATTATCAGATGCACGTACCGACCGCGTATAGTGCGCATAGCAATTATGACACGTCGCGGCGGCAGACACCCCCATTGCCGGCAAATACACGTGACACAGTTTTTGCGGTATTGGACTCACGTTACTGGGACCTAGTGCACAGTAAGTAGTCACTTGCTCTTGTAAACAGAGGCTTCAGCCGCAAAGCTTAGCTCACATATTTTTTTAGAATTTCTCTTCTCTGCTTTTACTTTTGAAGATTAGCGCTATATTATGTTAGTATTTAACGCTACTGTACCATTCTTGTGCTGGTGTACATGGAGGGTGCCCCTAAGCACACCCAAAATGATTGTGACCAGTCCTGGGCTACGGTCGCCGCAAGCCCTGGACCCAAGAAATTCAAGCACCAGCAAGTTTGAATCTACTAGAGTCCCAGTTACTGGGCATTTGCATTTGTAGCGCTGAGATTGGATCAACTGAGTGAGTTAGAGGGGGTGTATACCCAATCAATTAACTTAGGGCGGAGGCACCTACCTACCTGCGCGGGTACGGTTTTCTTTTTCTTTTCCAAATACGGCCGGGTAACTCATATGGGAAAAGTGTTCGCCAGTGAGAAAAAAAAATAGCACACAGTGAACTAAGTAAGCGTAAATAGTACAACCTAATATCAACAAGGTAAATTTCAGCAGACACGAATTTTCCAGCAAAAATGGAGAACGAAATTTTGAGCTGTTTGCAAAACACGTTGCACTATGACGCCAGTATACGGAAACAGGCAGAGGAAAGGTTGAGCCATGGTGTGAAACAGCCTGGATTTCACATGTCGATATTGAAGATTATCACTGATGAGTCCAACAGCATAAAGCCAAGCGAAAAAGTAAGTGCATTGATTTTCTTGAAGAACTCAATCAACGGGTACTGGTTTTTGCCGGAGCAGGTGGTGGCTGAGGGCGACAAGAAGCTTGTGAAGGACACGGTTTGGCAGCTTTACATCAACGGGAACAACTCTGAGGTTGCAAGCAATATTTTGGAGTCGATTCTTGAGATTTTCATCAACAACTTGCCAAAGTACGGGCAGGAATTGTTGATGAACATTGAGCTGATGTGGAACAAGGACGGCATTGAGAACAACGAGGCCGAATTGGCCGGGCTTTTGTCACTGATGAAGATGTTTATGAAGTGCTACCGGTGGTTTATTTTGGGCTTCAACAAGCTGAGCATCAAGTACAACAAGATCGATTTTATCAACGAGTCGTTGATGTTGTTCAACAAGTTCGTTGCGTTGTGCTTCCCCAAGATGGAGTCGTTGGCTTTGAAAATCATTGGCAATGTTGGTTCTGGCAACCTTCTCAGCGCCGATTTCAACAACCAGTTCAAGTTACTCTACTTGATGATGAAGGTTTTCAAATACTCCATATTCAACGACTTGCCAGACTACTTGCTTGAGGGCACTGAAACGCGCATGCCGCGTTTCGAGCAATGGTTTGACATCCTTTTCAAGATTTTCAGATTCACCTACCCAGCAGATTACGCAGTGAGCGACGAGAAGAAGGAGTTCCGGGTCAAGACCCAGAAGTGGGCTGCTGCGAACTTGCTTAAAGTGTATGCCAAGTATGGCGGTGGTACCGACGTTGCCTTGAGCAAAACAGTGACATACTCGATAAACTACGAAAACCACCAGGACAACTTGGACAAATTTAACTCAATTTTTCAGAAGGACATTTTACCAAAGTACTTTGAGCTCTTCTACGGACAGATTGATCAGATCTCAAAGAACGAATTTAAGCTTTTTGACGGAGCAAAGAGCCATGTTATCAAGTTCTTTGCTCATTGCTTGAACAACGAGCGGATTTTCAACGCATACATCAACGAGAATAACTTGAAACACTTGATAGACATTCTTTTGTTCCCATCCATCATCTTGTCAAAAGAGTCTGTAGAGCTTTTTTACGAAGACGAGGAGGAGTTTTTCAAAAGAAACTACGATATCAACGAGTTGTACGATAATAACTCAGACATTGAGTCGATTAAATTCTTCTACAAGCTTTCAAATAAGTACTTCTCAAACTTCATTGCTTGGTTCTTCACGTCCATCAATGATATCTTCATGAAACGCGATGAAATGAGAGCAAACAGTGAGTTGGAATTTCAAAATGTGGTGCAAACGGAAGCTGGCTTAAGATTGCTTGGAATTTTGAATTATCAGTTGATCAATGACGAAAACTCACCTGTGCGTGCTCAAATTGACGACTTGATTGAGAACTATATCTACCCTGAGATCACGAATACAAAGTACTTGTTTTTGACGAGCAGAGCGTTGGAAACGTTAGCGCTTTTCAACTACCAATTCAAGAATTTGGATCTTTTGTCCAAGATTTTTAACGCTATCATTGGGTTAATCGAAAAAGAAGACAATTTCTTAGTGCAGCTCGAGTGTTTCGATGCATTGAAATCTTTGTTGATCAATAAAGACATTGTGATGGTGTTGAAGGGCAATATCGGGTCTATTATTGACAAATTACTCAACTTGATCAATGAACATGAAGAAGACTTTTTGACCGTGATATTGGATGACTTTATCAACATCTTTGCTCAAGAGTTGAAACCGTTTGCCAACGACTTGTCGATTAAGCTTAGCCAACAATTTTTGAAGTGTGCTCAGGAATTATTGGAACTTTCATGGAAAAACAGTGGCAGTGATACTGCAACCTCTACACTTGAAACTGACAAAGAATCTCAATGTTCTGGTATCATCAACAACATCTCGTTGATGGTCACAAACATGAGCAATAACAAGCTTTTAGTTTTGAGTTTCTTTGTCAATTTTAATGGCTGCATCAAGTTTACAGTGGAAAATTGTATGGAATACTTGATGGACGAAATCATGGATTTGAGCTCATTGTTTCTCAACACTTTGAAGTTTAGTTTGGTGTCAATGGACAGGATCTTTGAGTACATCATCCACAACTTTTACGTGTTTTCGTTTGGGAACTTTTTTGAATCATTTAGCAACTTTTTCCAAAGTTATGTTGTTTACCATTACAACGATTTGGGTAACATCAAACAGTTGGCCCAAGAAAACCCAGAAAACCCATTGGTTTCAGAGTTGTCAATGACAAAGGATGCTATTTTGAGTGATGAAAACGTCATCAATTTGGTTAAAATCAACCTTCAACTCATGGGAGAGTCGTTGGAAAATGAGAACTTGAGATCTATAAACATTTCATTGGAGATTTTCCAGAACGTGCTTCTCACAAATTGTATGGACCACTTGAAACAAGACTTTTACCAGTTTGATGTGGCAAACCATGAGAATGCGGCCAGTGTTATGAACGAGATCTTGTCCGCTTCTGTGGATACGTTTTTGTCACTTGTTTACACAAATTTGGAGGACTTGATTCTTCTCACTGAGGATGAAAGTGACTTGACATACATCGACTATGAGTTGGTCTTTTTGTTGAACAACTTGCTCAAGTTAGTGTTGATTGCTGTGATCTACCAGCCACGCGTTGCACTCCAACAATTTGACAATATGAGCAAACTCAATAACTTGATCCTGTTGCTTGTGAAGATCGACAACACAAACAACCAGAATAACTTCAGTAGCAGTGTTGCTGAATCGGACAACGTGGGTCTCAAATTGTTCCAGTTGCTCAACAAGTTGTGGCTTACGTTGAATAAGAACAACTCGTTCACCAAAATGCTCAGAAAAGACAAATTCTTTGTCAAATTACAAATAATGGCGTGCTTGAAGATGTTCCAGTGGAACGCAGTGGATAACATCGAGACAATGATTCCGAACGAGCAGGACAAGGTGTGGTACAACGAGTTTTTCTTGAAGAAATTGGGCATAAAATTGATAAACTTGATTGCTATTGATATGCCGTCGTCGTTGGACGCGGCCTCGGTGAGTGCATTGCAAGAAAGTGCGATGTTGAATGACCCGTACGCATACGGGCTCTTGGGTGACGAGCAGGCAAATCTTGATTTTTACGTCACCAACGAGGCGTTGAGATTGGAGTTGTTCAACAAAACGGGGTTGAAGATCTCCACGGAGTTCAACAAGTTTTTCCAGGGATTGCAGGGCTCCAACAGTTTCTTGTACGACTTTTTGATGAAGTTCATAATGGACCACAACATCGGAGCCAAACTCGAGCACGCGCTCCAGTTGGACGCGCAAAATGGCATACCTGGCTTCAACCAGGTGCAGTGATACGTTTCGAGCTCCCAGTGAACTATGTATAATGATTGCATATAGGCAGATATCTATAATGAACAGAAATGGACAGAAATGAACAGAAAAGAAAAGGAAAGAAAAGCAAAAGTAAAAGCAGAAGCAGAAGCAGAAGCAAAAGCAAAAGCAAAAACAAAAACAAAAGCACAACTAAGCACCCGTGAACTGGATCTGCGCGGCCTTGAACCTGCTTCTCTTGACCAAGTTGCCGTTCTCGTCTATCGGCTCCAACTCCTGCTCCTGGTTCCGGAACCCCGAGTCCTTCTGGATCAAAAGCTGCCGCAAGGACACGTAGCTCTGGGCCACCTGTTTGCTGATGACGTCCGGCGACAACTCGTAGTCCTCGTCGTACTCCAGATCAAAATCGTACTGGATCTCGTTCTCCACAATGTCCCGCAAAAGCGCGTTTTCGGCCCCGCTGCTCTGCCCGGTGTCGCCACTGGCTCCGTCTGGCCCACTCGCGTCTCCAGCTTCTTGGCCAGCTTCTTGGCCAGCTTCCTTGCCAGCTTCTTTGCCGGTTTCTTTAATGTACTTCTCCAACGAGAGCACCTGCTCGTTGTACTTTTCGATATCCTCGCGGCTCTCTATGATTGCATTGGGAATGTCGTACTCGATCCCCACGTCATCGTCGTAGGCGCCCATAGTGTACGCCAAGGCCATCATGTCCAAGTCGTTGTTGAGTTTGGCGAAATCCACGCCGAGACTCTGCGTTTCCTTCACAGGCTCATCTGCAGGGTCCTGCGCCGCCAGCATATCGGCCTCTAGGTCCAAATCCAGGTCCAGGTCTAGGTCCGCCTCTAGGTCCAGGTACCGTACCGGCCCTGTGCCGGCCGTTTGTGCCAACTCCCTTGTTCTGGCCATCTCGTTTTGCATCTGGGCCTCCTTGGCCAAATCGCCCCGGATCTCGTGCATGTACTCCGGCTCCACCTTCTTCACCGCGATCTTGTTGCCACCCGCGCTCTTCTTTCTCTGGATCGAGTTCAACTGCTTCTTTTCGTACAACTTGTTCTTCTTTGTCACGGGCCGTGGCGCTGGTTTCGACTGCACCAACTTCTCGTGTTTCTTTCTTTTCTGCTCCTCGAGTATGTCGTACAACCCTTTGCCTTCCACTTTCTGCGCGATAATCTCGATTTTCTCGTCCCCCTGCGACATTGTCTTGAACTTCTCTTGGAACTCGCTGAACGTCATTTTTGTCAAGTCCTGCTCCAAAAGGTCCACCTCGTCTTCAAATCGCACTTTCGGTTTCCTTGTTTTGGGCTTCTCAGCACCCACGGCTTCTGCGCCCTGTGTTTTGCTGCTCTGGGCTTCTCCAGCACCACTGGCGCCTTTCCCACTGCTCTTCTCCGGCTCCTCGTCCTGGAAGTACTTTCTGTTGATTTCAGCAAGTTTCTCCTGCTTCGCCTCACTTCGCGCCTCGTTCTCCAAGTACGCCTCAATCTGCTGCTCCACCAGGCTCGTGGGCACCAACTGCGCCGAAACGACGGCACCGTTGTCGTCCAAAGTCTCGCAAATCTCAAACACAGGCAACATCCTCAGTTCAAACCCTGTGCAGAATATTTTTTTTTTGCAACTTGATGTGCTTACGTAATTAAAGAACTTTTTTTTTTTTTTGGTTGCGCCCGCGCCCGCGCCCGCCCCTGCGCGGCACAGAAAAGCACTTTTCGACTGACGATGCAAAACTTGGCACTGAGAACAAACACACTGACGGCTACACACGCACACGGACATTTTTTGCGAGCAGACTGGACGATTAGCAGATATCGGACTTAAACAAAGTAGCGCAGAAGAGTGACGAACATTGCAGAACAGTGCAAACCAGCAGCAAACCAGCAGCAAACAGCAACAGACATTGGCAAACCGCGAAGTTGATTGGGCTCTAGACAATTTTGATGTACAGCTCAGATATTAACCAGATGGACATGCACCAGGGCCTCCAGGGCGTCCAGCACGAGGGCCAGGGCCAGCAGTACCAGCACATGTACCAAACGCAGCAGGTGAACGGCCTCAAACACATGTCAGTACAAATGAATGGAGTGATGGACACGAACCAGGTTGTGATGAACATGGGGCAGTTCAACGGCAACCCAGGGGTGATAAAGCAGCAGCAGCAAATGGGCGGTGTTCCAAGTGGCGCGGGCCCGAGCAACAACATGAATCCGGCGGGTGCTACTGCCGGCAGTGGCAAGAGGGCTTTGGACGACACAAAAGTGTACAATTGGGTGATTGAGTTGACCTACGGGCCAAACAAAGAGCAGGCGCTTTTGGAGTTGGGAAAAAAGCGTGAGCAGTACGAGGACTTGGCCCTTGTTTTGTGGCATTCCTACGGCGTGATGACCTCATTGCTCCAGGAGATCATCAGCGTTTACCCCTTGTTACAGCCACAAAGCTTGACGCCGAACGCGTCGAACCGCGTGTGCAACGCCCTCGCATTGCTCCAGTGCGTGGCATCGCACCCAGAGACAAGAACGCTCTTTTTGAAGGCACACTTGCCCTTGTTCTTGTATCCGTTCCTCAACACCGAGAGCAAGCTGAGATCGTTTGAGTACTTGCGGTTGACGTCGTTGGGCGTGATTGGTGCCTTGGTGAAAAACGACACGCCAGAGGTCATTGCGTTCTTGCTCACGACAGAGATTATCCCGTTGTGCTTGAAGATCATGGAGCTGTCGACGGAGTTGTCGAAAACCGTGGCCATTTTCATTATCCAGAAGATCTTGTTAGACGACAACGGGCTCAACTACATCTGCTCGCCGTTCGATCGGTTCTTGGCAGTGTCGCACGTTTTGGAGGAGATGGTGAACCAGTTGGTGAAACACCAAACGGTGCGTTTGCTCAAGCACGTGGTGAGATGCTACTTGCGTTTGAGCGACAACCCCGAGGCCAGACAGGCTTTGGTCACCACGTTGCCGGAGCCATTGAAGGACCACACCTTCCAGATGGTCTTGAAAGACGACATTGCGACCCAGAGATGCTTGAACCAGTTGTTGATCAATGTTGGATTCATCTAGTCACGCAGTAATGAATACACTTATGCACCGCCGTAGACGCGCGCCTGGGCTACGAGAAAAGAACAATTACGAGTATCTGAGTCTTCTGCACTGGGTCCCAGTTGTCGACAAAAAACAGTTGAACAATTTAGACAAACACCCGTGCACCACCCGTATTTCGAAAATTAAAATTTGTGCTGGAGATTTTTTTCCAACACACAACATGCTCAGAACAAACATCTTGCGGAGGGCCTTGTTCTCGACGGTTCCCGTGGTGAGACAGGTGGCCAAGCCAGGCGCGTTGGGCGTGAGCTACAGTCCAAAAGTGCTTTCGAAGTTTGATGCCGGCAAGCCGGTTCCCGTGAACATCGAGGCCTTGTACAACGAGCCGTTGAAGCACGAAGTGAAACACAAAGATTTGGCCGCAGAGGTGCACTTCAGATCCTACGGGGTGCAGAACTTGGAGTTCATTGTGGACTTTGCGATGCGGGCTGCGTACTACCTTGGGATTCCGATCACGGGCCCAAAGCCGTTGCCAACAAAGAGAGAAAGATGGACGGTGATCAGAGCACCGTTTGTGCACGCCAAGTCGAAGGAGAATTTCGAAAGAAGCACACACAAGCGCTTGCTCACTGCGTGGGACACAGACGCCGAAGTCATTGACATCTGGCTCTCAGTGTTGAACAAGTACGGCATCGAAGGCGTGGGTATCAAGGCCAACGTCTTTGTGAGGGAGTCCTTGGACACTTTGGCCGAGTTGGACAGCGTTTCGTTCGCGGTGGACGAGCAGAACCCGTACTTGCAGACAGAAGCACACGACAACAAGGACTTGGTGGCGGAACGTGTGAAGGAGTTGTTGAACGACCCGGTGTTCAAGCAGCACCTTGAGGGCAAGATAGAGAGCTGAGTGGGCGGCGGAGCAGAGCAGGGCAGAGCAGAGCCGCTGGGCCAGTGCCAGGGCCAGTGCCAGGGCCAGTGCCAGTGCCGGCGGGCGTGTAAATAACAATACAAGTTTGTAACGTGTGTAGCAAGTGCAGCAAGTGTGGCGTGTGTAGCGCATGTAGCGCATGTAGCGCATGTAGCGCATGTAGCGCATGTAGCGCAAACTTTAGCCGTGCGGCGTCCGCTATCGTATGATAGGCGTTTATTTTTTTCTGCACTTGTGCATTTTTCTCGTTCTGCACTTTTGCATTTTTCTTCTGCACTTGTGCATTTTTCTCCTTCTGCACTTGTGCATTTTGTTCTGCACTTTTCAATCGTATAAATTCCCGACCTCATTCTCGACAATTTTTTTTTTGCACTCTCGAGAACCCCTGAGCCAGAACACACAATGTCAAACGTCAAGGCAACAGTCGTCCCGTACGACGAGGTGGAGGCCACCAAACAGTACATCTCGTACAACAACGTGCACCAGCTCTGCCAGGAGGCCGCCGCAAAGATCAAAAAGTTCAACCCAGACTTGATCATTGCTATTGGCGGCGGCGGGTTTATCCCAGCCAGAATCTTGAGAACGTTTTTGAAGGAACAAGGCAAGCCTACAACCCGGATCTACGCGATCATCTTGTCGTTGTACGAGGACTTGAACTCTGTGTCCACCGTGAAGGAAGAGGTGGGGGTCAAAGTGGTGAGAACTCAGTGGATCGACTACAAGCAATGTGGCATTGACTTGTTGAACAAGAGGGTGCTCATTGTGGACGAGGTGGACGACACAAGAACCACGTTGCACTACGCGGTTAGCGAGTTGAAAAAGGACGTGGCCGCGCAGTGTGAGGCCTCGACTTTGGACGTGAAGCCGGAAGACACCCAGTTTGGGATCTTTGTGTTGCACGACAAGCAGAAGCCAAAGAAGGCCGATTTGCCTGCCGAAATCATGAACACCGGACTCTACATGGCGGCCAGAACGCTTCCCGACTGCTGGATCGCGTACCCATGGGAGAGCACTGACATTGTGACTCACACAAGAAAGGCAATTGAGCAGGGAAACGATGTGTTTTTTGATTGAGTTGGCGAGTCTACACGGCTAGTTTATATTCAATAGCGAACATTGTTACATTTGTAAAAGGCAACGTGTATGTCTGTGTGTACTTGTGGGGTCGGTTCCGCCGTAGAGTATCCAGGGCTGTCTCTGGGACCATCTGAAGGGCTGTGCACATGCCCATCTGTAGGTCCGTGAAACGCTCAGCTGCAAATCCTCGATACGGCAAAACGTGTGGCTAGGAAGATCTCGATCCAGCGGGAGAAATCCATTCCGTTTTCTGTGTTTGTGGTATTGTGTTTGTGTGTGTATTTGATGCTGTGATTGTACCGTTGTACGTGAGTATCTGCGTATCTGTTTGTGGGTATCTTTATGTGTCTTTGGTCGCCCACGTGTGAGCGCAAAAGATTCGTTTGCTCGTCTCAAAACCTGTTTGAGCGAGTAAAATATTAAAAAGTCGTAAAAAAAAAATTAAACGTGTTTTGAGAAGAAAGGAAAAAAAAAGTGTTTGCACTGTGTGCTGAATGTCTTGTCAATCGCTAGGGTCCAGTGTCACCATATCAACGCCTTGATCTTCATCTTCTTCGTGCTGAGCTGCTCCTTGAGCTTCAAGTTCCGCATCCGTTCTGCTGTTTTGCCGTTCAAGTTGCTGTGTGTCTTGTAATGTTGCATGCAGTTGTCGTGTCTTGCAAAGCGTGCGCCGCAGCCAGGGAAAGGACAAACGTGTTTTCTTTCCCCGGTGTGAATTCGCGAGTGCCTTGAAACATGGCCACTAGTTTTGAATTTACGACCACATGTTTTGCACTGGTACTTGCGCTCCTCTTCTGGTGCAGAGTTGAACTTAATGGTGGATGTTTAATTTGCCATGGAACCCGAAGGCTGTTCAGCCAGGTCTTGTTCCAAGCCTGCGTCGTCGTCCTGGTTCGTGCTGTGGGATGTTGTGGAGTGATGGGATGAATTGGAGTCACAAAACGGTTTCTGTGGTGGCAGAGAGACACCGAGTGCCGAAACTGGCGGTTTGAGCTGCTGTAGCGTAAACGAAGAGTTCATTTGCTGGAACGAGCTCTTGTGCAGGAATGCAAACGCGCTATTGTGAGAGCCTGTGTGAGAACCCGCGTGCGAATCTGTGTGGCTCATTGTATCATAGTAAACACTGGAACTATGGTTGCTGGCGTTCTCGCTCAACTGGGAGCTTCCATTGTTATTTTGGTACATCTGGCCCACATTTGGCGGTAAAGGTAATGGTCTATCAAAACGCGAAGGCTCAATCAAGTCACCGTACTCTGGGATCGACGTAATCCCGTTCAAATCTTTTTGGTTCAACGAGAGTCCGTCAATGGATGTTTGCAAAGATGACGTGGTGATATACGAAGCCCGTTTCAAGCTCGCAGCACCGTACGGGGTTGCGTGTGTGCTGAAACATGATGATTCGGTCGATAAAACGCTTTGGTGTCTTTGATTTTGGGGCTGGAACAGCATCGAGTCTATGGAAGGAAGTCGTATTGAAGATGAATCGCTGGTTGCATCAATGGGTGTTGTGATCGGCGAATTGAAGCTCGTGTGACTTGCGCTTGTTGGTGAACTATAAGCGGACGATACAGAGGTACCGGATGCTGAAACCGCAAGTTTCGAGTCCAACTTGGTGTATCTTGGGTATTTGATCTCGGGATTAGAATACAACACGGGGGACATCCGCGAGTTTGAGTAACTGTTCATGGGTGGCATTAACTTGTCCATTTCGTAATCTTGCTCGTCGTACTCGCTGTCGAACTCCAGGTTGAGTCTGGGTGGTGAGTTATCTATTGCCATTTTGTCAAACTTGCGATGGCTTCTTTTCTTGCTCGGTGTTTTCAATTGGTGCAACTGGCTCTGGCTTGTTTGGTGCTGAAGGGTTGAGTGGTACTGTGGCCTTTGGCTATTCTTTGTGGAGTTGGTGATCTTACTCACAATGCTGGAAGGTCCCAGCGCCTGTGTGCTATTGATCTTCAACAGAAACGACTTGTTGTATGCTCCAGTGTTGTTGGCAAATGGGTTTATGGCGTTTTGTGTGCCTGTGTTCATTTCGCTGCCCCCACTGGCAGAATACGCAACGTTTCCTTGTATGCTCAGGTTCATTCGTGGATCGCTGGAGCCAGTGTTGGTGACCAGATTCATCAAGCTGTTCAAGTTTGACTTCTTGTGAGTCAAATGGATGTTCTGGTGGTGCATCGTTGCGTTGTAGTTGTAATTGAATTTTGTACTTAGTGACTCCTTGTGTGCTTTGTTGTGCTGTACTTTGCGTTTGTGTGCTTTGTAGTCCTTGTTGCAACTGCTGTCTTGTATCAAGGCTCAATCAAATGGCCTATAAGTTATTCAATCCACGGTTGGAGCCAGAATAGAGAGAAAGAAAAAGATTATAAGGAATATTGAAAGCAGTTTGAAACAAAAGTGAAAATACAAAAAATATCCAAAAGCTTAAAAAGTGCAAGCAGAAAAGTAAAAGTAAAAGTAAAAAAGTAAAAGTAAATTAAAAAGTAAAAAAAGTAAAGTAAAAAAGTAAAAAAGGTTTATTCAAAAAGTAAAAGTATTAGTGGAAAAGTAAAAAAGTAAAACAAAATCGACGAAATCAACAAAAAAGTAAACCACAAAGGACTGAGCTGGTTGGAACAACCTTTAATCTTTTTCTCAATTTAGGCCAGAAAAATAAAAAAAATCGACTAACTATTGTTGCGTAAAGCACCAATACATGTTTTTTTCTTTTTTGAGTAGACTTGTCTTAGTACAAAAGTCCGCTAACTGGGACAACAAATGTTAAAGAACAAAAAACGCAATTGAGAGGTCATTTTCGGGTGAAATGCAGTACACCCAAGTTTACCTCAGGGATTGCGATCATGTGAATACTGGCTATCTACTAAAGAAAGCGATTTTGCTCACCAAATTATGCTTTTGTTTTATCATTTTTTTTGTTTGCGTTATATGTCCTAAACCTTAATTGCGCTAAACAATTGTTTTCTGCAGGGTTTATGCATTTGGTAAAAGTTTTGTTCAGCAGAACAATAGCACTTTGATAATATAAAACAATTATTTATAGCTTTGCAACACTAAAGCGTTTTATGATCTCACACGTTGGCCAGTTGTTGCAGGAATATCCGAGAAAAGTTTTTCATCAAATTGGTGATGTACAGTACAACATGTCCACATCTACCCCCAGCGCAGTTCAATATTGTCTCCTAAAAGATTAAACTTCAAATCTTGTGCTATTCAGAGTTCCGTTATGTGCAATGAAATTACAATTTTTATCCACTTCCGCATACACTATTAAAATCAACTTTCCAATTTAATATCGGGGGTGTGCATATTTGGCGCTTTTTGTGATCAGACCATGGAAAAAAAACTTGGTTTTAAGGACGGAAAAAATAAAATGGCTGTTTGCGCGCGAGAATTGGAAAACTTTGGGTACTCACATTGCTGACAGTCTCGCAACTTGTGGAACACAATTTGAGGACACATTGACCTGCGGCGTTCACGAATAAAATAGGTGCACGCTAAAAACGGCACTTAAGGGACATATCAGGATTGATCAGGTCTAATAGGTCTAATCAGCATTCTTTAAACCTTCTCTTGCAACTGCGCACAAAGACCGCCGATGAGCTTTGAGCTTCAAAGTGGGAGCTCTGACCCGTCGTAGTGAACTGCCTGGGTGTGTACAATAGACCCAACCATTTCATTCGGCTCAGGGGTCAATTGTCCGATATAGACTTGTTCAAAAACCCTGTATCATGTCAATCAAAGTGGCCTCGTGCAAACTCGAGCGACAACACACAATGGCCGTGTACAACAAACGGATTGTGTTGGCTTGTGTTGCTATGCGCTCTACTCTGTTCATACCTGTTCGGGTGGTACCTTAGCTGATGATATCATCAGTGTCATTATTTGCGCAGTGGTACAGTGCGTGCAATGCTGGTAATCGCGGGTTTAAACAAAAGCAAAAAAAAGCCAAAAAAGAAGTAAAAGGTCGGGAAAAGTGAGGAAAAGTCAGGAAAAGTAATTGGAACTGCACGAAAACGATTTTCCTTTATGACTTAAAACACCACAGATTGATTTTTTGGGATAAGCAAGATCCATCCAAATGGCGTTGGCCAAACCTAAATCTCGAGATACCAGTTATCCTGGAATATTGAATTTCGACACTAGTGATTTGCTAGCGATTTGCTAGCGCAGAAACTAAAACTAAAACCAATTAATTTACTTAAGATCAGCTTTGATTGACTACATGAGGACTCAGCACTTTAGCACACCTCACAAGTTATCAGTAGCCAGTAAGTCAAGTTTCATCTTTGTTTTAGATCCCTTTTTGTTTACCTTTTGGCTTTTATCGTTTCCTCATGGCCGCTATCCTATCCTTAGCCCTGTGGCACAGGCTCCCGCGTAGGTGTGCTTTGCTGAATACGTGGTGCTGGGGCTGCTGCTGCTACTGACACACCTGCAGAACCGCAACCGCAACCGCAGCCGCAACAGCAGCCGACGTCTGCTTTCTCCACACTCGCCGGACGTGCCGCCGTGGTTTTCGCGTCTGTTTTTGTTTTCGTTTTCGTTTCGTTTTCGTTTCGTTTTCGTTTCGTTTCACTCGCCATTTGAGTTTTGTTTATTCGTTAACGTTTATTTCGGCTGCGCTTTTGGGTTCCCCAGCAAACCTTAAGAGTGCTATAGGGAACCTCAGTTATGGGCACCGCTTGGCCCCCCTCCACTGCCACACAAGCCCAGCAGCCTTTTCTGGATGCGAAATCCTCCAAGATAGTGCAAAGGAATTGGCTTTTAGATCGGATTGCCACTAAAC
This sequence comes from Saccharomycopsis lassenensis, assembly GCA_031125475.1. Classification (NCBI taxonomy): domain Eukaryota; kingdom Fungi; phylum Ascomycota; class Saccharomycetes; order Ascoideales; family Saccharomycopsidaceae; genus Saccharomycopsis; species Saccharomycopsis lassenensis. The sequence goes on from JASTUK010000012.1 coordinate 191,145, forward strand.
GCCCAGTTTCCAGGCTTTGGCGGGTGTTCCTGTGGCCCTGGTGGGCAAAAGACGTTGTGTTCCCGAATCCGAGCACATGGAACTGTCGCCTGGACGTTGGTGCCAATTGCCAGATTACGAACTGGATTTTGCAATTTGTACCTCGCTGTTGCAATTCTACCCCATGTACCTTATGTTCCATATGGCAATATTTTTTAGTTTTAAACCCTGCCATTGAGCCCGGTTTTGGGCCACAACAATCAAATACCCTTGAGCAATATCCAGAAGGATATTTGAGTTAACCTTCAAATGCACACCCCCATTTTGTTCCATCGAAATACAATTTTTGTTTGCACATAAAATTGAGTCAAATTCAAGCACAAACTTGTCCGTTTTGGAACGGCACAGGGCACTCGTTTTGGAAATACAGGTCAACCCATTTAAGACTCTTTTGCACGGTCAAATAAACTATGATTTGAGCAAATTGATTTGCACTTTTGCTTGGTACTGGGCTTTTTGTAGGTAAATGAAGTTCAGCGATCTTTTGGACCCCAACTTTGTGTTCTGGCTGTGCCACATGCGTTGATTTAGCGAACTTATTGTTCAGGGCGCGATCTTCACGAAAATCAAAAACTCGCGATTCTTAGACCCAAATTGGCGTTTTATTTGCTCTAAATCAGCACCGGAGCCCTCTGGCTGGGGCCGCCAAACCTCTCAACGTCCAGAGTCTCGTATTGTACACTGAGAATAACACACGGTGCACTAGTCAAACCCAAAAAACTGTCTGTGTGCGCAAATGTAGAGCCAGCAGCCAAAAAAGTAAAACACGTTTCTCCAGAGTGAGCATGGCAAACCGTTTGGAACTTTAGGTTTTCGGAACTGGCAAGTGCTGACTTGGTTCACAATCCGGAAATCATATTGATTGCTGATGACAGTTTTTTCTGTTTTGTCCAGTCTAAATGGTGGGCTAATTGGGTAACTCAAAATTGCGTCCGATTTGGGTTGGTACCTAATTTAGGACCACTTTGGTCCACTCGCCTCTGAACGGTTTCGAACAGTTTCTCGAACACTTTCTCGAACACTTTCTCGAACAGTTTCTCGAACAGTTTCTCGAACACTTTCTCGAATAGTTTTTTTTTGGCACACTTTTTGCACGCTATCTTGCACCGGCCAATGAGACCCAGCTATTACTAAGAACGACGCACACGTGACTGGTGTCGCAAAAAACAAAAGAGAAAAAATAAAACCGAAAATTTTTTTCAACCAATTTTCCAGTCGGGTGGACAATAAGGATCACACAAGTCAGAGAAAAGATTATAGCCAATTGTGCCCAGTTACTGAAACCACGAGATATCCAGCAGGCAGCAGAAACTCGGTGTGAAAAAACAGCAAGATGTCCGACAAAATGAAGAACACGCGTATCGCTATTGTCAGCGAAGACAGGTGCAAACCAAAGAAATGTCGTCAAGAGTGCAGAAAGGGCTGTCCAGTGGTCAAGACAGGAAAGCTCTGTATTGAGGTGACCCCAGCGTCGAAAATCTCGTTTATCTCTGAGATCTTGTGCATTGGTTGCGGTATTTGTGTCAAAAAATGCCCGTTTGATGCCATCACAATCATCAACTTGCCAACAAACTTGGAGCAGGAAGTGACCCATCGTTACAGTGCCAACTCGTTCAAATTGCACAGATTGCCAACGCCTAGACCTGGCCAGGTCTTGGGGCTTGTGGGAACCAACGGTATCGGAAAGTCTACTGCTTTGAAGATCTTGGCCGGGAAGCAAAAGCCAAATTTGGGCCGTTACGATGATCCGCCAGACTGGGAAGTCATTCTCAAGCACTTCCGGGGCTCTGAGTTGCAGAACTACTTCACAAAGGTCTTGGAAGAGAACATCAAGGCCACAATTAAGCCCCAGTACGTGGATAACGTGCCAAGAGCCATCAAAGGCCCATTGAAAAAAGTCGGTGAGTTGGTCAACGCACGTTTGGAGAGATCCAAAGACGACGCCAAGTACATTCTCCAGACCTTGGACTTGAAGCACATCATGAAAAGAGATGTGAGCGCCTTGTCTGGTGGTGAGCTCCAGAGATTCACTATTGCCATGACGTGCATCCAAAAAGCCTCTGTGTACATGTTTGACGAGCCTTCGTCGTACTTGGACGTCAAGCAGAGATTGAAGGCCGCAGAGATCATCCGGTCGTTGCTCGATGCCACAACATACTGTATTGTCGTTGAGCACGATTTGTCGGTTTTGGACTACTTGTCTGACTTTGTCTGTATCTTGTACGGTGTGCCGTCCGTGTACGGCGTGGTCACGTTGCCAAGCAGTGTGAGAGAGGGTATCAACGTGTTTTTGGACGGCCATATCCCTAGTGAGAATTTGCGTTTCAGAACTGAGTCGTTGCAGTTCCGTTTGGTGGACGCCAGTGACACATTTGAAGTTGACGCGAGCCGTAGATTCGTGTATCCTACCATGTGCAAGACCCAGGGCGACTTCAAGTTGAAGGTGAACTCGGGTGAGTTCACCGACAGTGAGATCATTGTGATGATGGGAGAAAACGGAACGGGTAAAACGACGTTCTGTAAGCTTTTGGCGGGTGCCTTGGAGCCAGACGAAGGCTTCAAAGTGCCTAAGTTGAATATCTCCATGAAGCCGCAGAAGATTGCACCTAAATTCACTGGTACGGTGCGCCAGCTTTTCTTCAAAAAGATCAGAGGCAGTTTCTTGAACTCACAGTTCCAGACCGACGTTGTGAAGCCATTGAAGATTGACGACGTGATTGACCAGGATGTGCAGCACTTGTCTGGTGGTGAGTTGCAGAGAGTGGCCATTGTTTTGGCCTTGGGTAAAGCCGCCGACATCTACTTGATTGACGAGCCATCGGCATACTTGGACTCCGAGCAGCGTATCATCTGTTCCAAGGTCATCAGACGTTTCATCATCCACGCAAAGAAAACGGCGTTTGTTGTGGAGCACGATTTCATCATGGCCACGTACTTGGCAGACAAAGTTATTGTGTTTGAAGGTGTGCCATCGAAGGACGCCTACGCTAACGAGCCAGAGAGTTTGCTCACGGGTTGCAACAAGTTTTTGAAGAACTTGAACGTCACTTTCAGAAGAGATCCAAACTCCTTCAGACCTAGAATCAACAAGTTGGACTCCCAGATGGACAGAGAACAAAAAGCGAGCGGTAACTACTTTTTCTTGGAGAAAACCGAGGTTTAGGGCATTGGCATGTATTATTGCGCTGGGGCACCAGCGGATAGGTATTTGAGATACGTATCAGTAATAGATCAAATCGAGAGCGTAGTTGCGGTTATGGACTAGAATTAAAATTGGACTAACAAGTAAATAAGTACTCGACTTGACTTTGACTTGGACAAAATCGTGTGTGGTGCACGGGTGTGTAAATATCATATAAACACAGTTACACACCCGTGCACCATCATTTCTGGAAAATAAATTCGCCCGAGGACGTCCCCATTAGTCACCGATGACAGCTACAAACAGCAGCCCAGAGAGACCAAAGAAGCTTGCAACCAAGCAGCAGGTGTTCGAGTACATCGACCAGTGCGTTACCAGTCCAGTGTGGGATCCAAGGGAGCTTGACGCGGCTCCCGTCAAGACTGAGATTGAAAAGTTGTGCCCAAGCAAATTGCAGGACCTCATCGAGCTGACCGGTTTTGAGTATGACGCCTCAAAGAACTACGACGGGTTGTTGAAGGCCATAAACAAGCAGGTGAACTTCTTGAACCACTTGTACAACGCCGAGGTGTTAAACGAGCCAGTGACGGCACAAGAGGACGACAATTTGCAACAGCAGTGCTTGCAGAACAATGGAAATGATGTTGTCAGCAGCGTTCCTGCCTGAACCTGGCGTGCACCCTGTCCCGAGCTCCTAAGATACTGTCCCAGGAGCTCATTCTGGGATATTGCTCATTAACAGTGTTTCCAGACTTCTGGGAAACCAACTGGGGCCCCAACTAGGGCAGCAAGGCATTTTTTAGGCACAACAGAATAGAATGATAGAATTAGAAAGGCAGAACAGTAGACTTTAGATCTCCCAGCTGTGGATGATGAGTGGTAGACTCACTGGGTCCAGGACCAAGTACCAATATCTAAGACCCACAGAACTGGCCATAAGTACCCAGGAATCCATTGCAAGACCCAGAGAATCGGCCCAGCCTGTTCGCAGCTTGCTGGGACGTGCTACTGTAGTACCTACACAGCCACCAAGGTCCCTAGTGTGCAGAGTTGTCGAGAACCTGGCCTTTTGTACTGTGTTCTGCCAAAACCGCACGTAATTGCGCCAATTTGGCAGCAGACGGAGCCTCCAGAGTCTCCAGAGTCTCCAGAGTGGCCAGCACCCAATCACCCAGGCGATCTCTCCTCTGTGTGTGCAGACACAGTTCTTGTGACATTTTGCCCCAGTTCAGCAACAGCAACAGCCACAGCACTTGCTCGAACTGGCAGAGGCTTTGGGCACACCCCCACAGTTTCACAGCTAGCTGCAAATATTCTAGTCCAATTTTTTTTAGTCCAATATTCCAAAGTCTTTAGTAAACTGTGTTGTACCGCCATATCAGTCCAACATCACATTGCGTTACCATGATCGTACATCACGCAATGTAGACGCATTTTAACCTTTTTTTTTTCGTCCAAGACAAATCCGCTTTATTGTCCACTTCCCCAGAAAACTTTAACTTCGCACACCCGTGCACCACATAGTAAAAAACACTCGGAAATTGGCCCCGCGCGTTGCCGACGCAATAGCCTACGGCAGGTGACTGGGGCACTTGCTGCACTGGAAATTACAATATAAAAGGGGCCAATTCGGCAAATTCGCATTTTTAAACTCATTTTCAAAAACACTGAAAAAAACTCTCTACAGAAGCACCAACTCTGAAAAATGCCATTGATCAAAACTGTTCCTATCAAGACCCTCTTAGACGGCACCAAAATCCCAGCCATTGGTTTGGGTACCTTCAGATCAGGTCCAAACGAAGTTTACACTGCTGTCAAAGAAGGAATCAAACTCGGTGTTAGACACATCGACACTGCCTATGCCTACGGTAACGAGGAAGAAATTGGTAAGGCTGTCAAGGAGAGCATTGACGCTGGAATCGTCAAGAGATCCGACTTGTACGTCACGACCAAATTGTGGTCATTCGACTACAAAGACGCTGAAAGTGCATTGAAGCTTTCATTGAAGAAATTGCAACTCGACTACGTTGACTTGTACTTGATCCACTGGCCTGTGGGGTTGATCAAGAAGTTCGACCAAAGCGGCAACCCAATCAACGTCTCGTACAAGGCTGACGGTACCAGAGAGTTGGACGATGAGGTTGACTTTGTTGCCCTTTGGGCCCAATTCCAGGAATTGGTTTCCAAGGGATTGACCAAGTCCATTGGTGTGTCCAACTTCTCGATCGCCAAGTTGACCAAGTTGTTGAGCGCCCCAACCACCAAAATCGTGCCAGTGGTCAACCAGATCGAGGCCCACCCATTCTTGTTGCAACCAAAATTGCTCGATTTCTGCAAGGCTAAGGGCATTGTCATTGAGGCCCACACCCCATTGGGAGGTGCCGACGCTGCCACATTGTTGAACAACCCAACCATTGTTGAGTTGGCCAAGAAGTACGAGGCCACCAGCGCACAAATCTTGGTCTCCTGGGCTTTGTGGAGAGGAACCGTTGTTTTGCCAAAATCCGTGAAACCAGAGAGAATTGCCTCCAACTTGTTGACTGTTGAATTGAGCGACGAGGATGGCGAGAAGATCAACAAAATCGGTGAAGGTGCACAAAAGAGATACGTCAACCCAGACTGGAGTCCATTCATCGTTTTCGACGACGATGCTGAAAATGGAATCAAGGGTGCTGCCGGATGGAAGAACCCAAACCCAACTGTGGTCAAGAAATAAAGGTTATGAAATATACGAGTCACATAGGTTTGTAGGACCCGTTGGCTGCAAAGATTAGAAATAAATTTTGATATTAACATACTCTGAAAAATGTAGCCGCAGATCTCCCGAAGTTCCAGAGCCCCGTGGGGCCGTGGGGGGACCAAACTCCGCCTTTCAGCAAACCTTGTGGGTTGTCCGGATCTCTGGTTTACCCGTGATCTGCCCCAGCTGCCAGTTTCACTGGCTCATACTTATAGGCGTGGCACCTTGCTGCTCCGGTATATCGCCAAAAGTTTCGTCTTCATTCTCTGGTCCCAAGAGACTCTGGGTCTCGTCTCCGTTCAGGTCTTCGGTCTTCGGTCTTGCCCCCGTGCCAACAATGATGAACAAGCAGCAGGGAACGCAGATGAAAATGAATATCACACCCATAATGAACCCAAGACCCAATGCAGCATACGGCAAACCAAACTTGAGTTTCTTGCCCGTGTTGAGCCAGTCCGGCAATATTACTCGATCAATAACGAAAACACACGACTCGTTGCTGAACGTTGTACACCCACTTTTCAAGATTCTCACCTCACTGTTTGCTCCTTCCACAATCTGCAAGAATCTCGTTTTGGTGTCAAAACTTCTGCACGACAAGTGCACACTGTCAAGCAACGTAGGGATCTTCGAGCCGCAGTTGAATAGCGAATCGGCCATTGTGTGGTTTCCGCTGGTCAAGTTGTTGGGCAAAATGTGCATTTTCAAAAACGTTTGCAAAACACTCATGGGTGTGTGTCGTGTGTAGTTTTCCAGGACCAAAGATAGCTTTGATGGATACAACACGGAGAAGTTCAGGTCGTGCAACACGTAGGACAAATTCGTAAACTCCAACAAGTCCAAAAATATATCTGAATCCATGGTTTTGACCAAGTCCTCAAGAGAGATCTCCACATTCTTGGGGATTGCAACGCCATTGATAGGATGCACGACACCCTGGTCAAAGAAAATGTCTCTGTACTTGGTCAAATATATGTCATTCTCTTCCACGGTGATGTGGTTGAAGTCCTCATTATCTGCAATGTGTTTTAGTGTGGTTTCTTCGTTATTGTAGTTAATTGTGTGCAATTCTTCAGTGAAGTCGCTGTAAGCAATGCCGTCTACTATGCTATTTTTCAAAATCAACTCCATGGCGGTCATGTTCGTTTCCAAATAGTCCAAGGTCAAATCCAAGAAGTCCCACGAATTGAAACACGGCAAAAAGACAGTGTAGCCTTTGTTGTTGTTGTCCAAATTCAATAGCGACAACTGGTCAAGGTACTTCATGGATTTTGTGCATCTGTCAACCGATTTGACCGCGTTTTTCAACGACAATGGCAACGATAACTCCTTATTCACGTAGTATATGTCGGTGCCGCCCACGCTGATCGGCTCTGTCCCCACAATTTCTGTGTCGTCGTTGATAACATGGGTTCCCTTACTTGTCTGCGTGATCTTCAACGCCTGGCACGTAGAGCCGATCTTCTTGCTGTTTTTGAAGCACACTTTTGTCGTGTAAATCCCCGGAGCACTCAAATCAACGTGTCCCTCCACAAAATGGTACAAAACCAAACGTTTTTGCGAAGAAGTTGCAGCAGAAACGCTGTCCTCTTCCTCATCCTCGTACACAAATATCGTTTGCTGCAACGAGTTATTCTGGACCAAGCTCTCCAAACCGTGGAAGTGTAGCTGTTCCACAGACTCCAGTAACCCGAGCCCGTACATGTACTTTTCTGCGTTGAACTGGATATCGGGATGCACCCTGAACTTGTTGTACACGTGCAATACAGCGTTTTTGGTCATTATGTTGGCAAACTGCACCTCCTGGCCGTCAATTGCCAACTTTTTGCCGTTTTCCAGAGACTCAAACGAGTGGCGCTCACCGTTGAAGTCCAACAACTCGCCGTTGACCTCTCCCCCGATGTACCCGTTGAACATGTACTGATTGAGCAACAAGTCTCTGTCGTTCTGGCCAAATGTCGTGCTCAAGTATGCCGTTTCTATGCTGTTCAACGTCACAGAATCGTCTGGAATCAACAACGCAGTCGTTTCCAGCGTCTGCTCACAGGGGAACAACTTGGCCCACACCAGAAAGTGGTCGGCAACGGTTTCGTCCTCGTGCAAAAACTCGCACGTCGAAAATGCGCGCGGAAGTAACTCGTTGATGCCATGAACAACACAGTCCAGCCCGTACGCAATCATGTTTGGCTCCACAACCTCTCTTCTGTCTGCGTAGAAAAGCAACTCGTGGGTCTCCGGGTCGTAGTACTTGTCGAAAAGCATTGGTGTGTGCACGTCAGGCCCGTTTTCTTGCATTGTTTCGTATATTGTGGCGCCTTCGATGTCCTGGGACACAAACGAGTCGTTCACAAAGTACCTCATTATACTGTGGACATCAAAGTGGTCTAGGTACTCGTCCTCGTCAAAGAAGGCAAACGCTGAGTTCACGGGCGCCACACACGTCACGTTGGTCATCAAGTTGATATCTGGAATGAGGCCTTTTTTCTGGACAATCCGCAAAAAGATGCTGAACTCCACGTTCTGCGAGAGTATGTCGATAATCGTGGTGCTGCGTGTAGAGATCCCCTCCGGAGACCCGTTAGCAGCGTGCTTTGCAAAGACCGGCAGCACACACAATACTGCGTGTAGTAGCACGAGTTGTGCCACTTTCACGAGCACGCCTACATGTGCCAATTGCAATTGCATTGTTTGCCGTTATTCAAGTTTCCTTTGTTTTGTTGCCACTCGTTGCACGCGATTCTTGCTTCAGTGCAGCGCTGTAAAAGTTTTTTCAAGTAGCTATCTTCGTGCGTCCAGTGCTCTCGCTTCACTATTTATTTGCGGGTTTGCTCTCTTGTGTACTCGCTGTGCCCCAGCTCAGACCCTCCGATATCACATGGGGGGGCCAAGGTCCGTGCTGGTGTCCGGGTGCTGCGACCCAGCTGCGACCCAGCTGCGCAGCAAAAGAAAACAGATACATCCGTGCACCACACAACGCTGCGCTCCGTGCCGTGCAACGGCAAACTATTTGTCGTCGCGAACCAGCAAGTCCCCAAGACCTTTAATTTGCAGATACCAACTACACCAGGAATGTCTGAGGCACCACAGGACCTTGTTCCACAAGACCAGGAGATTGACTCGATGAAGGACGAGATGGCCAAGATCGAGCAGGAGTCCGCAAAGTTGTCTGAGTTGCAGAGCCAGTTGGAGAAGGAATCGCTGATATTGAAAGAGAACAAGGAGGACATCGACGCGCGTAGCGTGTTTGTGGGCAATGTGGATTACGGCACGTCCCCCGAGGAGTTGCAGGCACATTTCCAGGCCGCTGGGGCCGGCCCAATAAATCGGGTTACAATACTCTTGGATAAGTTTTCGGGGCACCCAAAAGGATTTGCGTACGTCGAGTTTGCCAACCCGGCTTTGGTCGTTGAGGGCTTGAAGTTGAACGAGAGCCAGTTCCGGGGCAGAGCTTTGAAGGTGACGAGAAAACGGACCAACGTTCCCGGCTTGAACCGTGGCAGAGGCAGAGGCAGAGGCAGAGGCGGATTCAGAGGCGGCCGCTACCGTGGTGCCTTCCGGGGCAGGGGCAATTTCAACCCCTACTAGTGAGGGCGGCCTGTGAGTTGCTACAGAGCTGCTTTGCCCCACCATTTGGTGCCATCCTGGTGCCATTCTGGTGCCAATTGCTGGTCATTGAATTTGTACGAATAAACCGATAGTCAACACAGCGTCCTGGACCCAGGACGGCCAACTAACGTTGCGGCTTCTCATACTGCTGTAGACAGGCGCAAATGGCGCCACTGGCGGTGCCAGACCTAACTCCGAGCTGGGAGTCTGTGTCTTTGTCTTGTGTCACGTGACGTCATTGCTCATTGCCTGAAAATGTGAATATTTTTTTTACTTTGTCTCGTTTTCAAATTTGTAGTATAGCAGAGTTTGCAGCATTTTTTCAGCATGCCTATCAACCAGCCCCAGACGTCTATCAGGTTGACGAATGTGTCGCTTGTGAAGTTAAAGAAAGGCAAGAAGAGATTTGAGATTGCGTGCTACCAGAACAAGGTACAAGACTGGAGAAGTGGCGTTGAGAAAGACTTGGACGAGGTTTTGCAGATCCCACGAGTTTTCTTGAACGTCTCGAAGGGATTGGTGGCGCCAAATGAGGAGCTAGAGAAGGCGTTCAAGACCACGGACACAGACAAGATCATTTTGGAGATTTTGAACAAGGGTGAGATCCAACTCGGTGAAAAAGAGAGACACCAGAATATTGAAAACATGCATCGGGAGATCTTGAACATCATCTCGACCAAGTGCATCAACCCAAAGTCAAAGAAGAGATACCCGCCAAGCATAATAGACAAGGTGTTGCACCAGATTAACTTCAACGTCTCTATCAGCAAGCCTGCCAAGGGTCAGGCCTTGGAGGCAATCAAGATCTTGGTGGAAAAGCAGATAATACCGATTGCTAGAGCCAAAATGAAGGTGAAGTTGCAGTGGGCAAACAGAGAGTACAAGAGAAACCTTGACAAGGTGAAACCGTTGTTGAACGACGTCGAGGACGAGAATTACGACAACGACGTGTGGACCTGTTTTGCGGTGATCGATCCAATGAACTACAAGGTGTTGTTGCAGTTGCTCACGGGACCTGCAACGAAAAATAAAGGTTCTGTCGAGGTCTTGGACATGGCGGTTGCTGCCAGCGGCGATTTATGATTTTTCAACACGTTTTTTTTTCTTTGCAAAAGTTTCTAAATCTTGTAGTAGTGACACTTAGGCCTGTATGTTTGGTATGTACTTAAAATATCCGATACAGATGCGCGGGTCCATCGAAACGCGGATTTATTTTGCATTTTTACTTTTATTTTCTTTATTTTGGTTTCCATTTTTGTTTTTGCCCAAACGTAAATATGAGGAGCAACGACGACCCGTTGAACCTACTAGCGCGGCTGTCGCACAAAAGATCAGGAAAGCGTAAAAGAAGTAGCGCTAGTCGCGGTTCTAAGGTTGCCAAAAGTTTGCAGAGGACAAAAAGGACACGATCCGGGCTGGCAGAAGTAAACCCCACAGAAGCAATGGAGGTTAACAGTTCACAGAAGGAATCCCAGGAAACGTGGAAGCGACCGCGGATGGAGTCTGGCACGAGCGGCCGCGAAAGTGCTGCAAGAGACGAGCCTGCTGTGATCTACATGGACTCTGACAGTGACACAGATTTGCAAAAACAAGGGCAAGAGGAAGAAGAGCAAGAAGAAGAGCACGAACAAGAGGACGAGAACGAACAAGTGAACGAACAAGTGAACGAACAAGTGAACGAACAAGTGAACGAACAAGTGAACGAACAAGTGAACGAGCAAGTGAACGAACAAGTGAACGAACAAGTGAACGAACAAGTGAACGAACAAGTGAACGAACAAGAGAACGAGCAAGACGTGATGAAGGAGAGCGGCGTTGAGTTTTCGGCCAGTGTAAACGCGTCTATCGCGGAGGCAGAAAAGCTAGAGAAAATTGACCTCAAATCTTTCCTACAGGAGGCAGAGGTGCCGCATACACAGGAGACCTCCAGCAGCAATGCCACAAGCTTTGGCACGCCGGGGTCCCAGACGTTGCTTGACTTCAAAGTGCCAAACTCGCCGCCGTCGTCCGGAAAGTTCTCTGTGAACGAGATCTTCACGCCCATAACGTCGCCCACACCACTGAGGCGAGACAAGAACCTGGACACGTACCCGCAGTTGAACAACTCGGATACGTTGATGGATGCAGACGGCGACTTCTTTTTCAGCAAAAGATCGCCTTTTGCTTATAAGCAGCTCAGCCAGCCCAAAAGTAAGACCACATGTTCGGAGTGCGGCATGGTGTTTATGCAAAACCTGGAAAGAGACATGATGGCCCACAATTTGTTTCACAGAACGTTTGCGGAGGGAATAGAGTGGCGCAGGGAATGGGGTAAGGAGATTTCTGTGAAAATGATTCCGGAGTCCAAGACGCAGCTGAAGAGTTTGGAAGTTGTGAAGTACGGGCACATCCGGGAGGTGCAGTTTGAGAATAGCAAGGAAAGAGAAGCAGCTCTTGCGTTTCTCCAGCTCACGAACGCGGAACTTAATGCTACGGACGATTGGTTGACAAGTATACTCAAAAGTGATGCGTCCAAGGCCGCAGTAGCAAAGGCAAAGGAGAAAGGAAAGGTGTTTGTGTACACGTTTGAGAACAAGATCGTGGGCGTCTGCAGCTTCAAGAAATTGCACGAGCGGGACCAAATAAACCTCATGGCCGTGGACACGCAGGAATTGAAAACGATTCTGGCAGACTCTGAGCTAGCAAAGAGACTACCGCGAGCCTTGTACGGAATCTCCCGCGTGTACGTTCTCAAGAAATACCGCAGGTCCGGCATTGCCTTGATCTTGTTGCACTCTGCGCTCCCTCATTTGGTGTACGGCATGACCCTAAACAAGCACCAGATCAGCTGGTCGCAGCCCAGCTACGCCGGATTGAGGCTCGCCAAGAGCTTCAACCCGATTACGAGCAAAAACACAAAACAGCAGTACTTGAACGTGTACTTGTAACGATAACCATCACGACATAATGACATAATGACATAACGACATGATAATCATGCGTAGCGACACAGTGGAACGTAGTGATAGGCTGACTAAACGACGTAGCGATAGCCAAACTCGGTACAATTCCAAACTCAAAAACGAAAGCGGCCGAAATGTATTCAAAATGTATCAACTTGATCTGTAAGTCAAAAAATCACGACTCATATGTGGCTTTGAAAGTCTGCAACAAAAACGCCAACGTCTCGAAGTCCCGCTCACTGACCTCATCCCGGTGGCGGAAGTACTTCGAGCTGATCAGCAAAAGCATGCTCCTTGTCTCCTGGGGACTCAACGTCAACACAAGATTTAGTAACTGTGCGCAGAAAATCCGCAATTTGTTGTTGTTCGAGTCCCCCAACAAGCAAACAGGGTCAATGTTGCTTGTGCCGTCAAGTAGGTCGCGCTCTATGCCGTGGGCGCGGTCGTACTCGGGGTCGTTTGGCTCCAGGCTTATGCTGACACTCTCCAAGTTGGTATTCAACGAGTCAAGCACCCGCGAGTCTGGCACTTTGAGCCGGTACGTGCTGTCAAGCTCGCCATTGTATCGGATCAGAACCACGAGCTTGTCGGCAAAAGTGAGAATTTGGATGTCTGTTTCCACGCCGTTGGCAACCGTGACGCTGTGTTTTGTGCTCAGTGAAAAGTTCATGCTGAAAAATCGAAAGAAAAAAAAAGAAAATCACTTCTGCGGTGCAAGTCTGCGAACATTTCTGCACACAGTATTTGACAAAAAAGCTATGCAGAACAGTCTACTAAGCATATCTAAAAAAAGTTCTGCAAAACACTTTTGCAAAGCATTTCTGCAAGACATTTCTACAAAACATTACTGCGATACATTTCTGCAAAACATCTTTGAATTACATTTTGCAAAATACTTCTGCAAAAAAGTACTGCAAAACACTTGCAATACATTTTTTTTGCATTTTGGAAAAAAAAAAAAAAAAAAAAAATTATGTTTCTTCTTGCACCATATCTTCTGCGACTACAACAATTAATTCCAACTTTTATTACCAAATCTAACACACTGCTCTCTGCGGCCAATGCTGACACCGCCAGAGCCCTGCTCGGCTCACTTAAACTTGATACTCTTCGAAAGATTCTTCTTGATACCAGTCTTCTCACCTCCGTATGGCCCTTCTGGCGCCTTGTACACTTGTTTGATCGATCTCAACTTCTTCTGTGCTTGCTCGTACTTCTTTCTCTTCTTCACTCTCGAGTTCTGCGTCTCCTTCTTTCTCTTCGCCGTAAGACCCTTGTTCTTCAATATCTGGTAGTTGATGGCTCTCTTGCCGTCCTCGTCCAACGCATTCTCAGACGCAATCTCAGCCAACTTGCCCTCCTTGGCCGCCTTGACTGCTGCGCTGTGCGCCTCTTTTCTCTTGCTTCTCTTGGACTCCTTGGCAAACTTCACCGAGTTGTAGTATTTCTCGTACTCTGTCTCGTTCAACAAGCTTTCGCCGTTCACCTCATTCGATACTGCTTCGTCTGCGGCGTCAAAGTCTTCGTTGTCTAACATCGTCGCGCTGTCCTTCTTCAAACCACGCTTTCTGGCCTCCTCCATAAGTCTCTGCTGTCTCTCATAGAGTCTCTCTTTGTACGGCAAATCTTCATCACCAGTGAATCTGGCGTCCTTCTTTGCACTCTGCTGGTCGATCTTCGATGTGTAGAAACGCAAACTCTTCTTGCGCTTGCGCTTATCCTCGGCGTCTATTTCGTCCACTGCACCTTCAATCTTGTCGTTATACTCTCCATTTCTGCTCTGCACCTTGTACTTGTTCAACTTCAACTCCCTGGCCACCTTTGGTTTCACTAGAACTGTTTCCTGGCCTGATTCGCTCTCAGAATCGTCGTCGCCTGTGTCCATTTCGTTGTTCTCAATCTCCTCACTGAGACTGCCCTGGACTTCGTCCGACAGGTTTTCACTCTTATTGGTTGTGTCCTCCAAGCCCTGCGCCTGCTTCCAGGTTTCGCGCGCACTCAATATCGTCTCCATTATTGGGTGGCTCTTCAAAGATACCTCGTCGTCGGCGCTTTTCAAAACGCCCATGAGCAAGTTCACGTAGTTCACTATGCAGCACAAGTAGCTTGACAACGCCACAAACTGGACGTTTTCCACCTTGCTGCGGGTCTTGTTCAAGAGCTCCTTGTACTCCGCGCTGTACAAGTCTCCAAACTCCTTGCACAATGGCAAAAACTCCGGGAACGCAGCATTCAAGTAGTCCTCCTGGGCCTTCTTGTCGAGATTCTCAAACTTGCTGCCGGATTCAAGCATCTTCTGGAGCGCCTGCACCTGCTTGTGTGCACCGTCTGCGGTGTTCTCAGCTTTGTCCTTCCAGTCAGCCATCATCTCCTCGTCAAAATAGTCGTCCATGTGGAGCTCGTTCATGTGCTTTTTCTGGATCCGCACCGACTCCTGCACCAACGCTTGAGCATCCTCCTTGTTTTCAACTTCATCCACATCGTCGCCGCCGTAGTAGTTCTCCTTGTTTCCCCAGCCTTCGTCGTCCTCATCCTCTGGTTCCTCTTGTGGTTCCTCATCGTGCGAATCGTCACTCAGTTCACTGGAGTCGTCCGCGCCATCAACGCCCATCACCTCCTCGTCACTGAACTCAACATCGCCGCTGTCAGCATACTTGTTGTCCTTGAGCAGGTACTTCTGCTCGTAAAACTTGTCCACTTCGTCTAACTCAATATCGGACATATATATAGGTTGATGAGATGAAAAATTTATTTTGAGAAGAGAAAAAAAAATTGTAGCAACCTGCAGAATCGTGCAGGCGGACGGAGCAGCGCTCAACAGCAAAATACCATTAGGTTAGCTCTCTTTTTCGCAGCTTTTGTTTGTCAGGTATTTTGTGAGAGTTTTGTGAGAATTTTGTGTTTCGAGTTTATTGTTTCTGTCGGCGCCAATATGGCTCGCAAGGGCACTGCCAAACACTCTTTATCTCATTTTTGATTATCTCCTTTGTTTTCTTTCTTCTTTGTTCTCTGTCTCTAAGTCCGTTATTATGTGTTTCCAGAACTATGACCGTTTGAAGCGGAATGAGTGCTGCTTAAGGGGTGCAGAACCGCAAAAAGAAGTACGGAAAATCCCACAGAGCAATGGTGCCACTTCGTCTAAAAACATTGTGGATGCTACCATTGAGCTCAACAGGGTTTAGGCGAATGAGCCTCATGTTCTGCGCATTTTTCCCTTTTGGTGCTTTGTTCCTGTGTGTCGGAATGTGGGATACATAAAAGTGGCTAGTGCCGGCGGCATTCCCCAAGACCTCATTCACGGTGTGATAATGCACACATCGTATTATATACGCAAGGTTATATATTTTGTTCAATTCCTTATCAGAGCTGTATAGAAGGTCACGGGCTTTTGATTGCTGTTATTTTTCCATATATTTTTTGTTTCTTGTTTCTTAATCTCGCTTTGAGTGTTCTAACATGAGGTTCATATTGGCACTGGTCGTGAGTTTGGCCCTGTTGGCACTGGCATTCCCAGTTGAGAAGCTCATAGATGCCCCAAAACCACTTATTCTTGGGTTTGATATTGTCGACAAGGAAAAAATGGTGGACAGCGACTCGATCATGGACAAATCGTTTTCCAACAAATCGCGGGTGGTCATGGCCATTGAGAGTCGTTCCTGTGCGTACATTGCCAACGTTGGCTTGGGAACACCAGCCCAGAATGTGCAGGTTCAGGTGGATACAGGGTCGTCAGACTTGTGGGTCCCAGAACTCGATATGCTGGGCACAAACTCGATTCTGGTGTTCAACAAGACTGCTTCAGAAACGTTCAACACAGATAACAAGACCTTTTTCATCAAATACTACGACAGCTCGTGGGCCTCGGGCTTGTGGGGCAAAGACGTTGTGACATTGGGTGACCAGGTGATCAACAGCTTTGAGTTCGCTATCGCCACGAAGCTCGGAGATCAAAAACAAGGTGTCTTAGGCATTGGTGTGAAAAACGCCGAAAGCTCGTTGGCAACAGACGGCGAGCAGCCCTGGATGTACGACAACTTGCCCTGGGCATTGAAGCAAAACGGTTTGATCAAGAAGGCCTCGTACTCGCTATACTTACGGTCGCGCAACGCCTCCAGTGGACTTATCATGTTTGGCATTATCGACCACAAGAAGTTTGCCGGCGAGAAGCTAAACATGTTTCCTATGGTGAAGAAAGATGGCCGCGTAGAGTCACTCAAGGTCACATTAGACAAAATCACTTACAATGTGCAAGACGGCGATGGTAGTGGGGTAGTGGACTGCACTACTGATGTGAAAGCTAACAATTTACCTGCCATGTTGGATTCCGGCACATATCTTATATACGCGCCATTTGACGTCGTTCACAACGTTGGAAAGAAGTTTGGCAAGTTTGTGCTTCGCGCGGGAGGCTACATAACTTCATGTTCCACCAAGGGGTCCCCAATCCTGTTCCATTTCAAAACGGCCAGTGGGGATCAGACGGTCATTGAAGTGCCATTTGAGAACTTGCTTGTGGACGTATCCAAGGAAGACCCGTTTTTTACTGAAGACGAGTGTTTGATTGGAATAGTGAACTCTCCTACGGACGAGTACGTTTTGGGAGACTACTTTCTAAGATCTGCGTACGTGTACTACGACTTGGAGAGTGAGTTGATTGGGTTGGGTCAGGCAGTGTACACGGACGAACTGGAATTGATCGAGGTCGTTGCTTGAGTAATGCATTAATAGAGTTTTGAAAATTGGAGTTTCGAATACTGTAATCTTTACCGTGATTTTTGCTCAAAAAGTTATTACTAAAATACTTCGTTTTTGGTGCCGTTTCCATTTGGCAGTGTGCTGTAACACATCTCACTGCTTGTGGTATTACTATTGGCGCCGAGTGGTGGAATAATAACATTTCGACTTTTCTTTGTTACTGTTACTGTTACTGTTACTGTTACTGTTACTGTTACTGTTACTGTTACTGTTACTGTTACTGTTACTGTTACTGTTACTGTTACTGTTACTGTTACTGTTACTGTTACTGTTACTGTTACTGTTACTGTTACTGTTACTGTTACTGTTACTGTTACTGTTGCTACAAACATTGCTAAATATACATTAATTGAAATAGTACATATGAATCATGACGAAATGAAAAATAAATATAAGTAAAAGCTAGCTAATCAATAGCTAGCACGTAGAACATTAATAACGTGGCGGAAGAATGTGTAAAAATAAAATCACTCAGAGACCTTTAATCTGGCAAGTGCCAACAAGTAGGTCTCGAAGATGTCAAAACTTTCTCTCTTTCTGTTGAAAGTCACAAAGTCTTGGTTGAACTTTTTGTCGTCAAAGACAAGCTTGATGTCCTCGTCCTTGAAAACGTCGTACTCGGTCAAGCAACTCAACATCTTGTTTCTCTTCAACTCTCTTTCTAACTGTGACTTCAAAAGCTCCTTTTGGTAGTCATCCACAACAGGTTTCTTTGCAATCTTCATTGGAATTGGTGGGCTCATGAAGTACTCGTTGTTTTCAGAGTCAGAGAATTCAGAAATCGATGAGCTTGAACCTGGACTAGAGTGTGTGCGAGAGAAGTCAGAATCCTCGTCACTCTCTGGTTCCTCCATCACAATGCCTAAAGCGTTGTTCTTCTTGATGGTTGTTTTGCTCGATCTGGTGGATTTGTCCTTGGCTTCAACAAAGTCTTTGTGCTCAATTGTACCAGCAATTGATTGCACAGACAAGAGGTCAATCAAGGAGTCGTAGCTGTTGACGTCAGCGTACTCGTCTTCCTCACCTTTCTCAGAAGACACCGATTGTGAAAGCTTCGATGGTTTCTTTGGCTTTCTGCTAAACATACCGGCAAACTTTTTGCTCTTTGGCTTGATTGGCGCAATCTCTTCGAGCTGCGGTTGGTTTTCGACAGGAGCAGCATCTTTTGTAGAGTGAACAGACTTCTCCGACTTTCTGGATTTGACCGACTTTTCGTCTTCGGACTCAGACTCAAGTGCTTCTTCAGATTCCTCCAAGACCAGCTCAGGAACCTTGCACTGTTTGCTGCACTGAGACATTTTTCTCTCCATGGCAGCGTCATCTGAGATTCTCAGAGTGATGGACTTTCTGCCCTCCATAATTGAGTTCACCTCAATAATAGGCTCCAAGGCAGCCTTAGTGGCAATTTTATCCAATGCAGACTTTGGAATAGGAACAACAAGCGCAGAAACCGGAGCAACAGGAGCCGAGCTGAGAGTACCAGACTTCTCAGCTGGTTCAGGAGAGGTAGTGGTTTCGATAGAGCATGGCTTCAAGTCCTCGAATGCATCCTCAGGGTTGATCACGTTTGAAAGCTTAGATCTTACCTTTGTTGGCGACTTCTTGATCTCTCTGTCCTCTGGCTCAGACGTCTCACTCTGCGTGGAACTGCAGTTAGACAGACCAATATTCTGGTTCAAAGACAACGACGAGGAAATAGTTGAAATTGGGGTCACAAGCGACGTTGGCGTTTGTGCTGTGATTGGAGTTGATGTGATGATCTGATGGATTTGTTTCAGCGATCTGGCGAATGGCAAACCTGCAGAAACTGGCGTTGTTGGGGTGTTCAACGACGACAATGGGTCGTAGTTTGTGACCTTTGTCTTGATGAAGGAGATGCTCTCTTCCAAGTTTGGCAAGGCAGCTGCGGCAGAGGCGTTGGCGAATTTCTCCTTTTTTTCGTTCGCAATACAGATCTGGCTGTATCTGATCACCTTGGAGTTGCTGTGCACTCTCTGTTTCTGTGAAAAGGCACTGTCGATGCTTCCCGTGCTGTTGGCACTCAATGGGCCGGCATGAGTGTATCTGTTTCTGGCATAGTTTTGGTTGTAGTTCCAGTTTCTGTCGACCAGTCTCATGGAAATCCGCAAGTTTGGCTTCACCATGCTGCCACCGGTGGAGTTGGACAAAAGGCCTTCCAGGGAAGCCATGTTGGCCGAAACGACGCTCTCAGTGCCCAATCTGGCCACGTTTGCCGCAGTGGCTTCAACAAGGGATTGTCTTGCAGGGCCTATTTTCACGGTACCGCACTTGCTGTCACTCACGTACAAGCTTGCAACTCTGGACTTGGCGTCGCTGGTGGTTTGAGGAGCCTCGTTGGCCTCCTCGGCGTGCTGTGTCATGCTAAGGTGTGTTTCGTTTGGAACAAACTTCTTGTTGTATTGGTGCTTCAACGAGATGTTCAAGCCGCAAGAGTCTTGGCCCGACTTGATGTTCAGAATGGCGCGGTCCTGCTTTGAGACCTCAGTCTGCTGTTGTTTGCGCAAAAACTCCTCGTGCTTCTCTTTCAAGTACTTGTTTTTCAAAAGCTCTTTGGACAAAGTGTGGGCGTACTGCAACAAAGCGGTGTTGGTCTTCACCTTAGGGAACTTCTCGACCAACTGCTCGATTTTCTCTTGTGCCTCTTGCTCGACCTTGTTGTCGAATTTTTTGAAGTCGTCTTTGCACTTGAAGTAGTCAGTTTTCTTGAAGTCCAACTGTTTGGACGGCATGAGACAATCTGGGTCCAAACGCATGCTGATTTCGGTCTCAGCGTTTCTTGTGTAGTTCGTGTAATCCGGCACCCGGTACAGTGACAAGATCTGCTGGCTGTTCAAAGATAATCGCTTGTGGAGCTCCTGAAACACTTTTTCAATTGAGTCAACGCCGTCTTTGCGGCTCAGCTTCTCGTAGTTTGCAAGCTTGTTGGCGCTCATGTTCTGGTGCGACTTCAACAGTTTGGCCATTTTGAACTTCTCGTCGATCTCGTCACCCAAGATCTCAGACAAGATAGCCTGTTCTTCTGTGCTGAATCTGCGTCCCAAGGACGAGACGTAGTAGCCATTGCCGTTGATCACTATAGCTTTGGCTTCAGTCATGGTGTGTGTAAATAGTAAAAATGAGTGGTAAAATATGGTTTAGCACCCAGTCAGTGGATTCATATTCGAATATATACCCTGGAGCTGTGTGCTGCCTGGATTTCCGCACTGCTGCTTAGTGTACATTCCATTTTTATTTTGGGCTACTCGCTGAAAAAAGCTGCACACCGGAGGGAATGTAAGGCATTTTTCGCAGCGGGAATTCTGTAAGCGGAAACTCTGGTACTGCGACGAAGAGCACGGGCCAAGCCGAGCGTGAGCAGAGGCAAAAAGGGCACGATCGCCGGTGGTGTGGCGGTGTGGGAAATGTAGGGTGGTACCTAGTGCTGGCCGCGGGTCCCAGTACCTGTGCTAGAGTAGAGAATTGCAGAACGGCAGAATGGCAGAATGGCAGAATGGCAGAATGGCAGAATGGCAGAGTACACAGGCGGCCAGGCAGTGAGACAAACAAGCAGACACTGAGGCGGTCAGTCAGCCGGGCAGTCAGACAGTCAGGCAGAGACACCTCGCCAGTGTGCTTCCTTGTGCTCCCCTATGTGCCGGCTTAGCGATCTCCATTCCGAACAGTGCCTATTTTTATAACCTTACCAAAATGCATAGCGCTTAGCAATTCTCCTTCCCGGTGGGACTCGATCTCGGGATACCAATTGGCACCCGAAAAGTGCAACAATGAAAAGTTGGAAAAAAACACGGAAAGTGCAGTCGGTGCAAACTGTAGTGAGCAGCCGCGCGCGACTGCACAGTGCAGCGGTGGCAGGGTCAAGGGCTGACATGGAGTAGGGAAAATGGCAAAACGAGATCGCCTCTAAAGAAATATTGTGATGAGGACTCAAGCGCATTATTGATCTTTTACAGCTACAGCAATGCCCGCACATTGCACTTAGCCACTCCCAGTGTAAATTGGTACAAATCAGTCTGTTTGGCCGAATCCAAGTCACATAGATACCTTATCGTGGCTAACGTGGCTTCTGAGCAACACTTTTTGGTAGAGAAAACTGATGCAGAACTAAACTTGTGTAAACTTCCTACTCC
The DNA here is from genome assembly GCA_031125475.1 of Saccharomycopsis lassenensis. Classification (NCBI taxonomy): domain Eukaryota; kingdom Fungi; phylum Ascomycota; class Saccharomycetes; order Ascoideales; family Saccharomycopsidaceae; genus Saccharomycopsis; species Saccharomycopsis lassenensis. Next base: position 212,517 of record JASTUK010000012.1, read on the forward strand.
GATATACCACCAGACACCTAATAGTACCTAAAAGGCTAATAGTAGAACCTTAAGTAATAACAGGCTCCAGCACAATCTGTCTCTGTAAAATTGAACAGGTATATCATGGCAATAAAATAAAACGAGTTTTCACTAAAGAAGTACTGTTAACTTGATTAAATTGGTACTAGTGTTCTTGATATGCTTAAAAGCTGAATTTAATCCGGTTGGTCCCATATGTCCACTGATAATGACAAGTGAGCTATCATAATCATGGGTAATTGTGTATGTACCGGTGGTAATGGTGTTCTGGCTGCAATGCCTACTATTACCTTGATCGTACAATACTTTGCAAACCTAGGGATAGTACAACAGAACCAATACCTTATCAGTGATATCTTACTTATGCACAAGTATCTAGACAGTATCGTGAAAAATAGGGCATAATCAACGCTAACACTTCATTAGATACATTACACCTTTTTGATTAAGCCTATCAATAAAATAAAGATTTCAGGTTTATACTAATGCCGAAGTACCCAGTTAGTACCATCAACTACAATACTACACCTTCAACATCAGTTTGTATTCAGCATTTCTCTTCACAACCGACCAATATCCCACTACGTCGCTACTGCATTTATCACAGCTACAAAATCGTTAACAAAACCATTGACAGCAACAAATACGTGAAATCATGTTCGCACTCAAAAGTCTTGCACTCTTTGCTATAATACACTTTGGTCCTTGATATGCCTTTTATTGATAACAGTTGCCCGCGCGAATGGACCGGGCCAAGCCTGCGGAACAGATTTTGCATTTTTTTTTTCTGTATTTCTGAAAAAATATTCCGCCCGTTTGCTCGCACACTCATTTCACCCATTCGCTACGACCAATGGACCCGGATATCGACCTTGACAACGACATCGTCGCAGAAAATACAACCCACGAGGAGGATCAGTACGACGATGGACTCCAGGACTGGAGCGCGGTTCTTGCAACCCCCGCGGCCAAAAACAGGCCTGCAAAACTCACCCGCGGTGATAAAGGCTACGAGCCGCTGAGCAACGCCTACGACAAGAGCTTGCTCGACAACAAGCTCGAGGCGATGTACCACACACTTGCGCAGCGGCGCGGTCATCAGGGCCGGCACCACGTGGAAGGTTTCTGGCTTGAGGACTTGCACCGGCTCGTGGTGGATAAGCCGCGCGGTAGCATCTTCAACAGCGTGGGCGTCCGCACCAGCCGACGCAACCAGATGCTCTTAACGTTCGAAGAAGCGCTCTTCTTGGCCGAGCGCGGCTCCGTGGAGTGCTTCTTGTACCGCGCTGAAGCCGGCCAGGTACTCCCCATGTCCTTGCAGCTGTGCTACGCCATGATGCTCCGCGACTCGCACTGCTACGACATGTACTTTGTGTACTCATACTTGAAGCGCTATGGGTACGTTGTGCGACGCGCAAGCATGTGGAAACGGGCACCGGCGGCGCTGGCGCCAGCCACAGTGCCTTCCACTCCAAAAGGCAGTCTATTTAGCCGCATTTGGCGTCAAGTAGCGTCATGGTGTAGCGCTATTACACATTCGCCTTTTTTGCTCCGGTTCCGGCTCTTCTGCCGCTGGAGCTGGAGCACGTTGTACCGATCGCTTGACGTCGTGCAGCATGCACCAGTGGTCGCGGGTTCGAACCCTGTGGTGGACACACAAAATAACTTTGAGTCGCTTCTCGACTCTCACACGTTCAACAAGTACGAAATCGCGTACAACGTGTGGAAGCCCACCAACACGGCCAAAAACGCAGACCCAGACTTCCAGGTCGTCGTTTTGAACGCCAACCACGCCAAGCTCCCCACGGTTGCCGATCTCAGACAGGTTTTCACGCAGGCACTCAATTGCGATGCCGTTTTGATTGCAATGGTCGACAACGGGTTGGTGAACTTTATGCGTGTCAGCGGCACCGATTTTGGCACCGAAAACGTGTTTTTGTCGCGGAAGCCAAGTCTGGGTAAGAAAAAACGGCAGAGGGCCAGGTGAGGCGGCCACAAGCTAGTCTACAGTGCAGTTGGTCGGCTACGCAAAATTGGCAAAACCTCATACTCTGTGCATTAGTAGGCCACCACGCGCTTCAACGGCTCGATGGCCTCGTGGAACATGCCCTCCTTAACATAAACAACAAAGTACGGCGTCGCGGTGTTTCCCTCCATAAAGTTGAACACTTCGTCGACTGGGACCTCGGTCACGGTTTCGTCGTTGTACTTTCTCCAGACGTTGTTTTGCGGGTCCTTGATGTATATCCAGTAGTGCCCGTACGACGCCTGTCCCCTGTGTATAAAGATGGCAAATAGATCATAGCCGTTAGTCTTGTAGTTATCAAATAAGTTGTGCAAGATCACTTCCAACTTGTGTATTCTGTTGCTCGTGTCCTCAATGTCTTTTGTGATTTTTTCAATGTGCTCTTGCAAAAATTTCAACGTTTCAGGTTTCACAACAATATGTGGATGGCTCTTCAAGCTGTCTGACTCAAGGAACTTCTTTGTGGCCACTAACGAGTCTTTGATAGTCAATCCTGTGTCGTCTTTCTTGGTCAAAACGTCCAATCTCTTCTTGAGCTCGTTCATCTCCTTTTTGAACTCCAAAGCTTGCTCCTTGTGGGTCTTTAACTGAATATCATCGGTCTCCATGTATCTGTCCAAATACAACTTGTCCAGAAAAACAAGCGGCTTGATATTTTTGAAAGCTATTCCTCTTTTCAAATCGTACTGCACACGTTGGATTTGCACCTGCAAAATGTCTGGCAAGTCGGTTATCACCAAGCTACGCTTCACATCGCCATCTTCACTCAAACTCATAATGTCGTCCGCAAAAAAGTCATCCAACGCGTCGTAAATGTCTTTCAAATTGTCGCCCACGTTCACCAAAAGACTCAGGAATCGTTCGGTTTTATTTCTGCGTCTCAGTGGGTTGTTCAACGGCTCCAAGGTCTGTTTAGTCTTTCCGTAAAACAATCTTTTAATATGGTCATACTGCTCGCCGTCTTCCTCAAGATCGATGGGATCGACTGCTGCCTCCAACTGGAAAATCACGTTTTCAATACACTCGGTGACATCTTGCTGTCTGCCCATTTCCAAAGCGTTCTCCATCTGGTCAAAACTGATATTTGCCAATGCCGGTTCCAATTGGTTCACTGAGGCCAATTCCTCGTCAGCGGAATCAGACTCAGAATCACCAAACTCCTTTTCCAGATCAATTTCTTCGGCACTGATCGATATAGCCTCTTGCTCGATTTCATCTTCTTTGATCTCCAGTTTTTTGTCCTCCCCCGTTACAAGCCTCACATCGCCTGCTATTTTCAGAACTGGTTTTGCAGCACCAGCATCTTCGTAATCGGAGTATCTTCTCTTTGTGCCGTTTGCTTTTTCAAAATCAACCTCTTGTGTGATAGGACTGAATGCTAAGTATGCCAACTCTTTTTTAGGTGTGATCCATTTTGTATTCGCATTTATCATGTTATTGAACAAGTCTCTTAAATGATAGACAAATTGGTAAGATCTTTCAACTTCTTTGCCCTTGACTGTGCGACCACCTATTCTTCTTTTGGAAAACTTGGCACTGCTCGTGATCTCAAGCTCAAAATCGCTAGGATAGAGCTTTTTGAAATTGATAACAGCATCCCTTAACGGCTTGATCACAAAGTAAAATTGCAACAAGGAATTCAAGTAGCAAGTATTGCCAATGTTGTCTAATCCAGTAGGCCATCTGTCCAATGGAAACGAAGATGGATGAATAATACCCGTTTCCAAATAAGAGTGAACAATTCTGGATCCTCTGTAATAGTTCAATTTCTGCAAGTAAAGTCTCAACTTTCTGATCAAGTCGAAATCTTCAAAGTTCTGCGCACTATCCACAGGAGGTCTCAGCGATATTCTGAGATCAATCTCCTTGAACTGCGAGTCAATGGATGTCAACAAAATAAAATCAGACAGCTCTTTTTTGACACCCAAATACCCATAGCACTCTTCTTCACTGATGGTCTGCCAGTAGTAAAGTTTTGGCACCAACCAGCAAATTTCTGCCAATAAGTTCAACTCGGTAAAGTTCAATAGTTTTGCAGACCTTCTGTATGAACCCATAGAAATCAATGATTTGTTCAATATTGCACTGTCGGATGCCGGCAAATCTTTTATTTTGAATTGATAAGCAATCAAAACTGTATCATCATCAACAGTATCACTAATTCCTAAAGCATTATAGCATTCGTGCAATGGAATGTACTCAGACTCAACAAATCTCTGCAACAATGTAGAGTTCTTGAACTTAGCTAAATTTATTAATTCGTTTGTAAACTGTACCCTCTTGTTCGGATCAGATTTTACCTGATATCTGTAAGCCATAATAATCGAGTCTTCTGGAATTTGCAGCAAGGACTTGAGCATTTTTGAGTAGTCATTTTGCTGAGTTTCAACAGCCTCATCGACGTTCGCCAGGAAACCCAAAAGTCTGAACGAGTCTAAGATTTGCTCTGCAGTCAAAATGCCTAAGCTCAACTCTGTGCCCAAGAATGTGCTCAACTCCTGGTACTGCAATTCGTCTTCCAAAAACTGCTCTTTGTAAGTCATTTTTGCGTTGCAAATGTTTTGGAAACTTTGAAAGTATACCGGCACATTGCTGGGATCAATCTGTTTCAAAACTCGGTAGTTTTTGATGACGCTGCGGGCGTCATAAAATTCGAAAGCTGATAATTTTATCAAATCCTCACTCTTGTAGGACAACGTCAGACTGTTCAACGTGAAGTTCAAATTTTCGTAACAGCTTTCATAATTCAACGACTCTGCAAGATCGTCCTCCTTCAAGCACCTGTAGAATACTGAGATACGTTTTTTGAAATCGTGCAAATGAGCATCAGGCTTCAGCTTGTGACTAGTGATACCACCAGCGCCTTCAATGTGATTTATCTGACTCAACTCTGCGTGCTTAAAAAGCCAGTAGTCAACCTCTAAATATAAACGGATCATGTACTCTTTCACAGACTGTTGGATCAAAGGATCGTTGTAATGGTGATGGTTTACTAAAACTGAACAGTTTTTCTTTGCAAATGTAGTGCAGTTGAAGTATTTGTCCAAGACAGAGGTAGGTATGATCAGTGATTTAACAAAGCCATGGCTATCGGAATCAATTTTGATCACATCCTGACTCTCTGTACGTATGCCTGTCTTTAATGTGCTCAATAGAGTGTTCATGCAATCAACTGTGGATGTGCTTTTGCTTTTTTTGAATGGCATTGATATACCTTTCTTCTTTGTCGATTCCGGCTCAAACTGTTTGACAAACTCAAAATCAAGCTCCTGTTTCGAGATCTCCACATTGATGATAATCTGCGAATCTAACGATATAAACGTAGCAGAGTCCAATACTTGTGGAACTGATTTCTTGAGAGTGTTAATTTTTGTATCGAAATCCGGATAATCCTCGTTATCTAGTATCAAGTTTTTCAATGTCTCAACGAAAGAGTCACTTGTGCTAGTGTGGTTTGACCAGAGCAAATCTTTTGAGTCTGTGCTAGAAAGGGCTTGGTCCTTGACCAAAAAAAACTGTTGCTTTTCCAATATCCCAGTAGAGTCAGAACCGGCGTTTCTTTTGATCTTCAAAGTTAAATGGTGAATGTGACTCAAATTTTGGTCTATCGAGTCGATATCGTTGACCAAAAGTGCTCGGATTATCTGAATCGTGCCATTGGGAGAGCTGAAAGAGTTGATCGCACTAAAACAGGTCTCAGAGTCCAGGGAACACAAAATCTGATATGGAATCTTGTCCAAAGTGGCCAACTTCTTGCTGTAATCAACAGTTTTCAGTCTGAGTATACTGAACTTCGCGTCTGTATCTTCCAAAAAATACAATGCAAATCTGATATCCTCAATAATCCTGTTGGAGGTCTTCATGACATCATTTATTACTTCGACTCCGTACGTTTTGGCACTTGTATCGTAGAACTCTTCGTTCGATTCTTCGTTGCTATCGGAGTTCATGTCTAAGTCTATTATTCTCGTTGTCGAGACCTGATTGTTGGACACGCCATCGTTCAATTCCAGAGCATTCTCACTCATTTTGGATACAATTCAAAGTCAATCCAGTGGACAAATAAGCTCAAATGCAGAATCAAATGGTATGCGGTGATATCGTTGCTGGGCTTCAATCAAACAGTTTCAATGCGAGTAATCAGTGTAACAATTTTATGATGCCTCTGATTTCAACCTGTGCTGACGAATTCTTGAATCTATTGCCGCACTAAAATTTCTTTACACCAAAACTGGGGGCGCCGCAATGCACGGGTGTTATGTGGTGTATGGCTGGGGCAGTGTCTGATCTGTGCCACTTGCCGCGAGTCACAAGACCGTCCAGAGCACAAACCTGAGTCTAGGTGTAACACAGCTAGTTCAGTGTGTTTGTTTTGCAGTGGCATAAGTGCAGTTTTGCACTTCAGTGGTGTTTTCAGCTGGAAAGGTGCCAAAATGTCCCGTTTTTAGCATTAGGCGGTGCATGTGGTTTTGGCGGGAAACTCACAAGATGTAGCAAAACTAGTAAGTAGGAGTAGAATCTGGACACCCGTTTTTGCTGTTGCACTGCTGCTGGAGTACTCAAAAACGTGGGTAAGCAGAGATCTTTCATACAGTTGTGGTCTCACGCTCTTGCTCAACAAAAAGCTCAGGTTCAACGAGACGCCAAAGAATGCGAGGCCAACAACTGGGATTTTACACATTTAAAGACACAAAATCTTGCCAAATGACAGATTGTGTGATTCAGTAGCTTCTTTGGAAATACGTCTCGAGCCGTGGAGTTTACCGAGCAATTTTGGCGTTAGCACGCTACCAAATCAGTAGCTGCAATTAAAGAAACAACATTTTGAGGAGTACTCTTGGGCTACAACTTCAAAATACCTGCCAAAAGTACAACAAAAGTACAACAATCCAAATTCAGAAACGAACTCAGTTTGTAGCCAGGCAAGCTCTAGGCCAGTACCTCTGGGGTGCCTGTTCACTACTTATCAGCCGATGTCAAATATGTCAAAATTTTAGCATGCACTGAGACGCACGTTTCAGGGTAGACGAAAAATCAAAACAGAAAAACAAATTGTAAACGATGTAAATCGAAAAAAATAACTGTGCAACATTTATTTGATATAGCAAAGCACATGGCAAACGCCCCTTTCAACACTGAACACTCTATCCAAAGAACCGCTTTTCCAAGTGATCTCCAATACGAATTGTGTAGCACCGATCTACAGTGCTTCTCTCAGTTTTCTCGAATTTTCCTTTTCCTTCCATGCTTTCACAATTGTAGGTGTCATTTGTCTGATCGCGAAACACACACGTGACCACATAAGTTATCTGCTATTTCCGTACTTTCTGCATTTCTGCATTTTTGCACTTTTGCTTTCTATCTAACTACTCTGCAAAAATGTCAAAAGCAAATACAAAAGCAATTATTCTTGTTGGCGGTGACACCCGTGGTACAAGATTTAGACCATTGAGTTTGGATATTCCAAAAGTCTTGTTTCCAATTGGCGGGAAACCTTTAATTTCCCACATCATTGACCCTATCAGTAAGATTTCCAGTATCAAAGACGTGTTGATTATTGGATTTTACGAGAACATAGTGTTCAATGATTACTTGCACTTGGCAAGATTGGCCTATCCGCATTTGAACATCAAATACTTGAGGGAGTATAAGGCATTGGGTACTGCAGGGGGGTTGTACCATTTTAGAGATGAGATAAAGAGAAACAACCCTGAAAACATTCTTGTTGTTCATGGCGACATCATTTGCTCGTTCCCATTTGAGGATATTTTGGAATTTTTCTCCTCAAAGAGCTCTGCCAAAAGTCTTATTTACGGAATTGACGTTCCTCAGTACTTGGCCAGTCATCCGCACTCATTTGGTGCAATTGTGGCAGATTCTGACAACAAGGTTGTTCACTATGTTGAGAAGCCAGAAAACAAGCTTTCCAATTTGATCAACGGTGGTATCTACTTGTTTGACAGACTGTACATTATTGACAAAATTGCCGCTATCAAACATCAAAAAGACGAGCTTATTGATGACGTCAGTAACGTCGAGTTGATTGACAAAGACGTTGTCAGTTTAGAGCACGACATTTTGACGCAATTGCCTGAGGACAACAGCTTTTTTGTTTACAAGCCAAAGAAAAACAACTACTGGAGGCAATTGAAAAGAGCAGCAAGTGCTTTGCCTGCCAACGAGTTGGCTTTGAGTAACTCCAAACAAGAAAACAAGGGATTCAAATGTACCATTGTCGAGCCGGTTTACATTGACCCTACTGCCAAAATCAGTGCTACGGCCAAAATCGGTCCAAATGTGTCCATTGGTTCAAACTGTATCATTGGTGACGGTGTCAGCGTGACAAACTCCATTTTGTTGAATAACGTTGAGATCGACGCAAATTCATGCATATTGAACTCGATTTTGTCGAACGGTGTCAAATTAGGTAAATGGGTCAGAATTGAGGGAACTAAAATCAAAGTCAACGATCCGGTCACCTATTTCGAGATTCACGACATCAAGTTCTCCAAGGCTACTATTTTGTCATCAAACACCAGCGTGGCCGATGAGGTTTACATCAAAAACTGTGTTGTCTTGCCCGACAAACAATTGAATGTGGACAGCAAGCTCGAAATCATTATGTGAAGTAATACATAGAAAAGCACAACTGAATGCAAGCGAGCAGCGTGTAGCAGTGTATGTACAGCCAGAGAAAGACAGCAAACACATAGGCAAAAACGATTTTCTGTTGTCAGAAACAGCGGCATCTCTAATTACCTTCCACGGAGAGTGTAAAACGGTACCATGCGCCGACTGTGTTTGGTGTTTTTGTTTTTGGAGCTTTGGCTTCAGCGGCAAACTCGGCAAAGCCTCTGAGTTTGGAAAAAAACGGGCTCAAGATTATTCTAAGCAGTAACGGACGGACTTTAAAAGTCGCGGTGGCTATTGTTCGCACATCAGGCTAATTAACTGAGTCAAAGAACAGTTTTGAATATCCATGTAGTGTAGTGTACTAGCTTGATGGCCAGGAATCGGCAAACTCAGGTAACAATACGTTCACCTTGGCACGTCTAGCTAAATAGTAGCACTAAAATAAGCTGCTCAAAAAAGCTAATCTTAAAGTATAAACCAGTGAACCGTTTCGATAAGCATTCCGAAATTACCTAACGAAACGGAGAGAAAAGTCACACACCTAAACTCAAAACAAAAACAAGTACAACGAGAAAAATACCTTAGACAAAGAAAAACAAAGAAAATGGAAACGTGAAAAAAGCTCTAAACAACACAAATGATACCAGCTGAGAGGAACAAGCGTGGAGGTTTACTGTGCACTAAGTGGATTTGTCACTACCACCTTGTTAACTTTGCGTTCAGCGACAAATCAAGATTGTAATAGAAGAAACGAAAACAAAAATAAGGTACAAAAAAAAAATAGAAAACATATCAAATTTGCTACGAGGCGTGGAGAGGCGAGGCAAGCGGGAGTGGCAGTATTTTTTACAGTGACCACGCAAAAGTTTTGGGACCCAATTATGAGGTTACTGCATAGATCGAAACAACACTTGCAATGTGCAAAGATGCAGACTTGACCATTTGGCCAGATGTTCAAAATGCGCGTAGAAATATCAAATTTAGTGTTTGTATTTTCCAGAGATGTTAAAAGCTCAGCCCAATATTTTGCCTAAATGTAGCGTAGACTCTAAACTTACGAGCTCACTTGTGCCGGCTTGACTCAGATTACGTATTGCAAAGTGCTTTTTTTTTTGAAAAAACAGCTAATCAGTACCAAAATACAGGAAATCTCACGGATACCATACTTCTAAAAATTAGGCAAAAAATAGGAAAAAAAAAAACGACACACGCACGCAAACACCTAATCATATAAAAGAAAATTAGAGCCTGTTCAGAGTGTACTACCTCAGAGGCATAAACCAAACAGCAGCAAGGCATTACAAATACTTGTGAGATTAAGGACTGAGGATGGATAAGTTCAAAAAACTTGGTCCCGGCACAAAATTGAAAGTGGGTTCCCACGAGTGTATCATTCTCAACTATTTGAATGAAGGGGGTTTTGCCCATATATACAAAGTGCAGATTATACCGGAAGAAAACGGCCTGGATATAGCGTGCTTGAAGCGAGTCTTGGTGAGGGACAAAATGGGTCTCAACCAACTTCGAACCGAGGTCAAAGTTATGCAAAAGTTGATTGGGTGTCCAAACATTGTGCAATACTATGATTCACACGCACTGAGAATATCGTCCAGTGACAAAAGCGAAAAGTTCTTGGGCTACGAGGTTTTGGTCTTGATGGAGCTTTGCCCCAACAGATCCTTGTTAGATTTCATGAACACGCGGCTCAAGACAAAATTGACCGAAGGCGAGATTTTGAAGATCATGTACGATATCTCCATGGCTGTAGTACAATTGCATTATTTGCCAAAACCGTTGATCCATAGAGACATAAAGATTGAGAATGTTTTGATAGACTCCCACAGAAACTTCAAGTTGTGTGATTTTGGATCCACATGTCACGTCATGCCCCCCGCAAAAACCCCAGAGGAGTTTGAGAAGTTGTACAACAACATTTTGCAACAGACAACGCCACAATACAGATGTCCTGAGATGATAGATTTGAGCAAAGGGTTGCCAATAGACGAGAAGAGCGACATCTGGGCTTTGGGTGTATTTTTGTACAAATTGTGCTACTACACCACCCCATTCGAAACACACGGACAGGCGGCTATTGTCTCAGCATCATTTCAATTTCCTCCAACACCGCGGTACTCACAGAGCTTGAAAAACTTGATCATAATCATGTTGCAGGCGAATCCAGACTACAGACCAAACATTTACCAGGTCATGGATGCCGTGTGCAAGATTACAGACACAAAAAATCCGATCACCGATAAGTATAATTTGGGCGCATACAAGATCCCACAATTACCAACACAGACACTGCCGCAACCACAACCACAGCCCCAGCAGCTGCAGCCACAGACACAGCTACAACCGCTGCCGCCAGTTTCTGCCGGGTCTGCTGGAAAATCGACCAATGCAAGAAACGTACAGTACTCCAACATCCCATCTGCAGGACAATTTAACACCTTCTATGGTAACAATGCTGGCGTCAATAGCAGCAATGGCAACAATGGCAACTCAGATATCAAGTCGTTGACGCAGACGTTGCTCCAGACAACAACAGAGATGATTGAGGATTCGCCGAAATTGACCAACAAGAATGAGAGTTTTGATGATCGCAAGATTTTGGAGGCCCAAAAAAGATTTCCGCCTGTTGAGCTTCTGTCAAACTCCAATTACAACCCTCCTTTGCCGGATAAATTGAGCACTGTTCCATATCCGCTCCAAGACCCAGATTTTACATCATTTGCAAGTTTTGATCTGGACTTGGCTGCAGACAAACGTTCAACTAATGACGGCCATGGCTTACCATACTTCTCAGAACCTAGCAACACGGTGTCTCCGAATGTTGGCATAAACATGTTTTATGGGTCTTCGCTGACAGTTAATGTGCCATCCGAAAACAGCCATTTGCCGATTTCAAGACAGCCATCAATGAAAAGCAAAACGAGCAAGAAGACTGGGTCTCGTCCGTCTCTGTATATCGAACTGCAGCAGCAGAGCTACCTTCTGTCGTCTAGTTTCAACGCAGTTACCGGACCTCTGGGCAGCAACCAAACAAACAGAACAGATTTTGACAATGGTCTTATGAACACGGGAAACATAACCACGGGCGACGAAACGCTGAACGACATATACAAAAATAGTAAGAAAGAGAATTACAGCAACTTCTTTAGCGACGACTTGTTGGATTTTGACGACCTTGATGATTTGTACCTGGGGCCAATCATATCCAGCCAGCAACAGCAGCTGCAACAACCACAGCAACAACTGCAACCACAACAACCACAACAGCAGCTGGTACTGCAGCATCAGCCCCAGCTGCAACAAGTGTCGCAACATGCAAATCCCTGGGCAGGAGCCAGCAACTCTAGCCCATTCCCACTGTTGCCGGGATCTGGGGTACATGAAAAGCCGGAGTTCCAGATAAACGACCTTTTGCTTCAGACAAAGAACATTGTCCAAGACATGATTGACAAAGAAGAGAAAACGCCAAGAAAAGAAACGTTTGATGCCCAGACTTTGTCCACAGTGAACAACTACTCGCCTCAGCAATTCAACAATAGTTTTAAGCATTTGTCGATTGAACCAGCCGGCCAAAATTATAATTTGTTAGATATTGAGTCGCCGAAGAGCAACGGCAACTCATTTTATTCACAGAACCCTCGATCTGCATCCAAAATTCGTGAATTAGTAAACAAGACCGCCGAAATCGAGGTGGATCTTCTGTCGGACTCCTCAAATGAGGAAGAGATAGTGGTCGAGGAGGAGGATGCCGAGAAGTACTTGGCTAAGGTAAGAAGCAAGAATGGTAACACCAGCAATTCAAAAAGCGACCCGCAGCAATCAAAAGTGCCACGAATCGTTACCAGTGTGGACAAAAATAGCACAACGGTAAAGCCAAGTCCAACAGAAGGCGTCAATCCGGTTGATTTGCTTTTTGCGAAAGATGAGCCTAAGAGATCTAAGCGAAACAAGTTAAAGCTTGGACATAGAGGCTCAGACTCCAGCTACTCGCCTGAGAACTCTCCAATCAGCGCGGACACAAAGAAAAAGTTTGGTAGCATTTTTGGTGACAACGAGGACGAGGAGAAGAAGTCGCGAAAGGGTTTGATGAAGTCTTTTTTGGCCCGACACTAGAAACAGCTGGGTGAGTTGCGATTGTGACAAATACGGACAGATTTCTAAGTGGCAGAAAGCTCAAGACGGCTTACCTTACGGGGTAAGGGGGAATTGCTGTTGCTTTTTTTGCTACGCTGTTCTCGCTTGGCAGTCTATAGGGTTCTGCGCGTAGCTATTTGAGATTGTTGGGTTCAACTAGAGTTCAAATGATAGTTTGCATGAATGTATACACGTATCCGATGTATGGCGATGTAAATCTGTATTAAAATATGGCGAGATAGAAGAAAAAGAAGTGAAACTAGATGAAAAAGTGGCCACACGTTCAGACCACCAACGACTTACCGCAGCCCCAGCCGCAGCACATATCGTTCGACTCATGACTGAAAAAATCGCACAGCCACGTGTCTGCCAGCTTGCTCTCGTGGACAGAAGAGCCACGTTGAGACTAAGCCATTGACCAGCGTTGCCGTTCTCATTGGGTGCTTAGCTCACAACATTGTCAAGCAACTCTGTGATGTTGAACCAGTTTATGTCAGCATACTTCAAGTACTTCTCACTCAAGTGCGGCAAGTGGGTTTTGAAACTCTGCAACAAGTTGTCGCCCGTGAGGTAGTAGTAGACTCTGGCACTCCAGCTGACCATGTAGCTAGGAGAGTACACTCCAATACCGTACACAATCAACGAGAAGAACAAGAACATGATCAGATGCAAAATGAACGCTTCTCCCGTTGTCATCAAGTAGAACGGCAAGTGGATGTAGTACGCCCAGTACACTTTCTCCACAAAGGTCAATTTCTGCTCGTGCTCTAACGTTTCGGTGTCTGGCACATGAATGGTCTTCTTAGGTTTGCCCATGGTTGCGCTTTGTGGGTCGTTTTCTTTTTCTTTTCAGTACTTTTTGGTTTTCCGATACGTTACACCTGAGCGCGATTTGGGCGAGGGGGTGAAACAAAAAGGGGTGTACAGTGCTCACAACCTTGGACCGGCCCCATCTGCAGCAGACACTCATTTGGCCAGCTTTCCGGCCCAGTTTTTCTAGAAGATTGTAGAAGTGCTGAGAAAAAAAAATCTGAGTAACCTGGATAAAAGCATGGAGGATTTGACCACGACAATTGGAGACAGAACCGAGGCTGGATCACAGACATGAAAAGACACCAAGACAATGTGCTTTTTGCAGATGAGCTTGCAAATACGCCGGGTTTTCCTAGAAAGAAACGGCTCATTGACTATTTCCGAGACTTGAACATAAATTCGGAGCCTATAGAGATCCGATATGGTTCCAACAAAAACAAAGAATACATTGGCTCGATAGATGACTACTTGAACGACGGGGAGAGCTCGGGCGACGAGGTTGAGTTGAAAGGCGGTCCCAGCAACAAAAAGTTGTACATATCCAAGAGATACATAGACCCCTTGGCGATACTAGGCAAACTGGATTCCAAGAAGCTTCAGACCGTGCGGAAAGACTACAGGGACAAGATCATTGCCGAGCGCGTAAGCAACAACAAGAGGGGTCTCAGCAACGACTTTGACCCCGAATCCGATACCGATAGTGACTTGTATGACAATTTTGAAGATGAGGATCTCATGGAGATTGACGGAGGCGCCGGGTTCAAGAGACACAAGTTGAAGCGGGACGAAAACGAGGTCTCTGACGCGGAAATATACCACAGAATGTATTTGGACAGGAACTTTTCGCTAGTGAAATACCAGGACTATAAACAGGTGGTGTTTGAGAACTGGAAGCAGTGGTTGCAGAAGTGGTACGCGCTCCATGTTGAGTACTTGGACGACGGCAACAGCTCAGGAAAAGTAGACGTGGACGGCGATTTGGAGTTTGACGACGATTGTGCTAATTTGGACTATACGGTTGAAGAGGCAGGACCAAACTTCACTGAAACTAGACCCCAGACCACTTATGGCGACCATTACGAAGTCGTTTATGACAACGACGATGACGACCTTATGCTAATTGACGAATGAATAATTGATGACATGCTATTGTGCTAATATGAGCTGCTGTAGGTTTTGAGCTACTCTGCGGTACCTTGTAGTACCTCCGTATAACGCACCCCGTTCCTGGCATTTTGCATTTTTTATTTTGCATTTTTTACTTTGCATTTTTTGTTTTGCTTTCTGCACTTTGCACTTTTTGTTATTTTGCATTTTTATTTTTTTTTCAGAACTCTTGGACGCGGTCAGAAAAGTAACAGTTTTACGCGATACTATGGAGCCACACGACTCAGACTTGGACACGTTGTTTTCAGACCAGGACAACGACGAGGCCAAGTTGAACGAGTACTTTTTCAACTTGAGCAAGTCTCGGATACAAGGAGACATAGACGATGACATCAGTGAGCTCATACGAGAATTTGAAGCCGATATTGAGCCGAATAGCGTGCTCGTGAACAGAAAACAAACAGATCACAAGAGTCCCAGCACACAGACACAGACACCGACGGAAGAACACCAGCAGCCGCATACGCCGGCAGAAACACAGCACGAAGCACCAAAGATCGTGGTGTACACCAAGATCTTGTTGGTGATCGTTTTGTATTTTTGCATGACGTTTGGCGTTGTTTACTTGGGAATGAACTACAAGAAGGGCACCCTGAAGTTGCAGATTGCGAGCGACGGAGACCTGATAAACAAGAACTTTCAGATTCTAGAAGAGAGCATCGGGGAGATCAATGCGATTTTGAGTCGCAACGAGGAACAGCTTCTGGAGCTCAAACAGGAGATGAGCGATAATTTCAAAGTGGTGGACTCTCAGATACAGCAGCTAGAGCACTTGCAGAAGACTCAGGAGGCCAAAATCGCCAAGTTATTGAACTCCACAGACGTGCCGCAATATCTCCCGGTGTTCAAGGACAAGTACGACGGAAAGTTACACATCATACCAGAGTTTGAAAAGTACTTGATAGACTTGGTGAACCTGGAAACAAACCACAGTTTGTCGCGCTTGAACATCGAGAGCTACTTGCGAAACGACTCGGTCACTTTTATCAACCTCCGTAACGCATTACGGGAGAATTTGGAAGGGGATTTGGTCACAAAGTTGATGGACGAAATGAAGACCGAAAACGAGAAGGCCGTCAACGAGAACAGCAGCGACGACAAGTTGATCATCGACACGGTGTTCAGCAAGCTCTTGAAGAAAATCACAAACGAGTACAATCTCCAAAAGGCCAAAAAGTACAACTACGCGGATTACGAAAACGGCGCACGCATAGTACCGGAATTTGTGAGCTCTTTTGACTCGTTCAACGTCACCGAGCTCTACCTCAAAACACACAGACGGTGGAAGTCCATTTTGGGCAAAATCACCAAGAAAAAGGTAGATTCGGCACTAGTGGTCAACACGTACCATGCGATTTTGTCCAATAAGTTGATTCCAAGAGACAACTACGTGAACGCCAAACACTTCGAAACGGGCATCAAAACGTTTGCCATCAAGTTTGAGAAATCGATCTACTTGACTGACTTGATCATCAGCTACCCGCGGTTTGAGCAGTTGGCCAGTGTGATCTACAGTGCGCCAAAGAAGATCAGTGTGTGGGTGCAGCTAAAGAACCCACAAAGAGACCGCCAGAAACTCAAGGAATACTTGCGCAAAAGAACTGAAAACAACTTCAAGGACTTGTACGACATCAACTGGGAGAAGCTCGAAAAGAATTTGGAGGACGGACACAAAGACATTCCCGTGAAGAGGATCAAAACGCAGGAGCAGATCCACTACGAGAAGTTCTACGAGGAGAATTTTCAGTTGTTCCAGAAAAACTTTGTCAAGATCGCAAGTATGGAGTACGACATCAATTCCAACTTTGTGAACCAAAATTTCGAAGAGATCAACAACAAGGACTTCCAGAACCTATTAGTCAGCATAGAGTCCATATTCTTCTCGATTGAAAGCAACTATGGCGACAAGTTCCTGACCAACTTGTTCAAGGTGAAAGCCTATGGAATGAGCGATTTCGACATGTACTGTATGAAGCAGTTGCTCTACGGCAAGGACGCCGCCACAAACAGCTTCAACACGTCCAGCTACAACGAGGAGGTGTCCAAGTTCAACGAAAAGTACATTTTGGACGCGAGCCTCGAGGAGACCCACGAACCACTTGAAGTGCCCCAGGAAATCAACTTGATGGACCAGCTAGACTATTTCTGATCCGCCGCGTTGCTCCTCCAGACTGAGGTCTCGTCGACGTACACCTCGTTCTTCCAGATCTCCGCGCGCTCCTTGATTCTCTCCAAGACCCAGACCGCGCACTCCCAGCCCTCTTTTCTGTGCGAGCTGCTGAGAGCCACAACAATGCTCTCTTCCAAAACCGGCACAACTCCCAAACGGTGCGTCACTGCGATCTTGTGGATCACCTCCTGCTTTGCCGCGTCGCTGAATCGGGCCTGAGCCTCCTTACATATGCCGAGTATAGTGTTCAATGCCATTTTTTCGTGTGCCTCGTAGCACAAGTGCTTGACGGCTTTGTTGCCGTCCACAACGTCCTCTCGCGTGATCCCGCCAAAAAACACCACGGCACCCGCCTGTCGCACCTTGACGTAGTTAATGTGCTCCTGTGCGTCCAACACCTCGTCAGTGAGCCTTACTCGGAAGTCTGTATCGGCCATTGCAAAGTGTATCGGATTGTGATATTTTTGTGATTTTTTTCTTGTTTTCGATTTTTGGCTTTTTTATTTTTTTTTTGGCAATTTTCTTGATGCTCATCGAGCACGGGTAAATGCACGAGCCCGAGCGGAATCGCGAACCCGCGCCCAGAGTCGCGATATCGGTAACACGGTTTTGGTCTACCCCAGATTACCCTACCGCGCCCGAAATTTCGTTTGGCACTGCGAAATGCAAATGACTCAGTCGGATCACAGCACAGCACTTGAGGATGAGCCAAGAAGAGAAGCCAAAAAAGTCACACGGGTACGTTGGGTTTGTGGCCGGGGTGTTCTCTGGAATGACGAAAAACGCCGTGGGACACCCGTTTGACTCGATCAAAGTGCGTCTCCAGACAAGTGAGGGCAGATTCAAAGGACCCTTGGATGCTGTGTACCAAACGTTCACAAAAGAAGGCATCAGAGGGTTCTACAAGGGCTTCACGCCACCGTTGGTGGGCTGGGTGTTCATGGACTCTGTGATGTTGGGGTCGCTCCACAATTACCGCGCGTACTTGATGAAAACCTTGTACAAAGACGAGAAAAAGTTACCGTTGATGGGCCATTGCTTGGCTGGCGTGGGGGCCGGCTGGACAGTGAGTTTTGTAGCGGCACCCGTGGAGCACATCAAGGCCCGGCTCCAGGTCCAGTACGACGCCAAGACAAAGGTGTACAATGGGCCTGTTGACTGTTTGGTGAAATTGGTGAAAAACCACGGAGTACGGGGTTTATACAGAGGCTTGTTCTCGACGATGCTCTTTAGAACGAATTTCATCTTCTGGTGGGGCTCGTACGAGGTATTCACCAACTACTTCAAGGAAAATACCAAAATGCTGTTGCCCTCAATCAATTTCTGGTCTGGTGGACTCTCAGCAACGGTTTTCTGGATCGTGGCGTACCCGAGTGACGTGGTGAAACAGGTGGTATTGACCGACGACCTTCTGAACCGCAAGTTCAGAACCTGGTGGGACGCGGCAAAGTACATCTACGTGAACCGAGGTGGGTACCGCGGGTTTTTTAGAGGTTTTGTACCTAGCATTCTCCGGAGTTTCCCAGCAAACGCTGCGGCACTTGCGGCCTTTGAAGGAGCCTTGCGGGTTTTGCAATAGATATTCCCTAGCATTGAACAGCGTAAACTTTTGGCACCCAAACAGCTCGAGTGTCGTACAGTCTGTTCTACAATTTGTGCTACAATGTGCTACAATCAGTGATACTCTAATGTACATTAACCCATAACTTACGATCTCTCGCCTCTCAATCTTCTGGCCAATTGGATGTCCTTCTTTTGGATGGTAACTCTCTTGGCGTGGATAGCACACAAGTTAGTGTCTTCGAACAAGGAAACCAAGTAAGCCTCGACGGATTCTTGCAAAGCACCAATGGCACTGGATTGGAATCTCAAGTCGGTTTTGAAGTCTTGAGCGATTTCTCTGACCAATCTTTGGAATGGCAACTTTCTGATCAACAACTCAGTAGATTTTTGGAATCTTCTGATTTCTCTCAAAGCAACGGTACCTGGCTTATATCTGTGTGGCTTCTTGACACCACCGGTAGATGGAGCAGATTTTCTGGCAGCTTTGGAAGCCAATTGTTTTCTTGGGGCTTTACCACCAGTAGACTTTCTTGCAGTTTGTTTAGTTCTAGCCATTTTTTTTTGTTTGATAAGACTTGATAGTGATAAAAGAAAAAAAGTTTTTTTGAAATGCGGATATCAGTTTCTTTTATAGATGTTTTTGCCCAAATTTGGGAGTCGTTGCTGTGGGCGTTTTACTTTTTTTTCTGGTCTCAGAAATCCATATGCACACTGTTCTCAGTATCTGTCATGTTCACGATATGCGTGACACAAGTTGCGTCGTGCCGAAAATTACTATTTTGTGGTCCAGCGGTGTTTTCAGAACGGACTGAATTTTTTTGATTTTTGATTTTCTTTTTTTACAGTCTTTTTGGGTTGGACTTAACGGTGTGTGCTGCACTGTCTCCCGTCCCGCTGATTCGGGCTAGAGTAATTTTCAGAACGGACGCGAAGTACTGGGCATGACAGAAAACTGGGACAAAAACGAATCGCGGAGCGAAAAAAGTGTGAACATTGCATGGGAATTACGAAAAACGGATTTGAAGTGGGACCGCGTTTGCGGATATAAATTAGAGTGGAAATCCACATGAATTCTTCTTTTTTTTTTGTATAACACAAAGTTTATCTTTAAAACAACTAATAATAATAAACTAACACAATGTCTGGTCGTGGAAAAGGAGGAAAAGGTCTTGGAAAAGGTGGTGCTAAGCGTCACAGAAAGATTCTCAGAGACAACATTCAAGGTATTACCAAGCCAGCTATCAGAAGATTGGCCAGAAGAGGTGGTGTCAAGCGTATCTCTGCATTGATTTACGAAGAAGTCAGAGGTGTTTTGAAGAGTTTCTTGGAGAACGTGATCAGAGATGCTGTCACATATACCGAGCACGCCAAGAGAAAGACTGTTACTTCCTTGGACGTTGTCTACGCATTGAAGAGACAAGGTAGAACCCTTTACGGTTTCGGTGGTTAATTTGTATTT
Source organism: Saccharomycopsis lassenensis (assembly GCA_031125475.1). Lineage (NCBI taxonomy): Eukaryota > Fungi > Ascomycota > Saccharomycetes > Ascoideales > Saccharomycopsidaceae > Saccharomycopsis > Saccharomycopsis lassenensis. The sequence continues at coordinate 232,518 of JASTUK010000012.1, forward strand.
GTATAGTAGGAATAAATCAATAGATACGCAGTGTAGATACACATGATGGGGCTAGTGGCCAGTGGCTAGTGGCTACAGCTGACTAAAATTCGTTGATTCAAGCATTACTGGGGCTTTATACCACCCTATTGTGCGAAGGTTCAAAAGGGTAAAAAAAAGTTATACACCCAATTGCACCAACCGCTGCGCCACAAATCCAAATAGGTATAGAGGTATTTGGGTCAGCATAATAAGCAATAACTGGTACTAAACACGCCATAGACCGCGTAAAGCCAAAAGCCAACGAATTTCCAGTCCCACGCGCGGCTGAGGGCAATACCGCCGGCGTGTACGCGTACAAGCAGCTGTAGTAGAGGTCAATGAAGATATACACGAGTGACAGCAACGCCAAGTTCTGTGCGCGAGTTTTCACCTGGGTGTAGCAAAAGAAGCACACCATGGACATAATGGCACCAAAGGCCATTGTACCGCGGTGTCCCACATGATGCGGGAAACAGTAAAGAAGTAACCCGGCAAGAATTGGGCCACCAATTGCCGCGACATTGGGCAACACATTGTCGCGATACTGGCCATTGGTGTCTGGTGCCGAAATGTGTGCACCTTTGTTGCTCAAGTATGTGGGCAAGAAGTTTGCGTACAATGGGTAAGCAAGACCCAAAAGAAGCCAAGAAAGGTATACCAAAGCTGTTGATCGTGCAACTTTTTTGCTCTGAAACAAAATCTGCAAATGATTTTTCACTTTGATGCGCCACAGCGTTTCAACGTGTACCGCTGTTTTTATATCGCCAAAAGCCAGCAAACGTTCAAGTGTGATGGAACACGGTCTATTGTACTTGACCGCGAGATTTTGCAACACGGCGACGGCTTCGGCGTCACGGCCGTTGCTCACTAAGAATTTGGGTGTTTCTTGCATGTTGATAACAAAAATTCGCGCCATTGAGAAGGCCAAAACAATTGTAGCGTTAATAAAATAAGTATAGCGCCATCCACGATTAAGTTTAGGGTCACAATATTTGGCCTTTGTGTCACAACTTGAGTATGTGAGCATGCCCCAGCCAATGAGTGTTGCCACGGTTTGACCCACACCCCACCATAGCGCTAAAAATGTAACGACCCAAGAATGGCGCAGCGGCAAGTACTCAAGGAAAACGGTTGTATCCAAGACCAAATTACCACCAAAAGCTGCCGCACTGAGCCCAACAAAGAGACAGTAGGTGCCCCAGTTGCCCATGGTGCCAGCAAGAAACGAGAATATCGCGCTCAAGAGCAACAGTGAATTAAACGCAATTTTGCGGCCGATTAAATCAGCGCTAAATCCCCAAAATAGCGCACCAACGAGCATTCCAGCAAACAAAGCTTCTGAATCACTTGGAAACACCTGGTTGAACTGCTTCCGGGTGAACACGGCCACCGTGCTCTGCACATACGACAACTGCGAATCAGTCGCATAACCCATGCCGTTGAGGAAGAATAAACGCATATGGTACCAGGTGAACCCAATTTCGTCCAAAGCGTCGTTGACCAACGACATCTTTGCATTCAAGATCTCGTCGTACGAGTTCAACTCCGACAAGTCTGACAACTCGGACTCGTTCACAGTGATTTTCTCCAAGTCAGGCATTTTTGATAGCAACTGTAAGTACCCAGGTGGAAAAAAAGAAAGAATGTTTGGAGGCTCGAGCAATTGGGGAAAACGCTGCGGATTTTAAACCAAACACAGCGCTAAATAACAAACTCCATTCATATATAGCGCTATAATAATCAGCGCCACGCCATTTTCAAAGTAGCAGCAACGTGCCCAAAGCTAAGGTAGCTAGCGCCAGCACGTGGGTGAGTTGGTATATTTCAAGAGCGCTCCAGCTGAGCAGCTAACCAATACCCAAGTATGGGCCAGGAATCAAAGAGTAATGAATAGTAGCGCTATTGATCGCTAATTACGGTGTCCCACAAGTTCCAGAACTCTGCCCTTTGGCCTCGTGTGGCAATTGCATTTTTGTTTTTCAATAATTGGGTCCCAACATTTGTTCCAGTCCAAGGTACAGCTTAGGCCCCGCGATGCATCGGGACGCACCTAAGCGTGCCAACGTGTTGGACTCAAAAAATAAAAAATAAAAAAAAATAAAAACAACAGAAATCAGGCAGATCACAGATTCGTGTCAAGGCCAGCACTAAACTCAGCCCATTGGCTCCGAAGCAGCAGGCCCCAATGGCTTGCAATTACATTTTCCTGAGGCTCAGTTCCAACGTCAATACATTTCTATTTACATAATTTTGCGGCACTCAAAGTATGTGGCGTCAACGTCATTTGGCAACGAGCAAAAGTACTCAAACTTCTGCATTTTCTTAAACAACTCAACGTTCTCGTAGTTCAACTTCAAGCACTCCTGCTCGCCCTGGTCGTTGGTTCTGCAGATGATGCTGGTAGTTTCGCCTTTTTTCCCATCAATGATGTATACGGCCCCGGGTTTTTCGTCAATAAACTGCTTCACGTCCCCGGTCGGCTTCTCGTTGAGGATTTTGCCGTCTATCTTGCTGATTGTCTGGCTGAGGCTGCTGCTCAAACTCGCGTCGCCTTCTTCTCTGCTGAATGGGTTCCACATGATTGCTGGTTTTGCACAACTTGTTGCACTTTTTTTTTTTGCTGTTGACTTTTTCAGCTGGTGCAAGGGTGTGATGCCAAATCCCAAAAAACGAAAATACTTTTGGGTACTTGGGGCACAGTGTAGCGAGCATGTGGAAAGAACTACAGGACAAGAATGGGAGGTTCTACTACTACGACACAGAGACAAAGAAGACGACCTGGGACAAGCCGGCGGAATTGGCGGACGAGAAGGACAGGCTATTGGCCGCGCACAAGTGGAAAATGTTGTACGCGCAGCAGAGCAAGAGGTACTACTACTACAACTTAGAGACCAAGGAAACCACTTGGGACTTCCCAGTGAAGATCGAAAAGGTGCCCACGGAGGACGCGAAACTGGAAGCAAAGACGGATGAGTCCAAGAAGCAGTCCACGGACGTGGACGAGATTCAAGAGACTCCACAAAATGAAACCGATACGGTTTATTACGACATTTTCAAGCTACAAACAAAGCCAGAGTCTGCAGCTGCCACAATTGACGGGCCTGCAGCGAAAGAGCGCCTCATAGAGCTTTTTGACAAGAACAGCGTCGACACCTCGTGGTCGTTTGAGAAAGTCATGACTACTTTGGTGGAAGAGCCCGACTACTGGATGATCAGAGACCCGCTATTGAAAAAACAGATTTTCGAAGAGTACTTGTTGGAGAAGTCGAAGAAAGAGGTGTTGGAGATCTCGAACGCCCGGGAGAAGTTCCAGGAGAACTTCCAGCGGCTTCTCGAGAAAAATCTGGACAAGATTCACCACTATTCACGCTGGAAAACGGTCAAATCGCTCATTGGCGACGAGCCAGTGTTCACACACTCAATTTTGAGCGAATCAGAGAAACGGAAGATGTTTGAGCTATACGTTGCCGGTCTCCGGCAGGCCCACGAGGCCCTGGAACAGAAGCTCAAGGAGCAGGCACTTTCTGAGTTCACACTGTACTTTGAGTCCATAGTGAAAAAGAACCCAGCGCAGTTTTTCAAAGACAACGACTGGCACAAGTTCATGCAGTTTATCGAGAACGACAAAAGAGTCGAGCAGAACAAGAACTTGAAGAGGCTTGACAAGTTGGACATGCTCAGAGTGTACATGAATGCATACAAGAAGTTTGAGAAAAGTGTCAAAGAGGAAATTGAAGCCTTTGACCAGGAAAACTACAAAAGCGATGCACGCCACCGTGCTAGCTTTAAGAAGTTGTTGCAGGACATGAAGTCGGAAGACTTGATCACGGTGAACACGAGTTTCAACGAGTTGTTTCCGTATATCGAAAACGAAGAAGCTTTTCTTCTGTTGCTAGGCAGAAACGGCTCAAAGCCGATAGAGATCTTCTGGGATATTGTGGAGGAGGAGAGCATGCTTTTGAAAGCACAGAAAGACATGGTGCTAAACTACTTGTTGGACAACGAAAAGTTGTTCAACATCTTGAGAGACTCCAAGGCCAAGTTTTTGGAGATAATTGAAAACGCGGCAAACGAAAAGAAGTTTGTTACTTCTGACACTGAGTTCTTGTGGGAGAACATCGAATCGATTTACGAAACACTTTTGAGGCAGACTTTGACAGACTTGAAGAAGAAAAAACTCACTGCCGAGAAACGGCTCCAGGAAGAAGAGTCCAAGTTTGTGCTAAATTTGTCAAAGTACTTGAGAAACCAGCACATAATGAGCGGCAAAAGCCTCGACTCGGTAACCTGGGACTCATTTGGCCAGACGTTGAAACAAACCGACACTTACAGCCAGTTCAAGGCGTTCATACAAAAAAACTACAAGTTGCTATTTGACGACGTTTACGCAAAATTGCTCAACTGGGACAACTTTGTGAATGAGACACAGTTTGAAGGCTCGTCAGTGTTGGCGTCGCCAGAGGATTTGGGCCAGGAACCGGAAGAAAAGTTGGTGAAGCTTTTGATGGAGAAAGCGGTTTACAAGTTGAAGAACGAAATGGCGCAGGAAAAGTCTGCCGTGGCAAGTTCGCTGATGGACCTAGACTATTGAAATGTGATGCATGTTGGCTTATGTACATATTTACATGAAAGAGAGTCCCACGCCATACTGGAACCCTTTCCGCAATCCGTCACCCGTGTGGGAGGCAAGAGGCAATGCAAAATTGAGTTCAAAGCGCGCAATTGAGTGATTGAACACCAACCCGGTTCCACAGGAAAGCGACGGCTTGCTCCAGAAGGTGTTATCCAAACTGTTGCTCAAATTGCCCGCGTTTAAAAACCAGTGGAGCTTGAAGTTGTTCTCCAACTTGGGAGCAAAATACGGCACGCCAGTGAAGAGACTCAATCCGACGGCATAAAAGTAGTTGCCACCCAACTTGTCGCCTCCGTAGAATTCAGAGTTCTTATTCAAAATAGATGTTTTCATGTTTGGGCCCAAAGAGTTGTAGTTGAATCCTCTGATGTTTGTAGCACCTCCAAGATAGAATTTGTCCATCAAATGCACGTTGGAGCCGTCCATTGAGTGGATGTAGCCACCCTTGAGTGACAAATTTGTTATCAAGCCCAACTTCTCGCTAATGACCGCCAGCGATTGTGTTTCAAAAGACGTTTTGAGGAAGTTGGATGCCTGTTTGAATAGCGAGCCAATACTTGGAGTGTACTCCATTTGGAGCTTGGAGTAAAAGCCTTTTCTCGGCAAAAACAGGTTGTCTCTAGTATCGTACTTGATATTGTAAACAACTGAGGACTTGAACAGATCGCCAGCACTCAAATAAACCATGTTGCTAGCTGCCGCGTCGCTGACTTCGACGGATCTCCACAAGTTTTCAATGGCCAACTCCTGCTGCATTGGCAAATCGGCGTGCTTCTTGACCAACCGATTAGACAAGCCTTTGACCGCTTCATCGTGGGACGTCCACTCATTTTTTCTCGTATTGGAGTAGACCAAGTTCTCGAGTCTCAAATCAGGGCTGTTCTTTATCGGGAAGTTCAAATTCATCAAGTACGAGGACCTCGTTCTCGTGCCCACCGTGGCATCGAATATCAAGTTTTCACCGCCGTTCAAGAAGTTCCGCAACTGCAACGTGAGGTAGCCGTCACCTTCGCCGTTCCCTACGTTTGTGCCCGTTCTTGCAAAGTGTCTCTTAACCGGAATCAAGTGGAAAAGTGGGGCAACTTTCATGGGCCCAGTGCTGCGCTGGTAGTAGTCGGGGAGCTTGTCAACCTGGATTGCAAGGTTCTCCACCCCGGTGGTGTTGACCAAGTTTTTTGTGGTTTGGTCTATTCTGTCGCAGAACTGCTGCAACGTCATTGGCTCGTGCGACGCCAATAACGGCTGCAACTGTCTCTTTAAGAAGTCGTCTCTGTAGAAGTGTGAGTTGTTCACAAACACCTGCGACACTTCGACCAACTTGGTCCGGTTATTCTCCAACACGTGGCCCAAGAATTTCTGGCGCTGGTCAAACATGAGTTTCTGAGTCTCAAGTTCTAGCTTCGCAAGCTCGTCTGGAGTGTCAAACCGGATGTCTCCATGCTGGATCTTTTCGTGGATCTGGAACTGTTAGCACGTGCGGGCAAGCGTGGGTGTGGGTGCAAAAAGCACAAAAAGCAGGACGTGGGGCCCAATTGGGTACTTACACTGTCTTCATGAATATCATTGAATGACATGGTGACAAGGAAACAGGCCCTGGTGATTTTTTTTTATTTTTTCACAGTTTCATTTTTTTTATTTTTTCTGCCTGCATTTTTCAGATCGCGCAAAACTGTGCTGCAAGATTTTTCACATCCGAAAAAGTACCGCTAGATGTGCACGGCAGCAGTTTGGCCGCCGCGCCATTAACAGAAAAAGTCCGATATTGGATGTCAACATATATTTTTATATCGGATATCGGATATCGGTTAAGGCCTCCCGATAGTACCTACAAAATATGGCGCTGTTTGCAGAAGCTGTGCCCACGAAAATGAATGCCATTGCAGTGGGCCTCTCACTGCGAGTCCCCGCAGCGCTACTCCACCAAGACACACCAGACACCCGAGCGGATTTTTTTTTTCTACAGACCATCCACCCGTACACCACGGGGAAAAGATTTATCATCTTATCTATCTGCCCACTGCATTTTTTCTTTGTTTGCCCTGCACACACACACACACAGACTGTTCACTCTGAGAAGCTTCAGCAAACATTGGGTGAGTTGTTCACTGCCTTTTGACGAAAAACACACACACGCACACGACGAATCGAACCTTTGCTTTGCTCCGTTGATGTCGAGCCCGAGAAACTTTGGCCCAGAAGTTACCAAGTACGCCGTGGGAAGCGCTGGAAACTCTCCAACGGTCCATGCAGTGCAAACTTCGCCAGAAATGGGCAACATGTCGCCGGCCTTGTTGGCGTCGTCTATGGACAACAAGACAACCATCAACGGGATGCTAATTCCGTCCTCGTCGACGATATCGTTGCTATCTTTGGGGAACAACGCGGGAAGCCCACCAGATTCTACATCGCCGTCTTCCAACACAAGCTTGAAGTCGCCATTGAGGGCGAGCTTCATTGGGAGCGGGTCTACGCCGCGGAACCAGAGCTTGCTCAACCAAGAACGGCTCAAGTACTACTTGCCCACGAGCAATCAGTTCACTCCGAGCCACACGTCAAGATTGAGTGCGCAGTTGAAGTCCTCGGTCAACACTGCGGCGGCCAACAGCACGGCTAATAGCACCTCGACGCCACAGAGCCCGATATCGCCTATGAACCCGATAAGCAGCAAAATGAAAGGGCGGATTGCAAGCGAATTTGAGCACAACAGCTGGCAAAACGTTGCAGTACCCGACTCGCCAAACTTGGACCCATCGTCGTTGACAAGCTCGCCGTCCAAGTTCATCGTACAGCCCAAACACGACGACCTTGCAAGAAACATCAGCCACTTGTCGTTGAACGAACGGGCAAACTCGCCGATCATCCAGCTCAAAAAGCAGAGACTGGGTCTCACGATGAACCACAGCGACGGGTTCACGAGGTCCAAGAACATCACCATCCAGCATGTCGGCAACGAGTCGCCGGTGTTGCGGCCGGTTCAGACCCCCGGCAGCGAAATTTGCATGACCCCGTTGATGCTCAACTACAAGCACGACGACGCCGAAACAGCTGGGACCACCACGGCCCACGACAGGGAGGTGCCAGAGGAATGACGCTAGCGCTAGCGTCAGCGCCAGGCCCGCCCCGTGTATACGAATATATATGTGAAGGATATGACAGAGCCCACCGTACGGCTGCTGCCGCGGCCTCCGTCTCGCGCGGAAACTTTTACGAGTTTTGCGCGGGTTTTTTTTTTTTGTTTTTTTGTTTTTTTGCTTTTTTCTTGTCCGCATACATTCCAGACCCACTGGATTTCCCCATTGGGGGACCTGACACACGCTACTGGCGGGAGGTACTGGGAACAAGATATAAAACGTGCGATGCCCTGATTTGACCACCAATGAACCAGAAAATGACAACCACGAGTGAAAAAACGCGGTTTGGCGCTGGCACTGTGGGGCTTGTGCTCTTGTTGGTAACGCTCTTCATGCCCAAGTGTGTTGTTGAGTATGCAAAAGAGCAGCCGCACGTCCAGATGGTCACAGAACACATTCCACGGGTCCGGCACCATCTCCACCGGCTCGCACCGTGGCGCGGGCTCGATCTTGAGTACGAGGTTGCTGTGGACCCCGAAATCAACTACTACTACCACATGGCCCAAGACGGTGTGTTACGTCCCGCACAATGGGACAATGATGAGTACGTGGAGTTGTTCAAACGCAAGTCCAAGGCCCAAGCCTCGAACGTCACGGTGGGCAACTCCACCAGCGCCGTGGAGTCCGTGCTGGGCGTGCTCTCCAACACAACGTACACAAACACCACCAGTGGCAACGGCCGCGTCACTGTGGACTTCATCCAGGCCTGCTACATGCCCTCGGACTTGGCCGTGTGTGGAGTCAACGCGCCCGTGTACTACATGGTAGACATTGCCGTGGGCACGCCGTCGCAGCCATTGAAGGCCATTTTGGACATCAACTCGCATGAGACCCATTTTGCCACGTGCAACACATTGACAGACTGCCCAGTGTCGAAACCGGTGAATCTCTACAGCTGCGTGTACACGACTTTTGACGCCAACATCTCGTACTCGTTCAACTACGAGACCAAGCCGTTTTACACAAATTTCATTGAAAGCCGCTCCAAGGACGCCATCAAGGGCTGCTGGGGCTGGGACAACGTCACGTTGGGAGGCTCGCCCGTGGGAAATCAGACCGGATTGTTGTCCGGTTTGCCGATCGAGTTCATGGAGATCCCGTTGACCAACCCCAACAGCGACAACACTTTTTACCAAAGTGTGCTCGGCTTGGGGCCCGACAAGCTCGTGAGCTACGACTACTTTGTCGACGACAAAGACCGCAAAAAGTACTTTTCCAACACGAGTGTCGCGGACTTCAACTCCTCGATGTTGCTCACGCTCAAGTTGTACGGCAACATCGACACCCGCAGCTACTCCATGAAGTACTTGGGCAACGGCACAGGCCAGCTAGTCTTGGGAGCCCAGCAAGATGAGGCCCCGGGCCCAAAATACGGCGAAATGGTCGTGTACAACGACATGCCGTACTATGAGTTCCAGTCCGCCTTGGCCAAGCAAGACGACTCTAGTCAGGTCCCGTTCACAAGACAGTATCTCAACATTTCGCGGGCAGAGCTTGGGGGCGTGCTCAACGAGAAAAAGATCAAGAAGACCGTGGTGGTACAGGACTCCATGGCGTTCCTCGAGAGCACTGAGCGTAGTATCTATGCGCCAAGCGACTTTGTGAAGAACATCGCAAAGAAGTACGGCTTGAAGAACAAAGACAAGCGGTACTATATCAACTGCACGGCCCAGGGGGAGCCGTTGAACTTGGAGTTTGACGGCGGGTTGAAGGTCACCATTCCGTGGGCCGACTTGTTGTTCAAGAACTTAAACCCGGCCACAAACACTAAGAAGAACCAGGACTGCTTCTTTGGGTTGAACTACAAAAACAAGCAGGACTATTTTGTCTTGGGCCAGTTGTTCATGAACAACGTGTATTACTACTCCAACTTGGAAACAAACACCATTGGTATTGCGCCATTGAAGTCCTAGTGGACTTGCCAAACAACATAAATTTTTATATACATGACATAATGAATCTCACTACCGCCGCAGTTTTAGTTTGTATCTGCTGGTGGAAAAAAAATAGGCCCGTAGCTTTGTATCGCATTTGCGAAAAGTACATTTTACGAAACGTTTTTGTCCCGATACGGGTGAGGGCCTTTGAGATTCCAGTGCTTCGATTTGCAATACGCAAGCAGAGACAAAACCCGTACCGGCTCTGCTTGTCTCACCTGGCTGACTTTGTGCAGATCTGCCGTTGTTCAATTCTGCAATTCTGCAGTTTTGCACTTTTGCAGTTTTGCAGTTGTATCGTAATTACCCTCTAACCCCCCCCCCCCAAAAAAAAACACCTAACCCGATTGTTCGTGTTTTCCCGTTTCCCCAGTTTGGCTTTCTGCACCGAGAAAGTCAAATTGCAGGGGTCTTTTTCTTTTTTAGCTTTCGTCATTTTCAACGTTTCTCAAAGCTCCTTAATACACACGAACACATAAACACATAAACAGATAACCACGAAAACACAAATATCATGGCGGTCACAACAAGTTCTGTTGCTGGCATCATTTCTGGGAGAAACCCCGTTGTTTACAGCTCCTCGGCGCCATATACGCTCTTCATTTTGCAGGCAATGTTGGTCTACTCGCTCTCGTGTTTGATCAACTACCCACTCCAGAAGATAAAGCAGCCGCGAGTCATTGGGGAGGTCATTGCTGGAATCTTGTTGGGGCCTTCGGTGTTTGGGAGAATTCCTCATTTCACTGAGAACATTTTTCCCAAGGAAAGCATACCTGGCTTTACTCTTGTTGCCAACGTGGGCATTATTTTATTTTTGTTCTTGGTGGGGTTGGACGTTGACATCGAATTTTTGAAAAAACATTTCAAAGTCGCAGCTGGCGTTGGACTCGTGAACATGGCTATCCCATTTGGCTTGGGCTGTGGCATATCTGCGGGGCTTTACAAGCAGTACAGAGAGCCGGACGAGTCGTTGCCTAAAATAAAGTTCACCACGTATATGGTGTTTGTGGCCACTGCCTTGTGTATCACCGCCTTGCCGGTATTGGCCAGAATCTTGAGAGAACTCGGCATTGTGAATGAAAGAGTGGGTATAATCGTGCTCGCTGCAGGAATCTTGAACGACCTTGTGGGCTGGATTCTTTTGGCGCTCAGTGTTACCTTGACAAACTCGGGCAACCCCGTGAACACGGTGTACATTTTGTTGGTGACCATTGGCTGGTTCTTGTTTGTGACGTATCCAATTGGCGTTTGCTTGAAGAAGTACATTGTTTGGACTAAAGACATCACAAACGGTCCAAGCCACACGACCTTGACATTGATTTTTGGTATAGTGTTTTTGAGCGCATTTTTCACCGATATCATTGGTGTTCATCCTATTTTTGGAGCCTTCATGGCTGGTTTGATCATCCCACGAGAATACGGTTTCAGCGAAAAGTTGGCCAGCAATATCGACGGTATGATCAGTGCGGTGTTTATTCCTTTGTATTTTGCCTTGGCCGGCCAAAGTGTCAACTTGGGCTTGCTCAACCAAGGAATTGATTGGGCCTACGTCGTTGGAATTTGCTTATTGGCAATTTGCGGCAAGATTTTCGGCGGATTGGCTGCAGCAAGATTTTTCGGATTGTACTGGAGAGAGTCTTTGGCAGTCGGGTGTTTGATGTCCTGTAAAGGTATTGTTGAGGTTGTGGTGATCAACGTTGGTTTGAACGCAAAGATTTTGTCGGAGAAAGTCTACTCGATGTTCATTGTCATGGCATTGGTGGCCACTTTCTTGACCACGCCAATGACAAAATTGGTTTACTCCAAGAGCTACAGGGAGAATATTGCACAGCAATTGAAGGCCGACTCTGCCGAGGGCGCTCGTTCAAATCCTGAGCCTGCTGCCCCAGAAACCGCTGAATAATTAGGATTTTGTTGCTTGATAGACGTCTCATAAATTGTTTAGTTTTTTTGAATTGTAAGAAAGATGCGAGGTCCGCGATGATTTATTTTTTTTTTCTAAAAAAAAAAATAAATTAATATAATTTTACTTGTTTACTCTCTTTCACTTTTGCAAAATATGAGTTTTGTCAATAAATCAGGGGCCAAATTTGCACCGAAGATCAAAAGACGTTTGCTTAACAAGCGTGCGAGCTCTACTTCTACCGAGCCCAGCGTGGAGCCCGTGAAACCCAAGCCTACGCCTGAGAAAGATGATAGCGAGAATGAAAATGAACCGGAAGAGGCACCAATTGCTACATCAAAAACCCCTGAGCAAGTGCAAGCAAGCAAAGACGGTGAGTCAGAGAGTGAGATAAAGGACGCGCTGTCAAAAACCGCAAAGTCGCAGCCCGCTGACATGGGATCTGAGTCAAAAAGTGATATAAATACAACCGCGGGAGCCGTCAATATCATTCGACCGCAGCAAGCTCTGAAAGCGGCGCACAAGCCCGTGCAGCAAAACTCGTTGAAAACTAGGCGTCTCTCGTCTATTATCAGCAAGATCGACGAAGAATTGCTGACAAGTAAAGACTCGGTGCCTGCTGCTTCTTTGAAGGATCGGAAACGGTCGAGTGTGACAATAGGCGCGCCTAGTGCTCCAAAAAGAACTATCATCAGAAATCCAATGAAAAGTCTCAACCACTCCACTAGCACTTCAAGACGGCACAATAAAAGAAATGACGACGATGATGACGACGATGATGATGATGATGATGATGACGACGATGACATCATAGAAATTGATAACTTAGAAAATGGAAAGAGTAAAAAGGAAATTCTAGCTGAGCTACAAAAAGTGAAAGTAATCCCTTTGATCAAAAGAAAGCGGACAGACGATGACTTTGAAAACGGATTAGGTGCCCAAAACGGCGCCGATGCCGAGATTTTTGAAGAGAGCTCTTTGAATGTAGACGAAAAGTCCATAATAGCTAATCAACCTGAAAAGGTCAGCTCCGCACAAGATAAATTCAAAGCTTTTAAGCAAAGAGGTTTGAACAAAGTCAAAGGGAACGAAACTGTGAAAACTGATCCGTCCCCAGAAGCGCTGGATGAACCAATTGGTGCAACTGAGACTACCGAGAGCTCAAAAGACGACAATTTGGTTCTTGTGATACATCCTACTGATAATAAGATACGGCAAATTAAAAAGGAAGACTACACAAAATATAAGGACTTCTGGGACTCCAATACGAAAATCACTAGTATATCGCAAATCCCCAGGGGAGCTTTGAAGTTGGATAGCTCACTTATGGAGCGTTTTAGTGTTGATGAAGAGGAGTTCACGCTCGCAGAGTTATGTAATCCTACATTGCCAATAGGGAAAGTTCTGAAAGATTATGAGCAGGCGAAGTTAGCTCAGGAGCTGAGCCGAAAGAAAGCTTTAGAAAGAAAAAGGTTGAGGCAAGAAGCTAGATCGAAAGGGGTTCCTTATGAGCTGTTGACTGATGACTCCGGTGCACCTCTCAATAGTAAAGAAGTCATGAAACAGTTAACTGCAGAGCATGAGGCTAGATCGGCAGGTACAAGTGCCATGAGACTTGTGCTTCTGTCAGACACCATTGCCATTGATCAAGACTCGCAGTACCTTGACCGGACACCAAACTTGTCACATGATGATAGAAATAAGGAGGTCACAACAACCAACAGATTTGAAAATCCAATCAACAGTGGTAGCTACCGCAAAAATCACTATTATGACAAATGGACTTTTGAGGAGACTACGAAGTTTTACAGATTGTTGTCTCAATGGGGTTTAGACTTTGGCATCATATCGCAGTTTTTCCCTTACAGAAATCGGAAACAAATAAAGTTGAAGTTCTCTTTGGAAGAGAAAAAGAACCCCAAGCTTATCGATATGGCCTTGTCGCAAAAACTACCAATGAGCTTTGATACTTTCGTGGAGCAGTTGAGAAGCGACAACACAATCTCCGAGACCAAAAAATTCAAGAGTCTTCAGGAGTTCAACTTGGAGTTAGAGGGAATTCGTGAACAACACGAGCAAGCCTTGAAAGACATTGAGGAGTCCCAAAATAATGCTAAAAAGGAAGATAAAGCAAAAGAGCAGGAAAAGGAAAAGAACATTGCTAAGCTTGAGCATGATAGCCAAAGAGGCTTGTATTCTGGTGAGTATAACCTTGATAAAAGAACGAGAAAGAAATTGTTTAGGGAAAAGGAGATCGTTGTGGGAACTATTGATGACAACTTCAAAAGGCCAATGATGGATTAAGAGACCCAACCAGCTTATATTCAAATAAGTTTATTGCAATCGGAGCTAGACTGATACGTAAAGTGTATGTTAAAATATGTATATTACCATTTCCTGTAAAACAAACTTGTCACTCAACAACATTGAGCTGTTGTTGAATTATACTCAATGACTCGGTGAATCCATTTATGATGCTTTCTAATTCTTCTACTAAGACTGCTTTAGGGGTAGTATCCAAAAATACCATTGGGTTTAATTTTGGAACTTTGACAATCTGTTCAGTAGTCACTGGTCGCTTTTCCGGATATTTTGTCGTAACATTCGTAGTTATTGGTGTTTCATCAATCTCTTTTAAGTTTTCATCTACCTTGAAAGCCTGCTCGAGTGATTTCTCTGTCAACGGTGTCATTGTTTTTGGTGGATTCAAGGTGTTGTACCCAAATCCAAATTGGCCACTCGGCTCTCCTTCGTGAGTAGGTGTCTTTGCCCCAAACTCAAACTCGGGTTTTGGCATGTCAAGTCGAAGGTTGTTGAAGTTTTTCATTGCGCGCGAACTCAAATCAGATCTCCCGGCTTCTTGAGCTCCGATGTCTGGTGTGGAGACGGCTTTCATCGTAAGTTGTGATGGTCTTCTCAGAAGCTCCCCGGGAATGGCTTGACTTGAGGCTTGCAGCTGCATCGATCGAATCGACTGCATGGATGGTTTGGCCGTATGCAATGATTGGGAAGACTTTTGAGATGGTATGTGTTGAGGTCTAGGTGTTTGTGCTAGAGGCTGTTGTTGTTGCTGCTGCTGCTGCTGCTGTTGTTGCAGTTGTTGTTGCTGCTGCTGTTGGTACTGGAACTGCTTAGGGTCTTGCTCCGATTCTTTGTGTTGTGTATGTTCAGTCAGCTGTGTATCCACCAGCTGCTTTTTGCTGAAAGCGTCCAATTCATCAAGTGACGGTATTTCGATTTCTCCCACTGGACTTGCAGTTCTGGTGCTATTCGTTGACATTGGGGGCAAAGGAAGTGTCTTCTCAGCAATCTTTGGCGTGGCCGCTGGTGAGAATGTGTTTAGCAAAGGAGACAGGACACTAGACAATAACGGCGGCTTTGATGGGGCAGGTAACTCCGAATCTTGGCCATTATTATCCAGTCCAAATAGATCCAAAAGCAGTTTGGGCACTTCTTTCTTTGTGGTACCAACAGGCGTCTCGGTAAGGTTGATGCTTCTGCTGTTATTGTTTATAGTAAAGTCCATTGTGTCACCTGCGCCAACATCTCTCTTCATTGTTTGGTCTTGTTCAGAGTCGCTGAAGTTGAAATTGAAAGTGCCGTCGTCCAACGGGGATAATTGCAAATCATTTTCCAAGATATATTCGCTGCTTTTCAACGAATCAAAGTCCCATTTGACATCTAAGTCTTCATCGGTACTATTGCTCGCCATAGAGTCTCTTCTGTTCTCTAAGGCTTCAGGGTTCTGGTTCAAAATGGCAATCAGATCTCTCAGAGCTTTCTTTTCACGCCACATCAAGTATCTCAGAATGATCTCGCGTAAGTAAGTAGTGTTGAACAGTCTGTAGTGCTTGATGAACTTTGACTTGAGCAACTCCTCGGCCATAGGTCTTTCCTGGGGGTTCTCGTCTAAGCAGAGAGCAACAAAGTCCTTAATGAGTGGTGAGAACTTGTTTCCTTGCAATCTCGGTGGCTTGTGTTTGGCAATGAGCTGCATAGCATACTGCGCATCTTTGTCACAGTATGGCGGGTTGCCGGTGACCAACTCGTACACCGTGATACCTAAGGACCATATGTCCACTTTATAGGAGTATGTTGTGCCTTCTAAAATGACTTCGGGAGCCATCCAGTAAGGAGTTCCTGCCATTGTGGTTCTTTTTGAGTTGTTGGCAGTCAATTGCGCAGCAACTCCAAAATCACACAATTGCACATTACCTTCCTTGGTGATGAGCACGTTGGCAGCCTTGATGTCTCTGTGGATCACGCCTGCCTTGTGTATAAACGAAAGGGCAATAAGAATCTCTCTGGTGATAATACCAACGTATTTCTCTTCCAATCTCCCGGCTTTCAAAATGCTTCTGAGCGAGCCACCCGCACAGTACTCCATGATGATCCAAAGCTTGGTGCCTTCCAAAATACTTCCATAGTAGTGTGTCACGTTGGGGCAGTTCTTCAAGTTGGAAAGAAAGCTCACTTCCAACTGAATGTCTTTAATCTCTTCCTCGTTCTTGTCAACGTCCAAAACTTTGACCGCAAGAACCTCATTGTTTCTGTACGCTTTGTAGACAATCCCAAACTTACCCCTTCCAATGATCTCTGCACGTTTGAATATAGCTGATGGTGATGGCATTTGGTGTACACTTGTGCTCTTTTTCAAGTTGTGGGTTTACGATTACCGTGCTATCTGGTGCACGGGTGTATCTTGATGCTCATTCCAAGAATCGAACCAAGGCCCCTGCACAACATGTGCCGGGTAACACACAGAGCATCCGGCTGCTTCAGTTTTTTTTCGCCTCAGGTTTTTGTCATATACTACAACATCGACGCACTTCTAACAATGTCCACATTCTCATCGATTTTTGGCGGCTCTGGCTCTTCTGCTGCAGGCAGCGCTGCACCACACAGCTCAAACTTGGATGCGATCAAGAAAGACTTGGAGGCAGAGTTTGCTACCGCCAATGTGACTGAGTTGGTCAGCAAGATGACGGAAGCATGCTTTGAGAAGTGTCCATCTGGATCTCAGGTAAGTTTGTTTTAATTGTTTTCAATAAATCGCCGGCGCACTTTACTTGGAACGCCAACTAACGTCTTCTAGCAAGAGATCTCCATATGTGCGCAAAAGTACTTGCAATCCTGGGAGGTCATCTCAAACACATACCTTCAGGCAGTGAAAAACCATAAATAGATCAAGACAGTTTCTTGTGAATAGCGACCAAAGCACCAGCGCAATTGCACTTGTTTGTATAATAATTCGACGCTTTGAACAAACGGCCTTGATGTAGTGTTGTAGGCTGTGACCTTCCAGTGGAAGTCGCGGCACCCGCCACTCGTAGTTCCCATGGCCAAAATCTCCGCAAGAAGCAGCAAACGGGCCACATCTACCGCCCCGGTGCTGGGTACCAGCCAGCCGACACTGGGACCACTGCTGATGCTGCTGGGGTTGCATGCTGGACTCTGGACCTGATTCAGATCCATTTGGGGGATCTGCGTCACGTGACACGCGCACCCTCTGGGCCTGGCAGCACAAATTTTCGTTTTTCACAGTTGCAAAACTCAGCACAGCACACTGGCACTTGGAACAAATGATGCCTAGCCACAGAGTTTTGCAGCGATCTGCCGTCTGTCTCCAGAGACTGTCTTTGCTAAGACGCCTCTACAGCGTGCCGGCGAAAAAAGATGAGGAGGAATTCCCAATGGCCGAGTCCTCGGCGTACGCAGCAAAAGAAGCGGCACTCAACGAACAGGTCTTTGTGAAGGCACCAAGAAGCTTGATAGCTACGCCATTAGAGCCAAAATATCGGCTCGGACACTTTCCGATATACACAGCACCGTCGCTGTCGTACGTTTCGTTGACCAAGAGACTTCTGTTGGGAGGTGCGGTGTTTGGAACGTATGTTGGCCACTTGATCTACACAAGCGAGAGCTTTGGCACAGAATTGGGCATTCTTGTGGGGATACTATCGATTTTGCCCGTTCCAATAGTGCAGTACTTCACGAGGCCGTATGTGACGAGAATATTCCGGCTCTACGACAAGGAGCAGGTGCCACAGACGTACGAGAACTTGACTCAGAACGAGACGTTGGTGTTTGAGAAGATCGGGTTTGGCGGCAAGAGGCTTTACCGAGAGTTGGCCAAGGTCAAGGACTTGAAGCTCGTGGACACTTGGTACAAAACAAAATTGTGGCAGCAAGTAGACTCTGAGGGCTTCAAAAGACGCTACTACGTGAGTGACGATATTGGTGGGATCAAGATGGAGAGAGTCTGGGGCATAGTCGAGAAGAACAGCGGAGTCGACAACGGCAGAGGCGACTTGTAAATAGATAGCTGGATACGGCGTGGTGTGCTGTGTGCTGGAAACGTGGGATCTCTCCCGGCCTTGCCTTGGCATGAATGTCCAGGAAGCCCACTTCTTGGCACACACTCGCAGCAGGCACCACCTAGCGGGCCATGCCGGCCCAAGAAAATACACACTGCAGTATTGCAAGGGATAATTTCTGTGTAAACTGTGGGCACGCCGGGCCAGTATCCATAGATTCGCAACACGCAGCACATTTCTATGGAATGTTTTGCGGAGTCGTGCGTCTGGGCGCGCTGGCAGACGGCGGCCGGCTTTTCTGCCCCTTTTTGGTTCGAAAACCTTTCGCCTAGGCTCACGGGACACCACTCACGACTTTTTGTCACCGAAATTTAGTCCCAACATTCCGAACAAAACCAACGATTTTGACGGGGGCTCAGCCGACTCTAAAACCAATTTATGGATTCAAAATTCGCGCCAGTGAGGCATGCCTGGTCCTTTTTTGCTCCAGGACTTGTGGGCTTAGACGTTTCGTAAGTCTGGGTCCCACAAGTCGTGCAACACTGCGAGTTGTTGTACTTTGTGACTTCTGCTGAGCGCCTGAACACTACAATGAGATCTCGGCAAACGGGCACAATAGTGCATCCTGCGGCTCGGCAATAGGAACAAGAGACTACGACTAGGCCCAATTTGGGAGCCCAATTTGGAGGCCACAACTGTGATAACAACTTTGCAAGAATTTAATTAATTTTTTTTTTCCTTCTCTGTAGCGCTATTGGCTTTTCGCACATTCGCTACAGTATTTAGTTTCGACTTCACCACGGCTAAGCCCGGAAAATGTGCGTCAACATGCATGAATTGGCCGTTTGTTAAAATGCCAGTATCCGATAGTTTTAATTATAGAACGTGAGCAGAACGATATTGTGGGCCTGAATGTGTATATAAATGGGTCTTAAAGTCACTGTTTTTGTTTTTGAAAATCACAGAACTCTGCTCCTTCTTCACTTCACTGCACTCCTTTTCATTGTTCTGCAGTTCAATATGCAATTTTCTTCTTCAGTTCTCATTTCTGCCTTGATGGCAGCTTCTGCAGTCAGCGCTGCTCCGCTTTCTGCTAACCAGACCTTGGAGGTCGTCAACAAGAGAAACCTTTTGGACGATTTGTTTGGCCATCACCCACCACCACCTCCTCCAGGTCCACCAGGTCCTCCACATGGACACCCACACGGACCTCCAGGTCCACCTCCACCTCCACCGGGTCCTCCAGGCTGGGGTCCTCCTCCTCCTCCATCAGGTCCTCCAGGCTGGGGTCCACCACCACCACCATCAGGTCCTCCAGGTTGGGGTCCTCCAGGTGGTCCAGGTGGTCCAGGTGGTCCAGGTGGCCCAGGTGGTCCAGGTGGTCCTCCACATGGACACCCACATGGTCCTCCAGGTCCTCCACCACCACCAGGTCCTCCAGGCTGGGGTCAACACAAGAGAGGCTTGTTTGGCCATCACCATCCGCCACCACCACCACCTCCTCCTGGTCCACCACCACACCACGGCCACCCAGGATACCCACCACCACCTCCTCCTCCACCTCCACCTCCACCTCCACACCATGGACGCCCACACGGACCTCCAGGTCCTCCAGGTCCTCCAGGTCCTCCAGGTCCTCCAGGTCCTCCACCACCTCCTCCAGGTAACTGGGGCCCATACAACTGAGCAGTGCTGGTTTGGAGCTCAAATTGGTCAGAAAGCGTGCAGCTAGCCTCACGCCTGGTTTTGACAAACTTTCAATTCTCGACTTTTAGTTACTAATTTACCCAATAACATTGATACTTTGTTACTTGTAGCGTTTACAAAAACGGCTTGTATAACTGCTGATTCCCATAGCGATGTGAGTGAAGAGTTGGCCCTAATCCAAATTTGAATGCTTTTGCAGATAGTCTTTTGCAATACAACCAAAAATAAATAGAATATCGTGTGGTTACACTTGCGGCATAAAACTAATTGAGCGTGCTCATCACTGAGATCAATGAGATAAGTAAAATTAGTGGGATTGGGGTCTTATTAGCTGAGCTTAGTAGCTGAGCCAGTTGATTGTGGCAGACGACTTTCAAATCCCACTGCTGAATAGGTCACTTTTTACTGTCCGAGGAGCTAATGGCAACTTCGTATGCCCATGCTTAAAAAGCCTGTCTGCTTAAATTCAAAGAAGTCATGCTCTACACGCAATGTTAAATATTCACAATCACTTCACAACACACATTATAAAAGCAAAACGACGTCAAACTGCCTGATAGCCATTGGTTGCACCTTACAAAAACGGCTGGACCTCCTTGTCGCACCAATCGCAGAACTTCTTGGCGGTTCCGTCGGTGAATCCGTGTGCGATATCGCCTCTGGGGTTTTCGATAGAGCCAAACGGACACACGTAGCTGCCCGAGTCCTCCAATGTAATCTCTGGGCTGAGCAAGGCGTATAGCTCCATGTAGGCGCCGTAAACACCCGGCTGCATCACCGTTGACTGGAATTTTTGAAAAAGTTTTGGCGCGGTTTTGCCGATGTTGGTGCCCAAACACCCTGGGTGTACCGCCAAACTGATGATTCCCTCTGCTTTATGGTTTTGTGCAAAAATGGCACTCTGGTATAAAGCACACGCCTTGGATTGGCCGTATGCACTCAATTTTGGTGCTTCAGAGGACATTTTCACCGTTTTGTAGTCAATGCCGCCGTGGGGAGCAGCATAGTGAGCACAAGACGAGAGCCAAACAATTCTGGGGTGAAAGTCGCCCAGTGCTGCTTTCAAAAAGTAGGGTTCAAGAAACTTCAACAACAAGTGGTGGCCAAGGACGTTTGTGCCCATTTGCAACTCGTAGCCCTGCGCAGTCTCTGAGCCAGCAGGAGGCATCATGACCCCCGCGTTCATTATAATGTAATCGATCTTTGTTACGTACTTTGGCAACTCAGCCTCCACCAGCTTGATTGTCTTCAAGTCTGCCAAGTCAATGGTAATTGGAACAATCTCGTCGCCGATATCCATTTTCAATTCGTCGCCAATCTTCTTGATGGCCTCTTTGGCCCTGTTCAAGTCTCTGTTGAACACCAACACCTTTGCGTGTCTTTCAACCAAGATCTTTAGAGTATCGTACCCGATCCCCGAGGTGGTTCCAGTGATTGCAACGACCTTATCGCTGAGATCCGGGTACTCTTCCGGCAAGTACGTGGGTTCTGGAGGAAACGAGCCTCTGACCACGTGGTACATCGTGTGGGTGTAGCGAAGCAACTGCGACATTTTCTTGTTTGGCCAACTGATTATTTCTCGTCAATTAATAGGCTCTCTGAAGTGGTCTCAAGGTACTCTTTATCTTTGTTTCAATCTGTGGCTTTTTCTGGTCAACAAATCTTTTCTCGCTTTATCTTTTCCACTCTTTTTCTTTCTACTCTTTTTATTTTTACTCTTTTTCTTTCTACTCTTTTAAGTAACTTTTCTTTTAATTATTTTCAAATTTGATGCATGCTGAGCTCTATATATATCATGCGTCCCACTGTATATGCCCCAGTATTTTAGCCGCATAGCGCGCAATAATATTATTTAGCTTGGAAAATTCTTGGAACCGGGATCAGCCGTTGCAAATGGTCTGCTTTTTTGAGACTATGTGAATTTGATCCCCGGGCCCCCCCTCGGGTCACTATCGGGCGTGTGCGTGTGCCTCACTCTGTTCTGGTTCGCTGTTTAGGTTCCAAAAAGAAATTCTTTGGACTAGTCCGAAAAGTAGCGCAACCCGTTGGTGTGACACAACAGTGACTCAACTCTGTTGCCGTTTCTTTTTATACCCGTAGCACGTAGACTGACAGTACACTGCTGCCACAGGCCCTTATCGCGATTGCCAAAACGTATTTCCCAGGGAGCAACTGCCGATTCTAAAACGTTCTGTGCTTCAAGTGCACTCAATACCGATAAGACTGAGTACTCAGCTGGAAAAAAAAACCGCTTACGAAGAAAATCACGCCAGAAAACCGTGCAACCAGGTATTCGGGCCCTGAGGACAGCTTGAGCCCACAAATGACCGATTTGTAGCCCATTCTGAGCCCAAAATCTTGGGTTGAAGCTTCCCGCGCATCTGGGTTCCCACCCCCAGTAGCACACACAGGGTGCGTTTGGATCACCAGTTCGGCTCCGGGTTGCGAGCCCCGATACGAAAAAAAAATCCAGCAGAAATCGGCACAAGTTTCACCATACGCCCAAGAGTCATTATGAGTGTTGTCACCGATCCCGCAGAACAGTTCGAACTCATCCAACAGAACTTGCAAGAAGTTCTCAACCCGCAAATCATCAAAAATGTGCTTGAGGTCGAAAAGAGACCTTTGAAGATCTACTGGGGAACTGCCCCAACAGGAAAGCCACACTGTGGATACTTTGTGCCTATGACTAAGTTGGCCCATTTCTTGAAAGCTGGGTGTGAAGTCAAAGTCTTGTTGGCAGACTTGCACGCCTTTTTGGACAACATGAAGGCGCCATTGGAGGTTGTCCAGTACCGCGCCAAGTACTACGAGTTGGTTGTGAAGGCAATTCTCAAGAGCATCAACGTTCCTATTGAGAAGTTGACATTTGTCACTGGGTCTTCGTACCAATTGAGTCCCGAGTACACCATGGCTCTTTTCAAGCTCTCCAACAGGGTCTCGCAGAATGACGCCAAAAGAGCTGGTGCTGACGTTGTCAAGCAAGTCGCCAATCCTTTGTTGTCTGGCTTGATTTACCCATTGATGCAGGCTTTGGATGAGGAGTTTCTTGGTGTAGACGCCCAATTTGGTGGTGTGGACCAGCGCAAGATCTTTGTTTTGGCCGAAGAGAACTTGGAGGCCCTTGGGTACAAGAAGAGGGCCCATTTGATGAACCCAATGGTACCAGGATTGGGACAAGGAGGCAAGATGTCGGCATCCGACCCAAACTCCAAGATCGATTTGCTCGAAGAGCCAAAGGTTGTGAAGAAGAAAATAAACAGTGCTTTCTGCGAGCCGGGCAATGTTGCCGAGAACGGGCTCTTGTCGTTTATTGAGTTCGTTGTTGCGCCTATCTTGGCCTTGAAAACTGGCGACTTCAAGTTCGACATTGACAGACCAGAGAAGTACGGTGGCCCAATTTCGTACTCGAGCTTCGAGGCTTTGAAACAGGACTTTGCCGAGAAGAAGTTGGCTCCTCCAGACTTGAAAACCGGTGTGGCCAGTGCCATCAACGAGTTGTTGGCCCCTATTCGGGAAGAACTCTTGGACAACAAAGAGTTTTTGGAAGCCAACGAGAAGGGGTACCCAGTCGAGAAGCAAGAGAAGAAGAAGGTCAAGAAGGTCAAGAACAAAGGGTCCAGATATCCTGGTGGGAAGCCTGCCGATGCTGATGCTGCTGCTGCTGCCGCTGCTGCCACAACCGCAGACTCTGCCACTGAAGAGGTGTCCAAGAAGATTGAAGAGACAAAAATCTGATGTATAACTACAAATCAATAGCTCAGCATGAATTGATAAAGTATAGTATATAAATTGGAAATAAACCTGTAAATGAGAATATGAACCCACTCGGATATTCCGTTCAGAACGAAAGAAGTAAACTCATGAAAATAAAACATCGGTAGTGCCGAAATGTCTGAACACACTGTCTGCAGTCTGATGCTAACTCAAAGCGTTTCCCAGCCCCCCACGTCTAGTGCACTTTCTAGCTTTCTGGTTACGAGATTCGGTATGTTGTGCAGGAGCCACACGTTTTTGACAAACTCGTTGTACTTTGACATGTTCAAATGGAGCGGATGGCCGTGCCTTGGGTCTTTCGGCAACTCGCCGTGTTGGTCATAGTAGGGAGCATCGTAGAAGCACCCGTTTCCTTTGTATAGTATCAAAATGGAGCCATGCTTTGGTAGCAAAAAAAGCCCGCAGTTGTCGCTGATGCACTCAGTTTCATAGTGAAGATTACATTCGCCTTTTTTGAACTTGATCACCGACTCCTGAAGTTCCAATACCTTAGAGCAAAATAAGCAGATTGCGGGATCATAGAAGACATCGTTGTTGTGTTTTGGGTAGAAATAGTTGGTGAAAAAATAATCCATTCTTTCTGGTAAATGTATCAACTCAATTTTGGACGGATATGAGATCTGCAATGCGCTCTTTGAGACAATGTTCAAATGAGAGTAAATCTTCATTTTGTCCAAGAAAATCTTGAATTTTTGCCCTTCAAAAGTCCCCGTGTCCAACAAGTTCCCTAAAACCTCACCAAAACTTGGAATGTTCAAAAATTTGCAAAGGAGTGCTGGCTCATCAATGCCTTCATCATGCTCCAGACTTTCGCTCACTACCAGAGTGGCCCCAGCGTTCACGAAAGCCCAAATAGCACTTCTTCTTAAAAATGGTAAAACGCATTTTATGAGTAAAGTATAGAACAATTTCCCTAACTCTTTGTGCTTCAACACGTTGTTTTCCTGAAGATCCCAGTTGACTGTGCACTTTTGAAGATTCTCAAATATCAATCTGCAGTTGTTCTCATCTTCTGCCAGAATGTTGTCCACTAGTGGCAAACTCAATAAATTTGGCTCGTTTCCAGCGTGAACGTCATTTTCCTTCATAAACGATTCGTTAGTAAATATTTTTGTCATCAAAATGTATGCGTTTTTGAGAATTTCTCCCATAAAACAGACTCGTAAAATGGAATTGAAGCTGAAACCAAAAGACTTTAATGGTATGATAGTCACCAAAGTCTCAAAGAAATCAACATTACCAACATTGTAAATCTCTTTTGTAGTCAACAACTTCAACAAGCCAAGATGGTAGTTGAAAAAGTTGTTTAAATGACCATCTTTGTCAACCGCTTTCAAAAGAATTGTGCTATCTCTATAATCAGACCAAACTCGTAACGTAGTCAATGTTTGATGGGATAAGTGGTGAACAATTAAATCACTATTGATGTGTTGCGGTGTAGTTGAGTTTCGCAATGAGATCTCAGTAGACTCAATGGTCTTCGCAATCAATACACTGATGTGCTCCTGATAATAGGAAAGTGTGATGTATGATAGTGTTTCCTCCAAGCTCAAAAACTTCTTTTTGAAATCTTTAGAGTTGGAAAATATCAACTGTTTGTAGTGCCCATGCAATTGTGGCATTGCTTTATGCTTCAACTCATCGTAAATGATTTCTTTGTAGTTCTCAGGCAATTTGCTAAAAGTGTCATTCTCGAATGCTGCAGACCAAGAAAGCGGTGGTTGTAAAAGATTTTCGAGAGAGATGCAATTGTGCTTAGAGACCACTGGAACTAATACGTTATTCAATGCTTTGCAAAGTGGGCACACAAACTCTTTGTTGGTCAAATCTTCTGGCAATGTCCTTGTAAAATGACTCAATCTCTTTTTTGTGCTGACTAAGTGGCTTTCAAAGCAAGACAAATGCATACCATGGCCACAGCTGGTAGTGACTGGATGGCTCACGACTGAAGTTGGGTCATTGACAGGAAATCCTGGCCCAATGACATGCTTTGATTCAGTTTCCTCCAAAAACTTTTTGCATTTATTGTCATGCCTGTGAGAGTTTTGCTGATAGATTTCTTCCAGAGCTTGTGATCTGATTTTCGGATGATTGGCAACTGAAATGCCTTTCTCGTTTTTATTCAAATTGAGATCTTTGGAAAATGCGTTATAAAACCAGTATTTGCTCTCCACAGGAACGTTCCTGAATTCCGAGGAATCAGAAACATATGCCAAAGTACCAAAAATATCATCCGGCTCGCCTGGCATTTGACAAAGAATGCAATTCTCTTCAGGAAAGTTCCAAGCTGATAAATTTTCATCAATTCCGTCTCGTTTCAAAAAGTCACTATCATCTTCCATTTCAACATCTTTATAAGTATTGCTGTCTTCATTATTTTCAATGAACATCGATTGCTGCTTTTTGAATGATTCTAATATTTTAATTCGTCTCTCTGCAGCTAATTTCTTCTTTCTTTCAGACTCGCTGAGTTTGTTAGAAGAGTTTACATTTTGCAATAATTCGGAAAAGTTTCCTTCAAATTTGTCGATCAACAACGTCACATTTGTACTTGACTCTTTAAACTTTTTCAAAATTGCTCTTAATTTTCCATTGTGTATCTTGAAATTGTTTGTCAGTAAAATTTTGCAAAGCAATGTCGATATGTCTGATTCAATGCACAAATCAACAAAGGTTGTATTGCTCAGTTCGATCTTGAAATTGTTGTTGACACATATATGTATCAAATGGAAACATAACGTAATGATGCCTTCCATATTGTCCGTTTTGTTATTCAAAATAAATTTGAGAGTGCTCTCTAAAAATTTGATAAAAAAGAGCGAGTTGGTTAAATTAGCAAAGCCTTCATACAAAACGCTCGTGGCCAAATTCGTGGGTTCATAGAATGTGTCTTCGTAAAGCAATTTCATTTGTTTTGCCATACGATTTCTTATCAACTTCTCAGCTTCTTCCCTTTTGTTCGAAGTATAATGAATATAAAATGGATTGATACCGTCAAAATGTTTTTCTTTTAATTTGTATCGTCCATTTGTAGTTGTCTGCGGTGGTAGCACGTAATCTGCAAGTTTGTTCAAAATGATCTCAAATCTTTTGTTACTTACAACATGATCCGGTAATTCTGCACAAAGTTCACTGTACGACAAAGGCTTGAAGCACAAATAGTGTACAATGTTTTTCGTCAACTTGATTTCGTTGATCTTTTCATCATTTTCTCCCGATAACAATTCTGTGGACTCCAAATAGTTGATAAAGAAATTGAGACATTCTTCCACCATAAAATGAAGAGTGTTCTTATCGTAGATGGATTCATCTTCAAAGTGGCAACCAAGCCAATTCAATAAACCCCATCTGTCCAAAATCGTGGCTGCAACAGTATCTTTATCTTCAACAATTCCAAAAAGTTGCACAATGTATAAATCACGACCAAAACCTTGCTCTCTTAGACCCAAATTTCTATAATTGTGATATTGAGATCTTGCACTATAGCCGTTTCTAACCCAAAATCCGACTTTGATTTGGGAAAGTAAAACAATTGTTCTTAGGGAATAATCGCAAATTATGCTCCATATTTTTGTTGAGTTTTTCTGTGAGCTTTCACGACCAACAGCTTCTAGAATTGTTCTAATTTGCTCAGGACTATCGCAGCCACTCTCTTCTATCAAATAGCTCAAATGAGCTCCAAGAGAGTGAAGAAAACATACTTTATTGTTGTCCACACGGAACCGTAGAATCTCTCTTTCAAGGAGTCCGTTTTGAGTTTCAATCCCAACAGTCTCAAAAACATTTTCAATTGATATATCGGTGCTTTCAAAAAATTTGGCAGTTGTCTGAGCATCAAAATAATTGCCGTTGATGAATTCAAGAAATCTTTTCAAAAAGACTTTTATGGCGGGCAATACCACATCTGGTTTATTCACCTTGAGCTTCGAAGAGCTTTTAGCGACGGTTCTTGAAAAATTTGCTATGACTGTGACAGAGTTGAAATATAGTGGATAATCGTTTGCTTCATACTCAACGTGCTCTACTTGTGCTCTCTTGGTCACCGGGATTCCATGGAACAAAGCAATTATGTCAAAGCATTGCAAAACAAAAGGTTTCTCAAATAAGGCACCTACTTCATCTGATCTTTGAATAACATATCCGATATCAGAAAATAACTGATTCCACCGTCGTACCTTCAAGGATGATAACAATACAGGAAATCTTAGAGATAAACTGCTTGGAACTTTGACTTTCCCCGTTGTCAAAAAATTGTAGGCGAGCCCAAGAATCTTAGTAAGCTCACCTTGGTTCGTCAATAAAGTGGCATTTGAAGAGCATGTAAACAACTGTATTGATAAGTTGCCCATAAAACTCCAATCCAGCTCTCTATCAATCGTTAGATGTAAGTCTGCAATGACTGGATAAATGTCGAGATATTGCTTAGCAATTACTGTTTTGTAGTTGATATTCGAAACGATGACCAGCACGTAAAGCTCGTGTAACAAAACTCTGAGCAGCTTCCAGAACCTCACATCAAATAACAAAAAGTACTGAAGCCTCGATCCGTGAATAGCTCTGGGCTCACTTTGGATCTGATTCTCGCACCAGTATTCAATTGGAAATACATCATTTCCGTCCTCCAAACCAAAGTTTAGCGCAATATCGTTGCCCACAAGTTCGCCGGGCAGTGCAGTGTGAACGTCTCTTACTCCAACGTTATTGACACCAGAATCCCATGGACGGCAAAAAGTTTCACAAAGAAGTTTATGGCCAATTTTGTAATTGCCATAAATTTGGCTTTTGGCTAAATCCAGAAACCACGTCACTATATCGTAGCACATCTCCTCGCGGAACATGTCTCTGTAACTTCTGATGCACGAGTACAAGCCGGTGTGGTCCAAAATCTGTTTTCGCTGGAGCAAAAAGTCCAAGTTATCCGAGCCAAGCACAATAGCCCTACCATTTCTGTGGACCTGCTTGGCAACCATTTCGGCGAATTCGTCCACTTTAAGCGTAGCCAACTTGATTCTGTGCTGAGCGTCGTTGATGTGTTTTTGCTGATCGTTGTACAACACTAGAAAGTATTTGTTTGAGTTGATATCATCTGCACCGTACTTAGATGCCAATAAGTTACTCGCGTTTGAGTGCGCAATGATCTCCTCCTTGCTCATATTGACCTTTGTGAACTGCAGTGCGGCCGTGGCATCAATGACATAGTCTAGCGCGGTCTCAATTGTCATGGCCATGGACTCTATCAAATCGCTTGGAATCTCGGACTCTGGCCTTTCCTTTGTGTAATAATGCTTGCAATTGATCTTGTTTTCGGAAACCCAAGCCTCTGAGTCGCCGCAGTCACAAACACCCCCATTGTCTTTGGAGCAGATTGAAATATAAACCTCGTGGCCAATGTGGTCCTCTTCGTTGAAACAAGAGGAGCACAACGCACAAGTCTCATCAAATCCGCAAGTTAAACACCTATAACAAGGCTCATTTTTGCGGAAAAGTCTGGAGCACGGCTCTAGAGGATGCGCCGCCAGAATGTTCGACGTCTGGTTCAAAATCCACTCATTTTTGTCTTTCGCGCCCAACGTGAGCCCATGGATCTGACTCCAGCTCGGAACATCGCTATCTTTGAAAAAATCCGGTAGATATTTTCCACTCCCAGTGAAGGCATAAAAAAGCGCTCTTCGTATATGTAGCTTGACGTCGCTTTTGTACTGGTAGTTGAACTTCTGCGGTATCTCCACGAGAAATCGGCGCAATTGTTGGATATTGTGCAATTGGGTCTCTTGATCCATCTAATGATTCACTCTGTGCAGAAAACTCCAGTGGCGCAGATTTTTGTTAAGCACTGGCGTGCGATTAGCAAAACGGTTCGGCAGAAAAACAGAATTGAAATGCAGAAATGCAGAAATGCAGAAAGTGAGAAAAGTGGAAAACGAGAAGAGAAGTGCAGAACGGCAGAAATGCAAAATGGGAAATTTGGAAAATCAGAATCAAAATCAAAAGCGGAAAAGAGAGACGTCAACATGAACCGGACCATGGGCCACGGACCACGGACCACGGCCGCGCTACAAGTTCCTAGATCAAACACATGCATTCAGGCGCCCGATACTACGCAGGCAGCTTCTGCTTCCCAAATATTTTCTCCATCCCGTTGACAGTGTTGTTTAAGGATGTCTCTATGTAGTTTTTCTTGATGTCCAAAGCGCGGAGATCGTCTTTGATGGTAGCATTCTCCTTCTTCAACTCCTCGACGTATTTCTTACTGTCCACCCGCATAAACGCCTTTCCCACACCCTTCCAGACGTGGCCGTGCAAAAGCTGCTCGCCACCCTTACCCTGGATCTCGGCCATTGTCAACTCATTGAGCTTCAAATTTGTGTTGTGTCTCTGGGCAGTGACGTTTACCATGCTCAAGTCTGCCTTGTTCTTGCGCAAACTCACGTCCATATCCTGAAGAAGCTGTTGTTAGTCGCTGCGCGCGGGGCTCCTGGTTTCAAAACTTACTTTCTGCAACGCCTCGGGTGTCATATTGCAATATTGTTGTCAGGAAATGCCTTTTGCGGTCACAATTTGCAATATTGTACTATTGCGAAAAATTCGCGCCGGGGCTGCGTAACCACGAGAAAACCCAAGAAAAAAAGTCCCAGCAGATTTGTGATAATCGGTGGCAACAGACAGATAAACGCAAACACGAAGCACAAAGTAAACACAAAACTCGAATCAGAACTCAATTTGAGCCCCAATTTTTTGCACCAAAACGTCAGAAACACCAGGACTCTAGAGGATGTCGGAGATATTGAAGTTCAAGGCCGGGAAGGTCGATTTTGACGAAGATACACTTGTTTGCAAGCCTTCGCCGATCAAGGGCGAAATTGTGATCAAGCCAGCAGAAGACGCTGAAACGTTCTACGATTTTGTTTGGCAAAGCAGAGACACAACGCTTGGTGCCAAGCAGAATGACGACAACGAGAACGAGTTGTTGATAATACCCGGGGATGTTACTTGGAAACACGTGAAGTCGTGCAAAACGGGCAGAGTGTTCTGCTTGGATTTTGCGTGCGGGCCAAAGTCGTTTTACTGGATGCAGGATAAGAACGACAACGAGGACGACCCGAGCGAGTTGAGCAAGCGCGACAAGGAGATCGCCGAGAAGATGCAGAGCTTGATAGCAGAAGAAGAAGTTGTTGCAGATGAGGACGCGGAAATTGAGACTGAGAGTGCTAATAAGGAAGTAGAGGACAAAAGCTGAAGTTCTTTAAATATAAACGGCTGTTATTTTGCATTGGCCATTGTAGTGTACCCGCTGTGGCCCACGGCGGCCCTGGCCCTGGACCTGGCCTTGGACCTGGCAACGGCCCTGGCAACACCAATGGCCAGGCCAGCGTCCGTGTGTTACCCGGTCGCGCGTGGTTTTTGTCGTGAAAAAAAAAATCGCACCGAAATTTCAAACCACGCAAAACATGAAGCTCCAGACCAAACCGTTGTCAGTTTTAGAGAGAACGTCGCAGCTTCTCAACTCCGGGCTTCTCAAGGAGACCCCGTTGTGGTTCAACGTTGTTGCCGCCAACCCGCCGGTTTCGAACTTGGCGCGCAAGCCAAATTTGGAGTACAAAAAGGCCATAAATGAGGTCAAAAAAGAGCATGGGCTCACTGAGACAAAGACAGAGAGAAACTTTTACAAAACGAGAGAACACTTGCCAAAGGCCAAGTTGGCAAAGCCAGTGAAGTTGGCCTACGTCGAAGACGAGTTGCGCGAGTTGTTCTACAAACAGCATCCATGGGAGTTGGCTGATCCAAAGATCTTAGTTGAAAATCCGGGAAACATGACGTTCAAATGGAACAATCTCTTGCAGTCTGGCAAAAGGCTTGACGGCGAGTCTGTGGTACAGAGAACACTCTTTTTGGTGAAAGAGAATGCCCAAAAGGTCAAGAACGGCGAAACAGATGTCAAAATGTCCATAAAAGATGCCTACAATCAGGCCAGATACGAATACTACCAGGCCAAAATGGAATTGGATTTGGAGAACCAGATTGCTTGTGAAGAGGCTTCTGCCTACGGTGCCAACTTCAAGAAGTCGAGCATCGAATTCGGATTTGAGCAAGAACAGAAGTACGTCAAACAATGGAAACAGGAAGCCATTGAGCTTACGCAGTTAAGAGAGGCTAAAATGTCTGAGGGCAGTTTTGGAGAAGCTGCCGAGAGTGTGTAAATAGATCAACTGCCAGCTACAGCCACAGCCACAAATAAATATCTTGTATCATCAAATTTTTATTACCGTACGTGCCGTGCCTTATTCGTTACTGTTGCCAGTCTATAGCTGAAAAACTGTGCTTTTGTAGTTAGATTTCTGAAAATGGTTGTAGATCATTTTCTCGTTCAGTAACTGCTGCTTGACTTTGATGCTGCTGAGAACGTCGCGCGAGACTTCTGTGTTATTGCTGAATTCCAACAATTTCTCGCTAGCCTTTCCTTTCTCAATTATTGCCTGGATGTCCTTGACAAAGGCTTTCGTTTCTTTTTTGTGCTTTATTGTTTGTTTGTTGATGATCTCGAGGGCAGAGTACAACTTGTAGTACATCTCATTGGTCCCATTAGCATCCGACGAGTCACTTTGGCTACTATTCTGAATCAACAGGTACTTGGTCTTCAAATCAAGTAATTTTGTTTTCAATTCCTGAAACAATTTGTACACTTTGTTGAACTTTGAAGCAACAGACTTTTGAATCATAGCAAACTCGATAGGCAAAATTCTGGAATTATTGCCAGCCAACTTGGCTATTGACTTCTTGAGGTCTCTCAATTTCTCAAACTCGTCTGCAAACTTTTCGTAATCTCCAATAAACGTTTTGAACTCATTTTCCAAAAAGTCTGAAACCTGTTTGTCGACATTGCTAACCTCTACTAGCAATTCCTTTGCCTCTGTAGACACTTCACCACCAATTATTTTTGAGAGTTCTTCTGACTCGGACAAAGTCCACGTATACAC
Organism: Saccharomycopsis lassenensis; assembly: GCA_031125475.1. NCBI lineage: Eukaryota > Fungi > Ascomycota > Saccharomycetes > Ascoideales > Saccharomycopsidaceae > Saccharomycopsis > Saccharomycopsis lassenensis. Next base: position 264,919 of record JASTUK010000012.1, read on the forward strand.
GTTTTTGATATCTGTGAATCTGGAATTGGCAAAGTTACGCACCTGCGAGTTTTCCTCGACAAACTCTTCCATAGAGCTTTGATTCTTGGCCAACGCTTCAAATTCGGCCATTGTGTCGTAAAAGAGTCTTTCTAACTCGGCGCTGACTTCGTTTTGAGATAATTTTGGATACTCAACACTTTCAACTTTGAACAACTGAGGCTCTTTATTTGCCACCCTCAAGCTCAAAATATGCTTTATATCCTCTTGAAATGTCAAAAAGCTTTCGTCGACATACTCCTTGGTCTCCGTAGCCTCACTTTCAGCAACGTAGCTTTTGAGGGCATCCACCTCAGCATCTTTATAAACAACTGGCTTCAATGCATCAACGTCTGCACTCTTCAACACAGTTTCGTGTGCTATATCTTCCTGCTCGGTTTCCTCGCCTACTTCCGAGTCATTTTCCTCGACTTCATCTTCGATTTCTTTCTCATCATCCTGAACAGGCCGTGCCACGAGCTGTTCTTCATCTACCGATTTCTCCGAAGGAGTAACCTCACCTTCGCTGTTTTCTGACAAAGCATCAAATGGCGCGACATCGTATTCAGAAGCAGCAAGATATGCTTTTATGTTTTCATTTGGCAATTGAGACAACTGGTAGTCATTGAACACAAATGGGGTCTTTTCCCGAGCTGCAATAGAGTTATAAAATGCGTAACCATAGAGGAGACCCGTACAAGTCAACACCCAAAAGACTGGTAATTTGTCAACCAGCGATGCAACTTGCGGCACCTCAGTAGGATTACCATCAAATTTGAGGTCAACAGCAAAACCGCAAACAATCTCGTCGTCAAAAGTTTCGTCGTTCAGCAAAATGGTTCCTCTCTGGTAATCTTCACTTGGCAAAACAAAGCTATTATTTGTTATAACAGCAAGCTCATTGTTGATTGTTGTTGCAACTACCACCAAGTTCTCGACTTTGGAGTCTTCGGCTATCTGCCAGTCAGATAGCACAACGGGATACCGATAAAAGTCTTTCTCGATATCGTCTGCGTTAGTCCCCACAGGTGCCTCAGCCATACGCAAAGTGTCAATATTGATAATGTAGCTTATGAAACGCTCTTCCCCACGACTTGGAGTGCCAGAACGGTATTCAGGGTTAGGCTGCACCAGAAAGTCAAATGTAGCAAGAAGATTTGATGAATCAATTGCGCAGAGTGAGACTGCCTTGAAAATTTCATCCACCTTTTCAATGTTGAAGATTTTCACTTCGTTCTTTTCTATGAGGTATTGGGCAATGAGGCCGTTAGACAACCCAACAAAAACACTCTTCAAGTCTGTGGACAAACACATAGAGCTGCAACTATTCACAAGCCTGCTGTCCGTCAACTTGTTGACTTTTTTGTCACTCACTAAGTAGAGACTGTTTGTGTCTTCGGATTCACCTGCTAACACCACAATGTAGCTTTCACAAGCCCTGATATCCGCAATGTTTTCAAACTCACCCACACGTTGAATCTCGCCCGGCTTACCGTTGCTCGCAAGTCCCATTGTGTACACTTCGTCTGAGCTGCCGAAAACTATGGAGTCTGCCAATACCTTGACAAATCGGCAAACAAAGTCTAACTTGATCAGATGAGCTGGTTGGTACTCAGGATAAGCTTCATCGGAGTCGCCGTCATCTGAGGGAGCAGCCCCAGAGACTGCCTCGGGTTTGCTACAAAGTAGCATCTTGTTGTGAAACTCTGACAAAGTGTCAACAGCCAACGATTTGCCGCGCGCCATGGCAATCACACCAGTTTTGTTGTTGATATCCAAACAGCTCTCAATATATTCTGTATCATCTGTGTCTTCACCGGTCTCTCTAGCCCACTGTACCTTGAAATCCAATTTGAACCCTATGTGGTCCACTGTCACTTCGTCAAAACTCATTGTTTGTGATCAGAAAATACAGATTAGAAAAAATATTTGAAAGAAGTGCTATGCGCGGAGCGGAGCAGAGTGGTGCAAAGGTGTAGTAAAAAAACAAAAACATATCGGATATTTAAAAAAAAAGGTGCATTAATGGAATGGGTGCTCACTGTGTACAGAGATGAGCGTAGTGACGAAAGGAAGCCAGAGCCTCTGATTGGCGCAGTGCTCTGGTACTGCCTAGTGGACGCGCCCTAAGACTTTGACCATTCTGCTCTGTGGAGCAAAAAATCCGATTTTCTTAGTCTCCGTGAAGGTATGAGGTGTAAGGTGCACCCAAAATGTGCACCCAAAAATGTGGGATACACCGAATCTGGCACCTGTGTCTGATCTGATATTTGCAAGCAATTGGCACCTAGCTGTAGCTGTTTAATTAGTTCTGTGACCAGCAATTAAGTAACTAACCCAGTACAAACCTCAGTCCTTCTTCTCTCAGTCTGAACCGTAAACGTGTCACCCATACACCCATGCACCTTCATATTTACCCCCGATGCTCAAAAGTATATTTTTGGGAAGATGTGCTGTGTTGTACCTTCTCTTGTTTCACATCAGAATATCGAAAGATACAGAAATTAAAAAAAAAATCCTGCACAAAATCCCATCTTGATCAGAAACTCGCCATGGACACACAAAAGTTTGAGCAATACGCTAAAAAGCACCCAAAACCGGATGTCAAGTTCACCTACGGCACGGCTGGATTCAGAACAAAGGCTAAAATATTGGACTCGGTGATGTTTTCCACTGCCATTTTGGCCAGCTTGAGATCCAAGTTCTTGGACAGCAAGTACATTGGTTTGATGATCACGGCGTCACACAACCCGCCAGAGGACAATGGAATCAAGTTGATCGACCCAATGGGTGAGATGTTGGAGCAGAGCTGGGAGAAGTACGCAACACTTTTGGCCAATTCGAGTGGATTTGACGACTTGTACGCAAACGTGGAATCGATTGTGAAAGAGCTCGGCATTGACGTTAGCAAACCCGCAAACGTGCTCATTGCCCGCGACAGCAGAGAAAGCGGCCCTGCATTGGCCCAGTCTGTGATTGATGGGCTCTTGGGCACCAATTCTGAGTACCACGACTTTGGGTTGTTGACGACGCCGCAATTGCACTTTTTGGTCAGAAACTACAACTTGGGCGTCGACAAGTTGGAAAAGAACTACTTTGTGCAGTTGGACACGGCGTTTAGTGCACTTTATGAGTTGATCAACAACGACCACGAGCTTAGCATCAGCATAGACGCGGCCAACGGCATTGGTGGCCCAAAGGCCGAGACATTGTTCAAAGAGTTCCTCGGCAGTAAGTTTGCTCTGTACAAGATCATCAACAACGAGTCCGATAAGCCACAGAAGCTCAATTCGAGCTGCGGCGCCGATTTCGTGAAAGTAAACCAGAAGTTACCTCATGGAATCACCGTAAGTGACAAATCTGTTGCAAACAAGGTACTCTGCTCTTATGACGGTGACGCCGATCGTGTTGTGTTCTATTACGTCACCAGCGGCCAAGAGTTCCGGTTGTTGGACGGCGACAAAATCTCGTCCATTTTGGCCAAGTACTTCATCCAGTTGGTGCAAGACACGGGCTTGGACTTGAAAGTAGGTGTGGTGCAAACTGCATACGCCAACGGGTCCTCAACAAACTACTTGAAGAGCTTGCAGATTCCGGTCGAGTGCACCCCCACAGGTGTTAAACACTTGCACCACGTGGCACTCAACTACGATATTGGGATTTATTTTGAGGCCAACGGTCACGGCACGGTCTTGTTTTCCGAGAAATTGATCCAACTTGTGCGGGCACTGGACAGCATCGCAGCTAAAAAGCTCTATCTTTTCTCGAAATTGATCAACCAGACGGTGGGCGATGCCATTTCCGACATGTTGGCCATTTTGATTATCTTGAAAGACTTGCAGTACTCTCCAGAAGACTGGAATGCGCTCTACTGTGACTTGCCAAACAAGTTGGCCAAGGTCTTGGTCAAAGACAGATTTTTGTTCAAAACCACAAACGCTGAGAGAACTTTGGTGGAGCCAAACGGTCTTCAGGAAAAAATCGACGCAGAAGTCGCCAAGTACAAGTTCGGAAGATCTTTTGTCAGAGCCAGCGGCACTGAGGACGCCGTTAGAGTCTACGCCGAGGCCCAAGACCCGCAGGAAGTGTTGGCATTGTCAGAGGCCGTGTCCGAGTTGGTTAAGAAATTCGCATAAAAGCAGCTGTCTCCCACGCCAGCAGACAAATTTCGAGATTGCATTTTCCGTTGCGGGCATACGGCGTACAAGTACTATTGATATAATTTACCTGTGATACACAGTGTGTACATTTTATCACTAAATATTATGGTCCCCCTTATGTTTTGTGTGTTTATTAGTTGATATTATGTCAATCGCACCACTCAACGCAACTGCATAAACGCATTGAGTAGTATACTGTTATTACCATCGTCGTGTGACTTGTCAAATACTTTCCAAAATCTGAGTGTCTCGTCCCCAGCCCCGGTCACAATCGTTTCTCCATCAGGGCTCATTGCGAGATACAACACTCTATATGTGTGCCCTGTTAACGAGGCCACTTGCTGCAATTGATACGAGTTCGAGCTCGAGCTGGCGCTAGCACAGAAACTGCTTTCCTGCTCGTCTGAGTAGTACCCGTTGGAGCTCAAATGGTTATACTTCCAAATGACAATCTGGTTCTTTGAGTACCCGTGGGTGCTCACCAACTCATTTGAGTTCTTAGACCAAAGCAAGTTGCAAACTTGAGACCCAGTGTCGATATCGTTCAATTTCGTTCCAGTCAACGTGTTCCAAATCTTGATTCTTCTGTCCGCCGTACCACCGCCACTTGCCAACAAGCCTCTTTGATGTGGCGACCAAGAAATTGCTTTGATAGCCGCTGAGTGATCTTGGAATTTGTATAACGGCTTAGACGTGTTGTAGCCGTCCCACACCATCAAAACATTATCATTTCCACCAGACGCCAACTTGTTCTCTTCAACATTCCATTTGAGACCACAAATCTCCTGTTTGTGGAAGGCGTCAAGTCTATTAATGTAGTGCTCTGGTATTCTTACGTCTCTGTTCAAAATCGAGTGATCTCTGGATCCACTGCTCAAAATGTGCTCATTCCAGGCCAATGCACCCACTCTTGAGCTGTGCCCGGTCATTGTTCTGGTGCAATTACACGTGGAAGCATCCCAAATTTCAACAAGTCCCATATTCGTGCCCACGGCTAAATGGGTACCAGCGCCAATCCACGATAAACTGGTGATTTTGTTATTATCGCCCAAATCACACAATCTGTCTACAGAACCGGTGATCGCATCCCAAAGATAAACGCATGATCCCAAAGCCACGGCCAAAATGTTTTGAGACCCCCAATCCACCAAGTTCAAGTAGAAATCATCCGCCAAATCAGGTGCATCCAAAACTCTGTATGGAACTTTAGATATCTGTCTAGGCTTCTTCTGCGGTGACAACAAGAGTCTTTGTGAATCAGTCCTCACAGGCGAGAGTGAGTACAACTCGTTATTGGAATCAAAATTCAAGTTTGAAGTGTTTAATTTCGTCTTTTGTGGTGACTTGTAACTTAGAAGATTGGACGAAGACTTTGGCGAAGTGACTATCACTTTCTCCGAGTTCTCTCTGAGGATCGAGTTTCTCTGCCTCGTTCCTCCTCTTCTCAAACCCGCCACACCATTGTAATTAGGACCTTCAAAGTTGGATGCAGATAGTATATTGTTTGTTGAGACACTACTATTGATGTAGGAGCTTCTGCCCAAGATTGAGTAATTGCTGGTTTCAAAATCGTCAAGGTCATTATCGAAATCATTATCGTTGTTCGTTGCATTGGGATCAGTGGTATTAGTGGTATTGTTACTGTCTTCGTTTGCTAACAAGTTTATCTGTTTCGCTATTGTGCTTACTGTGGATGGGGGTGTTGCTCCAGGTACATGGTCACCAAAAAGCTCAGCTTTTAGCACCGTTGAAAAATTTATGTTTGCTTCTTGTTCTCTTTTGTAATCTAAATCGGTTTCTGGATCCTTCTTCTCACTTGAGTGTGCAAAATCTTGATTCGACAACGAGAACGCCGCAGTCAAGTCAACGCCTTTTCTATTTGGGATGTATCTGTCGCCATAAACAACCTTGTTCAACTTCTTTCTGTTGGGCGACTGCATCGGAAATGGCAATCTATTTGCGTATTTGCCTTTAGTAGGCGACGGGGATGGCGAACTTGGCGGTGAAATTTTGTCATCGAACGTTCGATTATTGTTGCTCAACTCCATTTTGTCCTTCTTTGCTTTGCCTCTCTTCTCAAACAGAACTTCTTCAACGCACGCACTTTCTTCGCTGTGCTATTCTATCAAAAATCTCTTTTGTCTCTTGTTCGTCTCTGTATGAAGTGAATAAAAAAATTGTACTTACGAGCTGGATTCAGGTTCTTCTTGCTTTCTCAACTCGGTTCGACTTTTTTCTTTGTTTGGATTTCTTCGACTGTCTCAGATGATATCAATACGTTCTCTTTTATCGTTAGGTATGAACGAATAGTGTTTTATGAAATGTAAAAATCTGTTTCGCTTGTATCTGAATATTTTGTGATATACAACACAGAGTGTCGCTTCCTTTGATATTTTTTTTTGGTTTTGTTGCAAGATTTAAAATGTTTTCTTTTTTTTAAAAAAATGTATAAAGAATCTTGTAGTCTTTCCCGCCATTTTCTATTTCAAGTTATCTTTTTCCCTTTTCTTCAGAGGTACGTCTAGCACAAACTATTACTTATTTGGGGCAGGTGAGCTGCCGTTACCCGACCGCTATAGACCAGCACATCGGGCCTCGAAATTGAACATGCATACCTTAAACTCATGCAAACGGGTACTCAACTGGGCCAAACGTGTTTTTTGCCTCAGCAAGCTTGCAAAAGAGATGTACATATTGTCGAGTACCGGATATTTCTTGACACCAAAACTGCTGGAAATTTTTGTTTGAGCAAAGCTCTTTTTGTTGTCAAAAACCCATTTTTTGGTTAGGATTGTGACAGATCTACGCTAGCTCCCTAAACGATCCTTTTACACCCGGAGGGTGGCCGATCTGCTAAAATCTACGACAAATTATTGCGCGAAAGTGACAATTGACGTGCTCGTGTAATTGTCTTGATATTTTGGTTGCCTGGGTTCCATTCTGAATTTTGTCTTCTTTTTTTTTAATTTTTTCCATTTTTCGAGAACCTACTCACTTGTAGACACCTGGAGTAAAAATAGAAACTTTGAAGTCAGTACTACACAAGGAAGGTACTTGCTATTGTCGCAGCGGAGTTAAATGATGTGAAGTCTGGCCAGACAAAGCAAAAAAAATTTGTCTACAAAAGAGGACCCCTCACTCATGGTTAATCTGTCATTTTGCCGCGTACTCAAGTCCTCAAGTACTCACGTCCTCACGTACACGCGTTTTCAATTTTCTCGCAATCCCAAATCGCCAACTTTTACCAGCCAACTGGAAATTACCAGCCAAAAAATAAAAATAAAAATAAAAATAAAAAAATGCAGACCACAGAAAAATTGCACAAGCAAAATAACGTTCAATGAACTTGTGTAGGACAAACCAAACTTATTCAATCTACACTAACTGAACTAAGCTCAGCTGAGCTGTCCCGGACTGGCCTGACCTCAGCCAATCCCCAAGGCGAGAAATTCAGAACTTTTTGCCAGAAACTTCTCAGACAATTGCACGTTTTCTCCCGCCGCTCCCGCCGCTCCCGCCTGCTCCCGTCTACTCAAAACCGCTCGCTCCCTCGCGATCTCTCCCCTATTTTTTTGTGGTGTTTGGATGTGCGAATGAAGCCCTGGTCAATTGCTCTACGGAACACAAGTAGGTTTGTAAGCTACAGTAGTCATATTTCTTTACTGTAGATTCTTCATTTTTTTTTTGGGTTTTCTTTTTCTATTTCTTTTTCTTTTCCCTTCTTCTTTTCTTTTTCCTCTTGTTGCAACAAAATCTGAATCAGTCAGTAACTTTGGATTTATATAGAAATATTCAGAAGCTGGAAACTGGAAACTGAATAAGTTAGTTTCAAGTAGTTTACAAGCGTCGAAAATATCAAAGTCACTTCAATTATTTGTGTTAGATTTTGGGGAAAGCTATTTTTTAAGGAACTCAGATTTTTTTTGTCTCCCGTTTTAAAGTAGTGCACAATCAAAACACATCATCAATTTACAAAAAAAAAAAAAAACTAGAGTGAAATTTTTTCTTGCTCCTAGTTTAAACTTAGTAATCAACTCTATCAAATAAAAAACACAATAGTGAGCAATGGATTTGAGAGTTGGAAGAAAGTACCGTCTTGGACGTAAAATTGGTGCCGGTTCTTTTGGTGACATTTATATGGGAGTTAACATCATCACCAGAGAAGAAGTGGCAATCAAATTAGAGTCTATTAATGCAAAGCATCCACAGCTTGAATACGAAGCCAAAGTGTACAGAGCACTCAGTGGTGGTGTTGGTATCCCGTTTGTCAGATATTTTGGAACAGATTGCGAATTCAACTGTATGGTCATTGATTTATTAGGGCCATCGTTGGAAGACTTGTTCAATTATTGCAATAGAAGATTTTCTTACAAAACGGTGTTACTTTTGGCAGATCAGTTATTGTGTCGTATTGAATACGTTCATGCCAGATCATTCATCCATAGAGATATCAAGCCAGATAACTTTTTGATGGGAACAGGCAGAAGATCGAATCAAGTGAATGTTATTGATTTCGGATTGGCTAAAAAGTATAGAGATTCAAGAACTTTTTTGCATATCCCATACAGAGAAAACAAGAACTTGACAGGTACTGCTCGTTATGCTTCTATCAACACCCATTTGGGTATTGAGCAAAGTAGAAGGGATGACTTGGAAAGTTTGGGTTATGTTTTTGTCTACTTTTGCAAGGGCTCTTTGCCTTGGCAAGGTTTGAAAGCTGCAAGCAAGAAGCAAAAGTATGAAAGAATCATGGAGAAAAAGATCGCAACTCCAATTGATGTTTTGTGTAAAGGCTTGCCTAAATTATTTGTGGATTACTTTGAATATGTCAAGTATTTGCGTTTTGAAGATAGACCAGATTACAACTTTATCAGAGGTTTGTTCAGAAGTTTCTTTTTACAAGAAAACTACAAATACGATTACATCTTTGACTGGACCATTGTTAAATACCAGCAGGCAAAGTTGGCCAGAAAGAACGGTAAGGATGGTGAAAATAATGAAAAAACTGAGGATAATGCTGTCGCAACAAACGGTAAAACACCATTCCTTTTAGATTTGTCAATAATTCCAGCAAACCAAGCAAGTCAAATTGCGTTTTATCAACCAAATCAACCAGCACCAGGCACTGTCGGATATGAAGCCCCTGCTGAGCAAGCAGCTGAGCAAGCACCTGCACAAATAATTTCTAATAATGGTCTTCAAGCATCAAAGCCAGAAGCTGGAAACATGATGATGGATCCTTTACAAGCAACCGCTCAACAACAACAAATGCAGCAGCAGCAACAATCTCTACAAATTCAGCAACAAGTTCAGCAACAGATACATCAATCACAAAATGCACAGCAACCACAGATGGGTCAGCAGCAGCAGCAACAGGCACAGAATAAGAATGGTGGAGAAATGTCGGCATGGCTTTGAGTGTGTTGCAAGGTTGGGTTGGTTTTTTTATGAGTTCATCGGTTCTTTTCTACTACATAAAGCTTCATTTTATCATAAATTTCATATTTTTTTTTTTTGACATTTTTTATGCAAGATTGTCCTATTATTCTATTTCATTTCTATAAGGATGCTTAGATGCTTAGGCGTCTGTTATACCGGTACCGTTTTTTAGGCATTTCATTTGTTGGTGATTCTTCTCTATAGATAGAATAATCATGATAATCATATAATACTGCTTGTAAACTATACGCTGTTATGTTACATTAGATATAAGACGCTATAAACACTATTTACATATCATCACTCTTTGAACAACCCAAGTATTCCCCATCCTTTTGGTTTCGACTCCTTCCAGGCCTTGTTCTCCTTCTGAAAGTTCTCGTTTCGCACATTGTACAAGTACTTTTCTTTTTTCGCTATTGCCTCATTCAACAAAGAGTCTTCAACAAAGTTGCTGAAGTCAATGAAGAAAACAGTTTCAAGCCTGTCGAGAGACGTGAAGTCGTTTGTGAGGACACACACGTTGAAAAGCTTGGACAAAACTGGGATAAGCCCTTTTTTCTGCAACTTCTGGTACACTTCGTGTTTGATGATGTTTTCAATGTCGAAAAAGTTGTTGTACTTGAGGTCAAACGCTTTTCTGTTCAGTTTCATGAACCGATAAAGGCTCTCGATCTCTGTGACCACAAGCTTTCGTAAAGAAAAGTTCTCTATGATTTGAACAAGGTGTTTCACTTGCTCATTGCGATGGGTTTTGTCACTATTTTTTGCAATTCTTGCAACGTACAAGAAAAGAAGTTTCGGCAGTACCAAATAGTCAACGTCTGTCACTTCACAGTTAGTCAGTGCACTCTCGTCAATGATACTGTCAAAGATCAAGTTGTTGGCCAACAAATGGGTGCCATCTTTCTGGTATTTTGTGTGCGGTTCTAGATTCACCCTCGACTCCATGACTTTTCCTCTTGAAACTGTGATGTGTGTGTTCAATATCATCATATTCACCAATTTGTCAAAGAATTCGGGTCTGTTCAACTTGATACTCGCTTCAAGTGCCACATAAAGGGTATCAATCGAGGCAGAGTGGTGGAATACACTGTCCACTACCTGCAACTTGTCACGGTCTTGCCTGTTCTCAGTATTTGCATCGTCTGTGGGCACTAGCACTTTGCAAGAACTGATTCGCAGCATGTGGTGCAGAAAAAACTTCTCCAACAAATTCTTATACCCGCTATACGTGAACTTCAATGACTCGTCAAAAGATGCCCCAATTCTTTCGGGTACAAGCAACGATCTGCTCATGATATTGAACTCGCCGTACAATCCTGAACCGTCACTTTGCCTTTTGCTGTTCACAACGTCCTCAAAAGCTAGTTGGTAGTTGACACGCAACTTTTTGTCGTCTAGCAAATGGTTTGGTTTGGGCTTTATGGCCTCGGCGTCCATGCCTTTTTTAGTGACATTTGGATAATACTGGCCCAATAAGATGCTGGCAAGTAGCTCAAACTTCAATTCCGCGCTCGCCACAGCACAGTACTCAATGAGCTCTTTGAACACCGTTTCGTTGAGAGCATACCTGCCGGAAATGCAGTAGTAGAACACAAGCTCGCTCAAATCCAACAACTTGTACGTATTGAACTGTTTCAAAAGGTACCCGAACACTTCACTGGGAACAACAAAGGAGCTCTTTTGGGAAAGCACGTTTGCCAAGTTCTGTAGCAAGGCCGATTTCTCAGCAATTTGGGCCTCGTAGTCGACGCCGGGTTCTTGGGCTGTACTGGCTTTGAGAAGCCCACGAGAGTACGTTTTGAAGCACTGGTCTAGCTTTTCCATAATCTGCGGATTCAGAAACTGCTGCAACACTGTGCAGTCTTCGAGCTCGAACCCCGCAGCCTGAACCACGGAGTTGGGCAATCTGAGGCTCTTCATGTGCTTCGACGACACCTGGCTCACGTTCAACTGCTGCAATATCGAGTGCTTCACCGACTGCACCTTGTTCTCGTTTACTTGGAGCTTTTTGGCCAATTCTTTCGCATCGCTGCCGCGGAATAGCGCCACAATGCTGTCTTGTTTCGTCTTGATGCGCAAAAAGTCCCGAATAAGGAGCAAAGTGGTCTCTTCGTACTTCACCTCGTGGTACACTGGCTTGCCAAATTGTTGTTCCAACTGGCGCCACGACACACACGGCTCGTGCTGTGCTTGGGTCTCGGGTCCTCTGAGTTCGCCATTGTCTGTGTTGTCGGCAAATAACTCCAACTTCTGCCTCAGTAGCCGTCGTGCTGTGCTGAAATACCTCTGGTGTACTCGCACTCTTCGCATCAGACGTATTTTTTTTTCAGAGATTGAAATTTTACACAAGAAAAAAGTAAAATGCAAAAACAGAAAAAAAAAGTACTAAAAAAGTACTAAAAAATATTCAACATTGCAGAAATACACCAACATGCTGCTACAACACCCCACAGGCACAATTGTGCAAAAACATGTTTATACAAACTACACAACCTCTATAACGGCTACACTACACTCCACTCCATGCGCTGCGTGCCCACTGGCCACGCTCACTCCAACAACCAGGGTCTCTTGTCCCAGAACCCGTCCTTGATGATGTCCACATGGTACTCTACTATTCTCATCTTTCTTCTCTTCTTTTCCAATCGCTGCTTCTGCCTGCTTGTGAGCGTGTCCTCGGATACGGACAACTGGTCCACAGCCTTGCTCAAATCCTCGGGCTCCCGCACTATAACCGTGCCCTTTTTGTATATCTCTGGCTCGTTGTTGTAGTTGATGCCAAACTCCAGAAACAAGATCTCATTCTTGTCCTTTGCTAGCGTGCCTTTCAACTTCTCCTCGGCCTCTTGCGGGGTGAGCTTGCCCTTCAACACCAAGCTCCAGAACGTGGTGTTGTACAAGTTGTTGATGTGACAGTCCACCTGCCGCCAGCTGAAATACAGTCTGATTCTGTGCACATTCGGGTACAAAACTGCACGGCCGTCAAACGTGGGGAGTCCCTCGGCCAAGTTGAGCGGATGGTCCGGGAAATACGTGCTCCAGTGGAACTGGTAGTAGCTGGTAAACGTGCTCACGACCGTTGAAACAAGCTTGGCCTCTCGCCTTTCAAACAAGTCCGTTTTCTTTCTAAACATGAACGAGTACTCGTCGGAGTCGCCGTAGCTCACCAATATATCGCTGATGCCCTCCATCACACTTTTGGCTGCCCTGTTCATGAGCTCAAGGGCACGCAAATCGTTGGGCTTCTGGAACTTGTAGTTTGCACTGAATTTGTGGAACCCGCGGCCGTCCACCCGCACCACAATGTAGCAGTCCTCAAGAAGGTAGTTTTCCTTTTCAAAAAGCTTCACCACCTCAAACTCCGAGTTGGCCATAGGTGTTTATACTGACAATAGTCTCACTAGTGGTCCTGATATTGAGTACTGCAATATAATTATATTTATGTTTGTATTTATTTCATCGCGGATTTACCCTCTTGACCATCGGAAAGATTTTTTTTTTTTTTTTCACAAATTTTTCAGTTTGGCAAAAACAGTATCAAGCAAAATGGGAAGCGACAAAAAGCACAAGTCGTCGAAGGAGTCGAAGTCACTCACCAAGAAGTCAAAGAGCAGCAGCGACGCCAACACGAGTGTCAGTCTTGAAAACGACAACTACGAGGCCAGAATGTCTGCAGTTTTGCCGTTTGCCAAACCATTGGCATCCAAGAAACTCAATAAGAAGACGCTTAAGACTATAAAGAAGGCCTCTAAGGCCAAGCACGTCAAAAGAGGTGTTAAGGAAGTCGTCAAGGCATTGAGAAAGGGCGAAAAAGGTTTGGTGGTCATTGCAGGTGACATCTCGCCAATGGACGTCATCAGTCACTTGCCAGTGTTGTGTGAAGACTCCAACGTTCCATTTGTTTTCATACCTTCCAAAGAAGACTTGGGTAATGCTGGTGCAACCAAGAGACCTACCAGTTGTATAATGATAGTGCCAGGTGGTGGCAAAAAGGGTAAGAGTGATTCTAAAGAAGACTATAAAGAAAGCTATGACGAGCTTGTGAAGGAGGTGGTTTCTTTGTAATTTAATGAATAAATTGAACTCTGGATATTGAACCTGCGTAGAGAGGGTCCCCCTGCGAAACTGGCTAGCCACGTTTGCCACGATTGCCCAGCAGTCGTTGCTCAGTGTGCAATTTTTTTTTTTGCACATAGCTCTACAATACACTAAACTGCTCGTTGTGTTGTGTGTTGTGTGTATCTATTTAGTACGGACAAAAAATACGAATTTTTCCCTAGCTTTTTTTTATCAGCGATGATTGTGCCCCCAGACAGCTATGGAATTGTGGAAGAAGGAATATATCGGTGCTCCATCATTGAGCCCATAAACTACTCGTTCTTGAAAACGCTAGACCTCAAGTCCATTCTCCTATTGGACGTGGAGAGACCCAACAAGGCCTTGTACAAGTTTTTGATACAAAACGGTATACAGTTGTACCAGCTCAGCAACAGGAAACGAGCCCAGGATGACAACGAGGACGACGACGACGACGACGACGACGACGACGAGATCAAGGTGGACGCCAATATGGGCACCTATGGGAGTGGTTTGGCGGCCAACGGTGGCAGGGCAGGCTCTGTAGGAAAAGTTTATGGGGAAAAAGAGGCCAAAAACCGCAACCACAAGCCCAGCAGCGAGTTGCTGCTTGGAGACGAAATCAGCGTGTTGGACAAGGAGTACAAGCACTACGAGAAAAAGACGAAGTTCATTCACATTGACAACTCGAGCTCCTCGAGGAGGGACGGCTGGATGATAGTGAAAAGACAGCTACTCAACAGCATATTTGGCATAATATTGAACAAGAGAACCTACAACATTTTGATCATCGACTCGCTGGACGTCATGGTGCCGATTTTGCGCAAAATTGAGAAGTGGAACTTCACCTCGTTGATAAACGAGTACCGTTTGTACGCAAACAAGAACAAGAGCTACCAAGTGGAGAACTTCTTGGACATGGTGCAGGTAGAGTTGGTGACAAAAGACGAAAAGGTTGAGGACGAGGTGTTCTCCCCCATGGGCAGCGGGGAGCTGGATTTGCGGAGCACTGGGGCACATCCCAGCACTGCAAAAAGTGCCAGAAAGCTGAGTGTTCTGAGTGTGTCGAGTCTCAATGACGACGAAAACTTGACCAAAAACAAAAAAATCGAGATACACAACCTGATTCTGAACCTCTCCACCACCCACAGTGGCCGGCTTTCCTTTGTGAACTCGTTTAAAAGCATGAAAAGCAACGACGAAGACTCCTACGACAACTCGTACAAGAGCCAGCTACACTCAGTTTCCGACAGATTCGAGGAGTGTTCACTGCTGCCCAAGATTCCCAACAACTTGCTTGTGAGGAAGAAAACCAAGTCCACATTGGAGAAAATAGACACGCATGTGAGCTCGTTTAGCATCTCTGAAGTGCCAGCGAGTGCCAGTGAGCACAAATCACTTTTGAGTGCTGAGTTGGCCAGCGGCAGAAGCAAGGACTCCCGGCTAAACAGTGCTTTGGAAAAAGTCGACGAAAACGAGAAATACTACCAACTTTTCTACAAACCTTTGAGGATCGACAAGTACGGCAAGGACATCAAAAACGTTATCAAAATCAACTTGCCGGCCGAGAGCGAATTGCCGGACTGGTTTGTGCTACAGAGGAAGTTGTGGGTCGAAGAGTACAAAAGCTTGAATGGCTACGAGTGAAAATACACAATAATTGGTTTGGGATACTGTATTTACAAGCTAATCAACTAGTCTTTGCTGATCTTGGCCAAGATTTCGTTGTCTCTGAACATGAAGTACTCTTCGTTTTCGACCTTGATGGATTGACCTCCAAATGATGGGATCAAGATCTCGTCACCGGCCTTGACGGAAGGAGTAATGATTTTACCATCTGGACCAGTGATACCTGGGCCAGTAGATATAACGGTGGCCTGCGACAATTTTGGCAAGTTCTTCTCTGGCAAATATATACCGTTAGCAGTCTTTGTTGCTGGCTTGACTCTTTGAACCAAGACTCTGTCAAACAATGGTTGCAAAGATTTCACTGACTTGAGAATTGTAGACTGCGGGTTAGTAAAGTTGTACTTGTACTTGTACTTGTAGCAAGCCACGAATTGAAAGAGGGCAAGAGAAGGCGCGCTTCGACGCCAATCGCTCTTTCCCGTCCCATTTCCTCAAACTGTACGTACCATTGTTGAGATGTGATTGCGTTTTGGAATATACTGAAAGGTTTGTGAATGGAACTCCAGTTTTTAAATTCAATTTTTCAAAAAGTGCGCAGAATTTTCTGGAATATCCGTGCTCATAACCATGAGCTGGGGTCCCGAAGCTGCGCAGTTAGTAAGTTGCAAAAACTTCACGATTCAGCCGCGAATTCGGCCCATTTCTGCTCTGGCACTGGGCCAAGTGTGCAGTGGGGGTCTGGGTGCTTTTGTGCTTCAAAGGGCTCAGTCCTGGCGTGTTCTGGCACAGTGTTTGATAATATTAGGTCCCGGCATGGCAGTCCGGAATCCGCGCAAAACGAAAGAGAAAAAAAAATAAAAAATGTTAAAAAAAAAACTAACATAAAAACACTGAGAAAAATAGAGACACATCGGGTAAGGGAAAGTGGAACGGAACCTGACTTGACAGTGAGACAAAGTAGATGATTGCACCCCAGTTGCCACCGAAACCAGAAGCGCTCTCGAAGCACGAGCACGCGGAAGCTGGCGGCGCAGAGGCTGTGGCCCAGTTAGCAGAGACTGCTGGAAAGTTGCAACTCGACCCAAAGTTGACGCCAGAAGCCATTGACGACATTGTGAACACCACAAGGCTAGAGAAACTTGTGAACAATTTGCCAAACGATGAGCTCGAAAAGCTCCTTGACGATGCTGAGGAGTCAAAGACCTTGCTCGTTGGCTACTTGGAAAAACACTCCAATGTGGTGACCCGAGGCAAGCAGTACGAGTTGGAGGTGGCCCAAGCACAGATGGAGAGAATAGAAACGCTAATCAAGGAGTTTGAGCAGTTGAACAAATCGGGGTTCAAACAGAACTTGAACGACAAGTTGTTCCAGTTGAAGCAATTGGAACAGGAGTACAGGGCAGTAGACCAGCAGCTATACAACGCCATAAGGCCATTCCAGCTCAAGTTCAGGGACAACAAGTTGATTGAGAACGAGTTGAACAGTAACATGGCGAAATTCAAAGTCGCTAGCGACCATTTGCTCGACGACATACTGAAAAACAGTAACATCAAAGAGGATGAGTTGGCCGTGTTCATCAACGAGTACAAGAGCAACAAGGTGCTGTATTATAAGAACCAGCAAATATTGGACAGGTTCGAGGAGGACAGAATAGCGGGAATGATATAAAAATGAAATGCATTTAGCGATCGAGCGATCCATCTCATCGGATTTTGTAAAAGTGCGTGCACTCACTCAATTTTCCGTTCAGTTTGAAATTTTTGATTTTTGATTTTTTTTTTTTTTTTTTTTTTTTGTTTTATTTGATTTTCTTTCCATCTCACTCACATCCACACAAAACGTCTCACCATGTCAGAAATATACTCGCCGGAAGGGTTGCGAATCGACGGAAGAAGATGGAACGAGATCAAATCGTTCAGCTGCAAAATAAACACACATCAGAACTCTTCGGACGGGTCGTCTTACGTCCAGCTGGGCAACACAAAGATCATGTGTATGGTAAACGGGCCCAGGGAGCCGAAACTGAAAACGAGTGCCAGCACGACTGATGCTATTGTCAATATCAACCTACAGGAGATGAGTTTTTCGAGGGTGGAGAGACGCAAGGTGTCGAAATCGGACAAAAGACGCAAGGAAATGATGATAAACTTGGAGAAAACGTTCAGCGAGGCTATTATTACGTCGTTGTACCCAAGAACCAAAATTGACGTGGACGTGTATGTGTTATCGCAGGACGGCTCCTTGATGTCAACGGTGATAAACGCCATAACGTTGGCCATAATGGATGCTGGCATTGCCATGTATGACTTCATCAGTGCTATAAACGTTGGATTGTACAATAACTCGGTCTCGTTGCTCGACTTGAACCATTTGGAGGAGAACGAAATGAGTTTTTTGACCGTGGGAATTGTGGGCAAGACGGAGAAGATTTCGTTTTTGATGTTGGAAGAGAAGATTCCTTACGACAAGTTGGAGAGTCTACTTGCTGTGGGTGTAGCAGGAGCCCAGACAATAAAGGACTTGATGGACACTCAGCTAAGAGCGCAGGGCAAGCAATTCATAGAAAAAACCATCAAATAGTGACGTTTTATAAAGCAGTAATGAATCCCTTGTGCAAAGGCACTATAACACTACAAATTAATACTCTACTTTCCTCTCACTCTACTCTATACAATCACGGGCCATTTTATCGCAACTCAATAAATTTATTCAACCAGGTCTGTGGTTGCGTGCCCTGGTACCGTCACCAATCTCCCGATTTCTTTTTCGCTTTTTTTTCTGCCCACATAAGCTTTTTACAATTCCAGCACAACCATGAAAACATCTTTATCCAACACACTTGTTTTATTGTTGGCACTCACCTCCAACGTTTTTGGAGCAGGGTATGTTATTATGGACTACCCAATGGAAAGCAGCGCTTCAAAAGTTGCGGAATTGAAAGGGCTTAGTCTAAACAAGTTGGTATCTGAGAAATTGCTGGTTGATGACTATGAAACCGTAAGCAGTGCTGAGTTTGCACAATTGAAAAAAATTGACGACAAGTTCTTTGAGCAAAAGTTTTCTGTTTCCAGTGGCAACTTGGTTGTGTCCATGGAGGCGCCACAAAACATTATTTCTTTGATGCAAGATGAGTTTGTTACGGTGGCTGAAGGAACTGGTGGCATGGATATCGATGCACAGAAATTGGTGTCTGAATTGGCCAAGAGCAGCGAAGACCTCTCATTGAAGTTGAACCACGACAACTTGAAGTTGCTTACAAACAAGAAGGACATGAACCATCAAGTTATAAATATGAACCTCGGTGTTGATGAAGAAAACTTTGGCGAATTGAGCGCAAATGAGAAAGATTTGATTGAGTTGACGTATTTGATCAAGGAGATTTTTCCAAAGAAGTTGATGTATGAGAGCGATTTCGATGACAAGACTTTTGCTTTTTTCAAGTTGAGAATCAACAACGACAACATGGGCAAAGTCGTAGCAAACGCTGTTATTTCTATGATCAAACAAATTAGCGACTACGGGATTGAGACAACTTTGATAGCCACTAGTGAAAGAGCTGCTAACGATGTGAGCAGAAATGTCAAACGTGACAGCGTCTTCAAGAGCACCCAAAGCACCTTCAAAAACCAAGATGAATGTATCTTTGCCACAAACAACTGCAATACCCATGGTTTATGCACTGAAAACAAAGTTACAAACACCTGGTCCTGTGTTTGCTCATCCACATTCAACAAGACTTCAAAATCCACCACACACTGGGCTGGCGCTTCGTGCAGCAAAATTGATCTCTCCGTCGAGTTCAATTTGATGTTTTGGTTCACCGTTGTTATGCTTTTTGCCATGGTCGCATGTGTCTCCTTGGTGTTCAAGTTGGACAGCGAACCGTTGCCAGGCATATTGAACGCCGCTACGTCCGAAACATTCAAGAACTAGAGTTGGGGAGAAACAGTGATAAAATAAATGTAATAAACGATCAGCAATCCGAGACGTAAGCGCGGCTGAAATGGGAAAGCAAATAAGTACAGAAAATGCGAAAATATGTATTGAGCAGAAATTGTACATTTGACATAGCAAAACTGCGAAAGTGCAAAACTGCAGAATTGCAGAATTGCAAAATTGCAGAATTGCAGAATTGCAGATAGACAAAAATACAACAAGGGCAATGCTGTAGAACTGCAGAGCGACAAATTTACCAAACCACGAAGTGCAGGACTGCAGAACTTATAAACTGCAAAGTTGCAGAATTGATCTATTTCATAACTGCGAAATGATAATACGACAAACTCGTAAGCAGTCGACACAAGGCAGCACAAAATGCTATTTTTAAGTGAGTACGTTGTTGTTGCGCCCAGATTTAAGCGCGGGTGCGTTGACTCGTACTTACCCATAGATACGCACGCACGTACTCAGATACACAATCAATTCATTGGACAAGCAGAGGCCCAAACTTTGCTCCCGACTGTGCAAATGGCACGCCGTACCGTACCCGCAGTAGTAGTGCCACCAAGCAAATAACAATCTGGACCAGCAGTCTTGGCCTGGGTTTGCTGATATAAGCTGGGCTCCATACGTGACGGTGCCAGCAGTAGCAGCAGCAGTGGGGGCTCAACAAGACTGAGGCCGTTTCACTCGACACTACGAAGCCTAGAATGTACCATCTGGGAGTAAGGAACAATTTTGTTCACTTTCGGGACGCAATTACTTAACTGCATCGGGAAGCCAAGAGTGAGTACCAGAGCAATAGCGAAGCCGAAGTAGCCAAAATTACTGTGTTCCAGTACGCATGGAAAGCCCAGTTGTGTACTTAGAAAGGAAGCGTGACAACTGTCCCGTAGAATAATAAATAATAAATAGGCAATGGCATCCCCAATGAACGAGCTCCTCTTCTTCGTTTCACTGCTTCAAATAGGACCTGCCATTATGAAGCTCTGCACGTTCGCACTACTAGGTGCCGCTATTGCCCAGACGTTTGAGTTGCCCATATCATACAAGAACAACCTTTTCTATGCGAGCTTCGAAGTTGGCAGCAACCGCGAAAAGGTTACTGTACAGGTGGACACAGGATCGTCAGATTTTTGGCTCATGAGCAAGTCGAACAACGTGTGCTCGTATCAGCCTACACATGCAGTCGATTTGAGTGCCCGGGACCTGAAGTTGACCACTCTGGAGCTCTCGGAAATCTTCCAGGAAGGCAAGGTTGTGGGCAACGGCACAGCTCTTACACAGTACGACCATAGCAGCAAGTACTTGTACTGCCCGAGCACGTTTGACGAGACAAAGTCGTGTACGTTCTTTGCCAACCAAAGTGAGATTTTGTTCACCTTCTACCTCGACAACACGTTCACATACGGGTCCATGGCAAAGGACACAATCACCATACAGGGCGACGCTATAGAGGATTTCCCGTTTGGAATTGCGTACACAACAACCACGTCCTACGGAGTTTTGGGCCTTTCGTATCCTGGGTTTGAGTATCTGGCCATGCGTCTAGAGAACGTGTTCCAATACGCTAACTTCCCAGTGTACCTCAAGAACTCGGGCAGGGCGTCATCAGTGTCGTACGCCATATATTGCAGTCCAAACACAATGAGCGGCTCAGTTCTCTTTGGTGGGTACGACCCTCTGAAATTCAAAGGAGACTTGGTAACTGTGCCTATGGAGGATGCGGGAACTGAAAACTTTCTGAGAATTCTAGTGCGCACAACCGTGAAGCTCAACCCGGGTTTGACTGCAAATGATACTTCCATAGTGCTAATGTCTAACGAGCTGTTCCAGTACGACACGGGCACTGTGGGTGTCAAGTTATCGAATCTGGCATACACAAAGGCTATAACATTTCTCAAGGGCAACCCAAATATGCAACACGGGGCCTTTTCTTGCAAGTCTTTGGGGAACCCTTACTTGGAGATCTGCCACGATGGGTTCAGCTATACAGTGCCTATCCAGTTTGTGAGGTACGGTGATCTGGATTTGTGTTCCTTTGGAACGACCATAAATGATCCAGATGTCGATACCAATGTCACGTATTTGGTTTTGGGAGCCGAAGTGTTCACACAGATTTACACATACTTTGATCTTTCCAAATACGAGGTGCTGTTTGGTCAGTCCAGATTCACGCGCAACGTGAGCAACATTGTCAAACGAGAGGTAAGCATCGAAACCATGAAAGATGTCAAATACCTAAATACTGCTGCAGTGGTGGACTCGCGTGCCTACAGGGTTTTTGCAGATACCAGGCTCGTTATATTTGCCCTACTTGTGCTTCTTTTTCTACACTAACACTTGGACTCTCCTGAATAAAAGTGTATTTGATAATCATTTTGTATCGCACACACACACACACACACACACACACCCTCTCCCTCTCATTTTTTCTGAAAGAAACTCAATAACGAGGACTGCTGTTTTTGTTTCTTGTTCTTATTCCCGCCGCTAGCTGGTGCTGCTCTCGCCTTTGGCTTCTCTGTCGTTTCGGCTTTTGGTTTGGTCTTTGCCTCTGTCTTTGTTTCTGTTTTTGGACGGCTCACTTTCTTTGTGACCAAAAAGCCGGCATCGTCGACGTAGCTCTCAAAATCCTTGGAGTCGTCAGTCTCACTCTTTACCGTTATCGCTCTGTTGGCATCGATGTCGGAAGAGCTATGCACCGTTTCTATGTCTTTGATGGTGGTATTAGCTTCATCTACTGCCTCCTCTTCTTTCAATTGAGCTTCTTGCTTTTGTGCCTCTCCTTCGTCCACGTCCATTACACTCTCATTGCCAAAGTCGTCTTCATCATCATCAAACAAGTTCTCAAGGTCTTTGCGCTGTTTGGCCTCCACAGGGTCGATTTTCTTGGCAGGTTTGTGCTTTGGACCTGTCGAAAATTTCGGTACTTCTTGTTTAATCTCTTTTTTAACGGACGCTGGTGCCTTGTTAGACTGTTGAATAGCCGATATTATATTTGACTTTGGCTTTGGCTTCTTCGACTCTGGCTTTGGTTCAATCTTTTCCTGTGTCCGATCCTGTTCCTGTTTCACTACAGCTGGTTTGAACGCAGATGCATCACCTAACTCAGCATTCTCGATCAACCCACATGCCCTGGTCATCTGTTTGTTCATCATGAATTTGCTTGAAATCTCCGCATTGACGCCAGAAATTAGCTCGGCAATCGCAAGTTTGCAATCTTTTGCTGTTAAACTGTACAAATCACATCTATCCACCGATTCATACTTCTCCTTCTCCTTTGAGACAAGATCATCAATCTCCTCTTGGGTGTCAGGGAGCACACCGCTTGGCACAATCTGTATATGTATGGAATTGCCTTTTTTACCACACAATGCCCAGGTTGCCAAAATCTTGTCCTTGTTTTCAAAGTAAAACAGGGTCATCATAGATTTCACATCCGCAATGTGCATCTGAAGCTCTCGGCTTACGAGCTTGTAATTGACCTGCCGTTAGTTTTTGAAAAACTGCAAAACAATCTCCTTGTTGAACTTACTGGTTTGTTCTCATCAAACAATCTTCTCTTCAAAAGCTCCTCACAACTTGCCATTGCTTCTTTCTCAACTGTTATTATAGTATATCACTGATTTTATTTACTGCAGTATTTATTACCTTTTTTTTTTAATTAGCTTCGCGTACGCGTAGGGTCGGACCGGGTAACCGTGGGAAGCTGCTGTAGCAGCTTAACATCAGCAGAGAAACTCTGATCTTCTGAACCCTCCTGACTGTACAACGACGAGAATTTGGTCAAATTCCGAAGATAACCTGGGAAATGAAACAAGTTGACTTCAAGAGAAACTTACGTTCTAGCTTGGTTGTCAAATTGTGTGCTAGAGTTAGTGCCGTAGACAATGAAAATGCTGTTTATTTGCCCCAACAATGGTTCCTGAAGTGCAGCTTAAAGTGTGCTCGCCGCATCAAAGCCACCAGATCCTTAAAAGAGCCAAAACCAAGACAACAAATACTAGAGAATCTTCAGCAGAAATCTACAGGAGGCACAAGTTTGCTGAAGTTCTATTGTATTGGTATCTGTTGTCATATCTCCATACAAAAAAGCGTTTTACCGGGTAACGGTGCAATTGATCTATAGAAACATTCAAGTCGAGAAAATCCAAAACTTACTTTGCCCGAATTACCACACAAATGTCAAAATTCTTGGATGAAGACGATGTCATTGACTATGCTAATGACGATTACGACGAAGAGGATGAGATAACTCCAGAGGACGATGCTAAAATCACTAGTTTGATCCCTTCAGTGAAAAAGCAGCTTGCTGAATATGAAGGCATCACTTTTGATATAATGTATGACGAAATTTGGAATTGTTATTTGGATCCGGATGAGGCAGTGAAAAACTTGAAAAGTGAGTAGAGAATGGCCTCTGACTTGGATTTGGATTTAATTTTACTAACTATAGAAAAATACAAGAAGAAACAACAAAAACAGAAAGGTATGTTAAAGTGTTTTCTATTTGACAGAATAGAATGGGAGTAACAAGTTAATGACTTTGATGACTAACAACGAAAAGAATCCAAATTGGCCATGTTGGCCAAGAGAAAACAAGCCACTGTGCAATCTGAAGCAAAACTCAAATCTGTGTCGATTTTAGACAGCTTAGACCTCAAAAAGACTTTGAACACAAACACAATAAACTCGGATAAGGCTATAACCACCAGCACAGCCGCTCAAGACAAGCCACCTGCTACTAAACCCGTTTCAAAGTTATCTAAGTTGGCTTCTCTCAGAGCAAAAAAGGACAGAATCAATGACGATAGCAAAAGCCTGAACACTCTGGAAAGCAATATCAGAAGACCTGGTTTAGCAAGTTTGAGACACAAAGCAGAATCGAACAGACTTTTTGATAAAGATAAAAACACAGTTGGCGTGCCGAAGAGCTCACAAAGTGTCAAAGAGATTCGTAAGACTAGTGAATTTGAGGAGATTCTCAGTGCTTTGGTTTTTTGTTCAAAGTCTAACTTGTTACTTTCTAAATCAAAATTCATTCTGTTCGCTGACGATGGTGATGACTCGAAGAGTCCATTAATTCAGGAGTTGCTGAGTTATTCGCAATACTTATACTCGCCATTTTACCCAGTGAACTCAGTAAACTTTGATACTAACGAAACAGTCAAAACTGCCGCAAAGAATTTTAGTAAACCTAGCAAGGACGATGTCATTTTAAGTGCACAGGCACAAGCAGTTAATCCAAAGAAAGATGAAGTTGCTAAGATTACCACAAAATTAGACGATTTAGACTTGAAGCGGCCAAGTGCAACAAAACCTAAAAAATCGTTGGATTTGCAAAAGGCCAATGCGAACCACAAGCCGAACTTGTCTTTTGCTGTTGTTGGCCATATTGACGCCGGCAAATCCACTTTAATGGGAATGCTTCTTAAGCAATTGAACAAAGTTGATAAAAACTTTCTTAAGAAGTTGGAAGATGAATCAGTCAGAATAGGCAAAAAGTCATTTGCTTTAGCCTGGATCATGGATCAAACTTCTAGTGAGAGATCAAAGGGTATTACTATTGATATTTGTACTACTAGTGTGGACACAGAGAAGGCAAATTTTGTAATCATAGATGCCCCTGGCCATAAAGATTTTGTTCCTAGGATGATTGCCGGAGTTGCGCAAGCAGACATTGCATTATTGATCATTGATGCACAAGTGAATGCCTTTGAGTCAAGTTTTTCGTACGATGGACAAACCAGAGAGCACGCAATTATTTGTCAGTATTTGGGAATGAAAAAACTTGTTATTGTGGTGAATAAAATGGATTTGGTCAATTACAGTGAGGCGAGATACAACGATATCAAGACTAGACTTACATCGCATTTGATAGAGGAAGTCGGATTCAAAGCTGAGCAGTTGCAATTTGTGCCAGTTTCTGGATTTGTTGGTGTAAATGTCACCAAAAAGCCAACAGAGCCACTTTTGAATGCTTGGTACAAGCCTGAAAACCCAACGCTTTTAGAGATTTTGCAAAATGACGCTATTGAGTTGTCACAAACTGGTAGAGCAGCAATTGATGTATCTAAGGAGAATTTCAACTTCCAGGTATTTGATGTCGATACAAGTTTCCACCAAAGCAGCGAGTTCAGTATTGTTGGAAGAGTGAACTCTGGTGCAATTCAAGCTGGCGAGACAATTTGTGTTTCTCCGGGAAACATATTCTTACCTATTGAGGAAATCAAAGTGTTGGAGAGTACGAACGACAAAAAGCAGGTAGAAAAATATGTCAACAAGGACTACGCAGTCAAATTCGACAACAATGTTTCGTTGTTTTTTAGGGACAGAAAAGTGAAAGACGAGATAAAGCTGAATGTTGATTACATAAGATCCGGTGACATAATCACGAGATTGGACAGTCCAATAGAGGGAACAACCAAGTTCACATGCGAGATTGAGTTAGCAAAAACGGGGACACACTCTATCCTTGTGGGCACAAAGTTGATGTTGTACAGTATTGGTAACGAAAGACCGGTCGAGGTTGCAAAACTCATTTCCTTGTTGAACAAAGACGGCACCGTGAAGAAGAAGAAGAGATTGATGCACATACCATTGGGACAGAGTGCCATCATTGAGGTGCAGCTCATTGATGAGAGTTCAAGCAACCCAAGACCGCTAGCCTTGACGCCGTTCAAAGAGAACCAGTCCTTGGGCAGAGTCATCTTCAGAAAGCTGGGCTACACAGTAGGCGTGGGAAAGGTCCTCGAAACGCAGTTGGAAGACGAATAAACGATACGAACACCTTTTTATCACCTGTATTCGCGTGTAAAGTAGGTTTGCCTGAATATGCAACCTCGTTTTTTTCATTTTTGCAGTTTTGCAGTTCTGCAGTTTCGTAGTTTTGCAGGTTTGCAGTTTTGTATTTTACTTTTTCTCTCCAGAATTTGGGGACCGCTCATTTATAAATCTGAAAAGTAAACATTCAAATCCCAGATCAAGATCATAGACCGAACCATGTCATCGGAAGAAACAGTACGTAGAGGCACCTTTTTGCCCTGGCCAAATTTTGGCAGAACTGCACCGAATCTTCTTGCAAAGTGCAGCGCGAGTCCCAAACTAACACACAGGAGGAGCCCGAAGTTTACGAAACGTCAGATGTGGAATCGCTAGACTACGTGACAACAACCAATACTGCGAATGTGTTGGACGACGATCAGCTGCCAGATATTGTGTCCACACCGATTGGCGAGAAGTTGAAAGAGAGTGACTCGTTTTTCCAGAAAAGCTACATAACCAAGAGCCGCAATGTCGATTTTTCGGACAACATTGCAAAAGACGGCAGCAGCTACGGCACGTACATGGTGGAAGAAACGTACGAGGCAAAAATCAACAGAATCAAACAGGAGCTCGAGGAGCTCGAGTTGCTACTGAATACCAGCGTGCGCGGGCCCAAATTGCAGCCCAGCGACGAGATTGACTCGAGTGCTGTCGAAAAATTGGTGCTGAGACTCAACTCGTTGCAGGTGAGCAACAGCAGGATGATGGGCTATGGGGACGGTTTGAAGCTAGAGAACAGTGACATTGCACCCGTGTCCGTTAGCAGAGGCAGCGAAATGGTGCCCAATGAGAAAGTGCTCGAGCTAGAGAACAGAATCCATGTTTTGGAGAAAATGGTGGGGTTTGAGGATATACAAAACTACACGAACCCTGCGGACGCGAACTCAAAGGTACCGAGCCTTGAGTTTTTGATCAACGACATAAACAGAAAGATACAGCTTCTTTTTTCGATAGAAGACGGCTCGTTTGACGATTTGGAGGACTATAGCACACTTTCAGTTAAAGACGACGCCAAGAGCAGCAAATCAGAGCTAGACGAGCTCATACAGAAGATGGAAGCAATAAACAAGCAGATCTTGTTCAACAAGAAGAAAAACGCCACGGTTTCACAGCTTGACGACGAAAATACGGTCACAGAAACGGACAAAGTGCACGAGTTGTACGCACGGATACAGAACATTCCAAACACATCGATGCAAGCTCTCGTGAAGAGACTCGAGTCGTTGAACAGCGCGCACTTGAAGGTGGAAGGCACGACGCACTTGGGGGAGAACTTGGACAAGATTCTAAGCGAAATCAGCGGCGACTACAAGAACTGGAATGATGCGTTGAATAAAGTATCGGAGAAGTTGCAGCACGTGCAGAAGGACTTGGACGCCAACACCCAGGAGATCCAGCAGTGGGTCAAAGACTTGTCCTGAGCTGCTGCCGCTGCCGCTGCCGCTGTACCTGTGTCTATATAAGTGTGTGTCTGTGTTTGTGTGTGTGCCTGCGTGTCTGTGTGCGTGTGGCTGCTTCACCAATCTGTGAGCTTGAGGTTGGTCACTTCCCACGGAAGCAACGAGCCGGTGTTGGCGACACCAGTGATGGTGCGGATGATCTTCAACTTGGTCTCCTCCGGCTCGTTCTGGAACTCTCTCTTCTCGTGTGGAAGCTCGCTGGTGTTCAACGAGTGGCCCACAGACATCCCCACCTTCACCAAGGTCTCGATGCCCATGTTGGAGTTCTCGACAATGTCCGAATCAAAATTGACTCTGTTCTCCTGGAACAACAACAAAAGCGTAGACCCGCCAAACTTGAAGTAGCCCAACTCGTCGCCACGCAGTATTTCCTGACCTTCCTTCACGGTCAAGACAGTAGACCCCACCATCATGGCCCCCACGGGGATCACCACGACTGTTCCAAAAACCGTTGTTTCTATGGGCAAAATGCATCTCACGTTTTCGCCAAAAACGTCCAAATGACTTCTGATCGCCATGGGGTTCACTGTGTAGTACTCACCGTCGATGAACTCGGGCTTCAACACTTTGCCGTCCACCGGGGAATGGAATCTGTGGTAGTCCTGGGGTGCCAAACGGAAAATACAAATCGAGCAGTTTGCCGTGAACTTTTTGCAGATCTCGGGGTACTTGCCGGCAAACAACTTACTCACCGTGAAGCCGTTGCCCTTGACCCAGATCTTGGTGGCCAGGGTCACTGTGTTGAACGCCGTGCAACGGCAGTCTGCTGCCGAAGTCACAATCTCTGGGTTGTCTGCACCTTCCACGGGTCTGGAGCCGGGCTTGAGCTTTCTGTAGAAAAAATCGTTGAAAGTCACAAACTTGTCTATTGGGTAGAGACACTCGCTCATGTCGAGGTTGTGGAACTTGATGAAACTTTCAATGTCCTTGACAGATTTGTGAGAGTCGTAGTACACGCCCTGTCTTATTGTGAGCTTTTTCAAAAGCTTTTTTGCCTGTTTCCTTTGGATCGCGTTGGAGCCCCGGTACAAGATCCGGATCCCAATACGAACGTAAACGCTCATTTTCTCCTGTAAAACGATCCCCGTGACTCTGTCCTGCACCAAGATGTTGGCGTTGTTGGAGCCCATACCCATTTTCCCGTATCCGAGCTTCAAAATGGCCTTGGAGTACCATCTTTTGGTCATGTAGTCGCCCGTTACGAACGACGACTTGAGGATGCGCTCAACGCTGCTCCAGTCGTTGCTTGCGCAGATTGCAACGTGTGTGATGATGTCAATATCTTCGCTTTTCGACAACTTGCGTTTCCCGCACACGGGGCACGTTTCAATCTTGATGATTTGTCCCGCAATGCTCAGATTCGAGTTGAGCTTTCTCTCGATCAAAGACTCCAAGGACTCGACCACCTCGTCAACCAGAAGCAGGTCCGTTTCTGGATTCTTCTGGCACGTTTTGAACATCTGCGAAATGGTGTCTTGTGAGAGCGTTGAGCCCAAAACGTCCAAAAAAGCGCTGAGCTCGAGTTGGCTGAAATTGTTGTCGCCATCAAAGTCGTACGTTTTGAGCAAACGTTTCCAGAAGTCTCTGCGCAACGTGTTGTAAGGCGTGAATCTGATCTTCACCAGGAGAACAGGCGAGTAGTCTTTGTACTTGGACTCGTCTTTCAACTTCAACGGCAAGTCGTACTTCACAAACTGCTCTTCCTTCTCCGGTGTCAACGTCTTCACCGGCTTGATTTTCTTGCGTAAAATGCCACTTCTTAGGGTCTTTTTGTTCAAGCTGTCGGAGCTGCTCATCATTCTCAGAGACACGTTGTCCTGCGAGGAAAGGAAAGACTCGGCAGAGTCGCTGGACTCTGGGTTTAGGAAATTCAAGCTCATGTCTATGACGTCCTTGGCGTTTATGGAGATGTCTGCCACTTTGTCGTGGAATGTGATGGAGTCTTTGTCAAGGACACTGAAGTTGATGTCGAAGTTCGACTCGTTCTTCAACACCTCAAACGCCAATCTCTCGTTGAACACGGGGTTCAAGGTGTGTTTGCGGTACGAGGTTCTGAAAGTTCTTTTTCCAAACGAAACAACGACAAACGGGTCCATATCGAAACCAGATCTCATAACGTTCTTGAACGGCGGCAAACCAGTGGCCGATATTATCTCGATAAACACAACCCCTTCGACGTCTCTGCTGATCGAGAGCTGGTAGTGGTCGTTTTTCAACTTCTGAATCTTTTTCTTCTTCTTCACTTTCAAATGGGACTGCGGCACCGTCAAATTCAGACTGTACTTGCCCGAGCCAAGCGCGTTTAAGGCAACGTTGCTGGTTGGGCTGCTGACACTCCCCGAAGCTACAGAGGTGTCAGAGATCACGCTCGAGGCATCGGAGAGTTCTGAAAACTCGCTATCGTAGTCGATGTCTGGAGACGAAAAGAACGAGAAGTCTGGAGACGCAATGTTGGCATTCTCGGGTCTTGGCGAGACAGCAGTCTCTTTTGCCCCATCACTGGCAGCAAGGGACGAGTTTTGGGTACTCAAATGGTCGGTTTTGACAATCTCGGGTATTGGGATGTCCAACTCCACGTCGTAGGTTTTGTTGATGTCGTTCATGGAGTAGTAGTTCTGCTCGTTGGGCTGGATGGTCTCCTTGAACTTCAACCCGCTGACCCAGGTGTTCCACTTGTTGACCAACTCGTTTGACTGCAAGCTGTTCTCAACAACAACAACTTCAGTTTCTCCGGCCCCAGGGATCTCGGGACTTGCGCTGGATCTCTCTTGCTTTTCTGGCTTCTCACTCGGCTTTGGCGCTGACTTGTTGAGTATCTTGGAGATCTTCTTCCGCTCCTTCCCGTACAACTGGAACCCAACTTTGACAGTGCCCGTAACAAAGCTCTTCTGATCCTGGGCCGAGTATAACTTCAACCACTTGGGCTCAATCTTGATCACGGCGTTTTTGCGGTCCTTGCCGGCCTCTGTCTTGATGGCGTTTTCAAACACCTGGACCAAGTTGACTCTTGCCTCCCCCAAGTAGCACGGCCCCTCGTTTTCATCCTTGTCCCAACAAGCAATGGTCAAACAGGAGCTCAAGCACGTTTTGCGAAGCTTCAAAGTAACGCTGTTGTCCCACTGCGGGTCCTGGTAGCACTTGACTCTCTTTGTGGTGCCAATCTGGTCGTTGAACTGCACTGTTGAGTACAAATCGTGGATTACGGTGTTATCCGAGAGGCCCAAATTTTTGGCCATCACTACGGTGACTTTGAGTGCCAACAAGTTCTGGCTCTCCTTGGCGCTGTGCTGGTTTCTGGCTCTGAACTTCATTTCTGGCAGACACGGGTGCTCGCTCGGGGCTCAAAAGTTGTGGTGGTGGTTAAGTGCAAAAAGTGTGCTACCAGATAATTCACCAAATACTCGGTTGGCTGTGTTGTCAGAAATTATGGTACGAAACGGTGAGTCGGAACGTTTCTGCAGAAATACTTGGAAAAAAAGGCGGCGCTGCTTGAAAACGAGAACTGAAAAAACTGAAAAAATACGTGAACTCACTGGGAGTGTCGGAGCTGATCTACGGTCACAGAAGTGCACGGCCACAGCCACGGCCACGGCTACAGGCTGTCGAATGTGGACTGTTTATTGCGCGCACACACACACACACACACACTCTCTCTCTCCCCCTCTCCCTATTGCTGTACTACGCCGCACTGGCCCAACTTGTGCAAAATCTCGGCCATGACTGCCTCGTGCGGCTTGTTGTCTGGGACCACCGAGACGACCCTGCCGCCGGCGTTGACGTGGGCATTGTCGTCCACAAGAAGCTCGTCGCCTTGTGGCAACTCGAGAATGTCGAACTGCGATTTGACCATGTTGGGCTTCATGTAGTGGTTCTTTCTTGCCGTCACTCTCTTCACAGACTCCTCGAAGCTGATGGCAAGAAACACCCAGACCACTTTGACGTCTTTCGACAACTTGGCCACCTGCTGCTCCACGTAGTCCCGGTAGATCTTCTTCAAACTCGAACACAGTATAAGTGAGTACTTTTGGGACTCGTTCTCCGGTGACTGCAATTTCTCGTAGCTCACCTTCGCAATGCTCTCCAACCAGCCCCATCTGTCCTCGTCCGTCAATGGGATCCCTTTGCTCATCTTTTCCACATTTGCAGCTGGGTGGATTTCGTCTCCCTCGGTGTCTGGGGCCTTGAGAAGCTTGGCAAGTGAATCACACACACTGCTTTTTCCGCACCCGCAAGGGCCGGCAACAACTATAATGTACTTCATTGCGTCGTAGTGCTGTTTGCCAGAAGACTCTTTTTAGCTGATTAGTTGATTCCAGTTAGTGTTTTTTTTGGAAATCTGGGGTTTTTATACAGTGCAAATGCTCCCCCATTTTTTGTGATTGAAACTATTCCATTTCCGGCACCATCCCGCCAATAGACTATTTTTTTCAGAACACGCTAGTGCGGTCTCCGTCCAATCGAAGCGAAAAATGAAAAATGTCCCCCGTCCGTCCCAGTCTAGTAGCGCGCATACCAAACCAGCAAAAGCAAGAGCAAGAGCGCGGCATCACGTGACCGCTTCTTTGTTCCTTGTTTTTCTTCTTTTGCCGCTCCATGGGCGGGCCCCAGGGCGCGCGCGGGTTTTGCTTGTTCAACTTCAGCACACGGATCAATCAGAACACAGTGGCACACAATGTACAATCCAAACTACTACGCGAACAACGTGGCAGCGCAGCAACCGCAAGTGGCGCAGCCAGATTTGAATTTTTACTCGGCAGGGCCTGCGGCCACGGCCACAGCCGCGGCTTCTAATGGGCCGCCATTCTTTACCAATGTGAATGGCGCCATGGACAACCAGTACTTGAATAATCCGTCGTTTGCCTCGGGGTCGAAATTCACGGAAAACTCAGACAGCCAGCTACCAAAAGGCTTGCTTGCGGCGTTTGGGACCTCAGGGTACCCGGGAGAGCCGTCTTTGTTGGAGGAGCTAGACATCAACTTCTTGCACATCAAGGTGAAGACGTTGGCGGTTTTGAATCCGTTTGGGCGGCTGGTGAATGGGTTCCAGACCACCAACTTCAATCTTTTGCACGACGCTGACCTTGCGGGCCCGATTTGCTTTGTTTTGTGGTACGGGATCAGCTTGTTGTTGGCCGGCAAGATCCATTTTGGCTACATTTACGGCTGCGGCCTCTTTGGCACCTTGTCCTTGTACTTGCTCTTCAAGTTGATGTCCAACAACGACACCGCGCCGTCAAAGGCGAGCGACCCAAAGAAGCAGGACCTTGACTACCTCAGAACCACCTCGACACTCGGCTACTGTCTCTTGCCTTTGGTGTTGTTGAGCACCTGGGGGATTGTTGTGACGCTTGACAACTTTGGCGGATACCTTTTCAGCGTGTTGTGCACCTTGTGGTCGACCTACTCTGCCAGCGGGTTGTTTGTTCTGATGCTCAACTTGCCTAGCAGCAGGTTCCTTATTGCCTACCCATTGTTGTTGTTCTACAGCATCTTTGCGTTGATGGCAATCTTTGTGGAGAAATCGTGAGACACTCTGGCCACGTCCGTGTACTATACATTATTCACCGTGCAATATATACTTTTGCCACTTACTCACGCGTTGGTTCGTTCGTTCGTTCAGTCATTCATTCATTCATTAGCTAATTATACGTCGTAGCTGTGCCCCCCGCACACTTGTGCATGTACGCAGGTGCTCACCAGTACAACTTGGTGTCCACGTACCCAAACTGCTGTTTGTACGAGTCCTCAACCTGGTCCATACCAGTCTGTAGTGGCTCAATCATTTGTTCGTAAAACTCAGTGACCCGCGACACCTGCAAGACGTCCAAGTCGTTTCTTGCCTGGTCGTAGACCTTGCTCAACTCGCTGAAACCCACGTGCGGTGAGCCAGCTTTGCCCATACTCGTAAAATTGTCCCAGTCTGTACCAGATCCATTTTCAGTACCTGTATAGATCTTGTCGCGGTTGAACACCAATAGTTTCAAAAGGCTCAACCAGTATTTGGCATACCCCCTGTATTCACTGTGATTCGTCTTGAAGATCTCTAGCTTGCGCTCGAGTGTTACGCACTGCAACGTCAAAATCAACGGGAAAAACCTCTGGAAGATCTGCTTCTGGCCCTCTGCAGTGTCCAGTGCCAACTTCTCAGTAACCAAAGTTGCAATATAGTCTTCGCCGTTGTTGTCAAACAAGGCCTCCTGGTGCAAAAACCTTAGCCACACCTCAAACGAGCCCGGGAACTTGGCCAACAACTCTGAGCTTAGGTCCTTGGAGCTGATTACCCTTTCGTTGTAGTTCTCAAACTCCACTAGCAAGAGCTTTGTTGCCACAGAAGTGACAGGCACGTGCTGGAATGATCGCACCAAAACGTTTCTGGCGTCCTGGCGGTTCTGGCAGTTCATCAAGAACAAAAAGTACCTTATCCAGAACTTCTCGTACGCGGCCGTTGTTATCAAACACCTTTCGTACGTCAAAACGATTCTGTGGAACAAGTTTTTGTTGATGATGTTGGCGTTGTACGTGGAGGCGTTTGCGGTCAAAGACTTGTACACGTTCACGTACTGGATCTCCAAGTACGTCAAGTACGAGTCCCAGGCATGCAACTCTTCCTGCGACAAATACGTTACATGGTAGAACTGTCTTTTGAGCTGCGACTCGTACTGGAACACCTTGTGCGCCTCGTACTGCGTGGCTATGTACGACTCGACAAATATCTTGCGGAGCCTTGTTTTCAAGTCTTTCAAAGTTGCATCGCTCTTCAAAACCGGCGTTTCTGCACTTTTGCCCGTAAGCTTGAATTTTTGCAAGTCAGCCACGTCCAAATACACTGCAACGGTGCCCAGCGTCACATGGGTCTCGATGAACTTGAAGAGCTTCGAATAGAGCTCCGCGTAGCCGTATATCGGCAACTCAACCGCTTTTCTCAATACCAAAAACACCTGCAACAGTCTGTCCTCGGGATTGGGGTTGTAGTTCTCCTCAAACTGGCAATAGAGCTCCCAGAACTCTTTCGCGTAGTAGTGCGCTCCAACCTTCAACTCGCACGTGCCGAACAAGGCCTTCAACTCCAGGTAGCTCGAGTTGCCTTGTAGTAACCTGAACTTCAAGTAGCTGAGCCATATTTTGAGAGAGTACGGCAAAACTTTCAAGGCGTCCACGTAGATCAACTCGCTGCTCAACGTGTTCCCGAGCCTGAACTCCTTCTCGGCAAAGTTGACCCAGTAGACCTCCAAGTTGGGAAACCGCTTGAGCATGTTTGTGTAGACACTTCTCAACAACAACTTGATAGAGTCGCTGCTTTTCTTTGTAACTTCCTCTTCATTGTCGCCAGTCTCCTCCAACCGCTTCACCAACTTCGTCCACTGCGACAAGTTGTCTGGGTCCCTGAGCAACCTCTCCAACTCGCCCTCGAATTTGCCCTCAGTCATAGATTGTTTTTCAGAAAGTAGAGTGTTTGGCAGAATATTCTGAGTAGAACTGTAAATAGTTTGATGCGTGCAGCAGAATATATTTTTCACATCCGGACACCAGACATGGCGATACTGCTGCAGAATGTGCAGTACAGAATGTACAGCATGTATGGAAAAGTGCAGAATTTGGAAAAATGAGAATTTGGAAAAATGAGATTTTTTTGGAAAAATGAAGTTTAGGAAAAACGACGATTTATGAAAGAATGAATCTTTATGAAGAAAATATATATTTGAGTTGGAATGCCAACTCGCTGATCCACTGATCCATGCAAGTGTAAATTGTTGCTGCCCGGTCTCTCTCAGAAGCCGGAAAGCTGGGTTCCGGCTCATTTCTGGCCGTTTGGACTAGTTTCGCGGTTGTCCTCCTCCAAAAGGTCGTCGTCGCTGTCAACTTCAAAGTCCTCGACGTTGTGCGAAGAGGCATCTGTGCTGTCAAAGTTCATACTGGCGTTGTCCGAGTCGTAATCAAATCTTGGTGAGCCGCCATCGATTCTCGACTCGTCGTCTGATTCTGGGTTGATTATGTCGAACTCGTAGTCTTCAGCTCTCCGGCGGTGGGGTCTTCTCTTTGAGACCGCCTTGAGGTAGAACAAGCAAATGCAGAAGCCAACAATGATCAAGAGGAAGAAGTACTCCCCGTAGTGTTTCTTTGTTGAGTGCTTGAACTTGCCAGCTTCGTCCTTGTCGTCGTCGTCGTTCGAAGCATCGTTGTCGCCGTTCTCCGGCTCCTTGTTTTCCGGGGTTTTCTCCGGCAGCGCACTTGGATCGTCCACTGGCTCCTTCACCGGCTCCTTCACCGTGTCTTCATCCTCGTCCTTTGGCTCAGGATCGCCTGGAAGTGGGAATCTCTTGGCCTTGGAGGCGTCAATCGTGGTGCCGAAAAACTTCAACTGGAAGTTTTTGAACACCACCGCAGTTTCAGAGTCGTGGTTGAAAACCTCGATTCTCCAGTCGCCCACACCGTCTTCGCCCCAGTGTGCAACTGACATGAAAGTCCACTTTGGAAATCCTTCACTGGACTGATCATGGGGTCTGGCAACTGCCAATCTTGATTTGCGTCCACTTGGCGAGTACAAGTCGGCACTCACCTTGCCTCTGAACTCGGCCTCAATGTCCACTGTCACGGTGACGTGCTCAATCTTCTCAAAGTTCTTCTTCTCGAGCTGCTCTTTGGAAACAGTGAGTGTCTCTTTCACTTGGTCCGTCACCTGTTTGTTCACCTCTTTCACCTCGCTGTACCACCAGGCCTGCGGCTTCACGTTCTTCCAGTTCTTGGCAACCGTGACCATTTTGTAGGCGTCGATCTTGCCAAATCCGTACTTGTGCGAGTACGGCTTGCCCACAGCCGTGTCCTGCCACTCGCCGTCGTCCTTGTTGATTTGCACCGAGCTTTCGATGGTGACGTATTGGACGTCACGCCACGTGAGTTCCGGATTGGCCTCCAAGACCAAGGCGTAGATTCCTGCAGCCAAAGGCGCAGCTGCTGACGTGCCGCCGTGGTGGTCGCTGCACTGCTCCTTGATGTCCGTTGTGTGGATGTGCTCGCCAGAGCCGGAGGAGTACGTCACAGTCAAAACGGCGGCACACGCCTCTGCGTACGGAGGATGCTTTCCCTTCCAGTCAACAGCCCCCACGGTGATCGAGTAGATGGAGTTTGTGTACCCGTCAAAGTTACAGCTGTCGCCGTGGTAGCCGCCGTTGCCGCTGGCAAAAACGTAAAGTGACCCTTTGCCCTGGCGTCCGTCCAAAACACTCTTCACCACCGCCTTCTTGACCAACAACGCTGGTGCCTGCATGCTTTTGCCGTCGTCGGTGGGGCCCCAGCTGCACGAGTAGATGTCGTTGACGTTGTTTCTGTACATCATCGCCGCAGCCTCGTCTTCGCTTGTGATTTTGCCACTCAAGATTCTCAAGCCCGAGACCTTGGCGTCCGTGGCCACGCCCACACCGCAAAAGTCGTTTTTGCGTGCAGCAATCTCTCCAGCGCATCTTGTTCCGTGGTAGTCGTCCACCAAAGTTGGCATCGGCAAGTTCTGGTTCGCGTTGAAATCCCAGGATCCCTCCTTGTTGAAAGCGTCCTTCAAGTCCTCCGATGTGTAGTCAACGCCGTCGTCTATGATGGCAACAGTGACGTTTTTGCCTGTGACACCCAAGTCCCAGACACCCGTGATGTTGACGTCGTTTCCAGGGTACTGCGCGTTGATGATGTGCCACTGGTTCTTGAACTCCGGGTCCGGGATCGAGTACTTCTTCTTTGCCGCAAAGACCGCCTTGTATTTTGGATCGTTTGCGCTGCCGTTGTCGCCGTCCTCTCTCACACGAACCGGTGCACGCTTTTGTAATTGTCTAGGCTCGAGCAAGTGCAACGCCTTTATTATTGGCTCGTCAACCATTCTCTTGTGCAAGGAACTGACGTCCCTTTTCAGTAGAGAAGCTGCGCGATCCCAGTATTCGTCGTCATTGATGCCAAACAACTTGTTGTCGTCCTTGTTCAACTGCTTGTCAACTGAAAAGACGTAGTGGTTGTCCAAGCCTCTGAAAGCGTGCTCAAACTTGAAACCGGGGTACTTTTGGCTGAAATCCTGCAAATGCTGCGGATCACCAAGCTCCACCGTGAAGTAGTCTCTGTTGTCGTAGTCTCTGGTTGGGATCATTTGTGATCGTACAAACTGGCTGTTGCTCGCCAAAAACAAGCACAAGTTCAACAACTGCGTAAATCTCATCTTCAGCTTTTCGATTAGCGGTCAGTCTTTCTGTGAGTCCTCTTGTGTGGTCAAATAAGCACCAAATTATAGTATAATTTTAATCAATAATGTGAATCAAAAACCCTAATGAATACCCAAAAGTAAAAATAAAAGTTTGAACTTAGAATACACTCTGCCGTCAAAAATATGTAATCCTGTTACCTAAATTTCAGAAACCAGCAAAACGTGGGAAAACGAAAATTGTTGTTTTTTGTAAGTTTCAGTGAGTGCCCAACTGTTCTTGTGTTTGTTCAATTGACTTAGACAGCCGTAATTTGCATTTACACCAAGAAATTAATCATCATCAAATTCCCACGTATGTAACATGGCAATTACCCGGCTTAACACGTCCACCTCAGTACCTTTTCTTTTTTCCCTTTCAATTTGATAAATTGAGCGGGATCCGGTACCTAGTAGCGCTACAGAAAGAAAACTTTTTGTATCAACTTGGCGTCAAAACTCCGACATTGCCTCAAGCAAAAAAGGCACTCAAATTGGGTGCGATGCTGGTCTCACGGGCGGAACCCACGAGACACAGGACTGGGGCAGCGAGATCAGCTCATCGGCGAAACGTGGAACATAAACTGCAGGACTGGGATGCAAGTGATTGTTTGTAAAAGCCAGTCAATCAGTCAGTCACTAAGTCAGTCAATCAGCTCAATCAGTAAGTCAGTGAATCAGTCTATCAGTAAGTTAATTAGTCCATTTTTTGGCTCACCCAGCAATAAATAATACTACCAGGACTCCAGTCTTGGGTTACCTGTTTTGAACCTAAATTTTTATTTTCACTTCGGGGTTCAAGAAACCATCTTTGAACCTCGCCGAAATTCAGGCCAGGATGGATTTGAACAAACGCTAATGTGTAGATAACACTCACAATATACTGATCGCCAGTGGGGCACCAGTCCCGAAAGTAAAGTTCGTAAATCGGGAGAAGAAATGGAAAAAAAGGGCCAAACCACGAGGAAAAACAAAAAGAAACAGATAAAGGGAAAGGGAAAAAAAGTTTATTTTGGGCGAATAATAGCAGAGCAACGTCGTATATCTTATCAGTTATCGGAAGTGGCTGAGATTAACATTTGAACTGGAAGTTACGGCGCTACAGACACTGGACGGGATGGTAATTTGTGGTGCTTATCAGCCGGCGAAAAGAGGCATACAGCGGCAAAAAGGCAGGTACGCTGGGGTGGTTGCTAGAGTCAATCGATATATCGAATAAGTATCTTCTTCAGACGGAAACGGTCAATGGCGTGGTCGAGTGAGGCAGAATTATACAGAGAAAAAAGCACTTACTATTGTCGACTGCCTTTTTGACGACTGCCTTTTTAACGACTGCCTTTTTGTCTGCTGCGAAGGTCCTCACAATTTGGTCTTTTTTGCAAAAATTGCAAACTTGTGCAAAGGGTGCAGCAAAACAAAATGCAGTCGCGCCCAGATGCATCCAGTTTCCCAAACTGATCTGGTTGATGGCTGGATTTTGAATTGACAAAAAAAGATGGATTCGGCAAAAGATAATGGCAAACAATAGAACAAGATAACGCAACAAAGAAATTCCACAAGATTTTCGAACTTTAACGGGACCGTAATTATGTGCAGATTTGAGCCAGAGTGCATATTGCACATTGCCTATTGCCCCAGCTCTGCAGCAGCTCTGCAGCAGCACTACTGGCGTATATAAAGTGTACGAAATCCCCAGTTGTGTGCTCATCAGACTTTTGAGACACAACAGAGCTTTCGAGTCGACTCAGAATTCAAACAAAGACTCAAAATAGTATGGAGAAAAGCGAGAAATTCGTACGGCAGGAGAGCATTCACGAGGGAGTGCTCACGACCATTGTGTCGCCCGTGAGCGGCAAGGAGCTCGACGTGGTGCACGATGTGGACGAGGCAATGAAGTTGGCGATCCAGAACAAGGCCGAGCACATTGAGCTTGATGAGGTTAGCGCCAAAAAGTTGAGACGCAAAATCGACATGTACGTGTTGCCGTTGATGATGATTCTCTACTGTTTCCAGTTCATGGACAAGTTGAGCAACAGTTACGCGAGCATCCTTGGGTTGCGCACGGACATGAAGATGCACGGCGACCAGTACTCGTGGACGGGCAGTGCCTTTTATCTCGGATACTTGGTGTTTGAGTTCCCAACCTCGTTTTTGTTGCAAAAATTCCCGGTAATCAAGACGGTGGGCATCTTCACGATACTTTGGGGTTTTGTCATTGCGATGGGTGCTCTTGCCAACTACCCTGGCTTCATTGCGATCCGTACAATCCAGGGCGGGCTTGAGTCTATCATCACCCCGGCGTTCACTTTGTACACGACCTTTTGGTACACAAAGGAAGAGTCGTTTTTCATCACGACGCTCTGGTTTGCGCTGAACGGAATTGGCCAGATCCTCGGGTCCGGCGCCATTGCTTACAACATCTACCGCAATGAGGACAGCTACTCGCTTGCTCCGTGGAAAATTGTTTTCATCACCGTGGGGTGCTTAACGATCTTCCTTGGGATCCTCATGATGTTGCACTTGCCTGACACCCCGGCCAAGGCCTGGTTTTTAACTGAAAGAGAAAAGGCCTTGGTCGTTGAGCGGATCCGGGTGAACCAGCAGGGATTTGGTAACCGCCACTTCAAGAAAGAACAGTTCATTGAGGCCTTGACCGACATAAAAGTCTGGATCTTTGCTATTTTTGCCTTTGCCAACAACGTGCCAAACGGAGGTCTCACCAATTTTGGGTCCATCTTGTTAAACTCGGACTTGGGCTACTCGGTGGGCAAGTCGTTGT
The DNA here is from genome assembly GCA_031125475.1 of Saccharomycopsis lassenensis. Lineage (NCBI taxonomy): Eukaryota > Fungi > Ascomycota > Saccharomycetes > Ascoideales > Saccharomycopsidaceae > Saccharomycopsis > Saccharomycopsis lassenensis. The sequence continues at coordinate 305,468 of JASTUK010000012.1, forward strand.
TGATGCAGATGCCGTCGGGTGCCATTGAGTTTATTGGGTGTTCGTTGTTTGCTTACTGCTACAGATTCTACCCACTGAGACTCTTTTGGGCCTTCCTGGCCTCCGTGATCACCTTTGTAGCCCAGTGCATGCTCACGTTCAGCCACAACCACAAGGTTCAGCTTGCTGGGTACTCGTTGAATGGACTCTTGCCGATCGGGTTCACGTGTGTCTTGGCGTGCATCGGCACCAACATCTTGGGCACGACCAAGAAACAGACGGCCAGCGCGATCTACTTGATCTTCTACTGTGTGGGCAACTTGGTGGGGCCCCAAACGTTCAAGGCCAAGGACGCACCAAGCTACACGAGTGCCAAATTGGCCATTGTGATCTGCAGTGGTGGCTCCTTGGTGCTCATGATCCTTCTTTGGCTTGTGTTGATCTGGGAGAACAAGAAGAAGGACCGCGCGCCGGTTCAGGAGTTGAACATTGAGAACATTGAGTTTGCTGATTTGACCGACAAGGAGAACCCACATTTCCGGTATGTGATCTAGCCAGGTGTCACTCAGGGGGACATCTCATTTGGTTTTAGTTAAAATAAACAGTTTTGTGAGCACTGGCACGTAGTGGGCTCCATGTGGCCCATGTGGCCCAGGTCGGGCCGTCTACAGCTGTCAAAAGTCAATTGTGCAAAAAGCTCTGTCTATATACTATCTACTTCTGGAGGGCTCTTCTGGCTCTCACGGCACTGGCCAAGTCCTCGAGCATGGTCTCTGTGGTCTCCCAGGAGACACAGCCGTCGGTGATCGAAACACCGTACTTCAAGCCCTTTTTGCCCTCTTTTGGTATAGATTGTTTGCCTTCATTTATGTTACTCTCAATCATAACACCAATGATCTTGTCCTCGCCAGCGGCAATCTGGTCGCACACGGCCTTGTTGACCTTTGGCTGGTTTCTGTAGTCCTTGCTCGAGTTGCCGTGCGAGCAATCGACCATCAAAACGGTTTTCTCGTCCAATTTTGCTTTCACCTCGGCAACTGATTGGGCATCATAATTTGTACCTTTTTTACCACCTCTGAGAATAACAAAGCAGTTTTCGTTACCCTTTGTCGTGGTAATCGACGCAAGGCCCGACTTGTTGATGCCCATGAAGTGATGTGGGTGGCTGGCAGCTTGAACTGCATCAAGTGCCACATCTACTGTACCATCAGTACCGTTTTTGAACCCAATAGGGAAAGACAAGCCCGAAGCAAGCTCTCTGTGCAACTGGGACTCGGTAGTTCTTGCCCCAATAGCCCCAAAGGACAAGGCGTCGGCCAAGTATTGTGGCGAAATCGTGTCCAACATCTCACTGCCAATTGGAACGCCCAAGTTGGTCAAGTCGGAAAACAACTGACGGGAGATCTTGAGACCCTTGTTGATGTTGTAGCTATAGTCCACATCCGGGTCGTTAATCAAACCTTTCCACCCCACTGTCGTTCTTGGCTTCTCCAAGTAAGCTCTCATGATGATCACCAACTCGTCGTCATATTTGTCAATCATCGTTTTCAATCTGTTGGCATAGTCCAAGGCCACATTGGCGTCGTGGATCAGACAAGGCCCAACGACAACAAGCAACTTGTCGGAGTTCTTTGAGATCACCTTGATGCTGTCACGACGAGCTCTAACAATGGTTCTGAGTGACTTTGCACTGAGTTTGACCTCTTTTTGCAAGTAATCTGGGGCTACCAATGGATCGTACCCAGCGATTCTGACGTCGTCGTAGTCTTCCACGGCGGGTTCAAGGCTTTCAACGCTCATTTTGTCTATCTGTTGTCAAGTGCTGTTTTGTTTTGTTGTGTTTGGTTTGTGGTTTGCAACAAGTCTGCTTTTTCACAAGATTTTTCACTGCTATTTCTAATTTCCAGTTTAAGCTTTTTAATACTCATCTAAGACTGAAAAATGTTAGTCATCCAGCACGTGCTGCCTGCGTACCGGAAAATCTTTCTTTGCCTTTTTCACCGTTTCTCCTCAGCATTTCCGTTTTTAAGCTTTTTTTGCGTCCATCTGGACTCAACGTCGATACCGGGCTTACGGCGCGGGCGCGGGCGCGGAATCTGGCGCGGGCGCGGCAAAACTACAGTACCGCAAGCTTTGCTACCCAAATTTAAAACAAAACACAGAACTGCGCTGTTTTGTATTCTCTGTTGATATATGTACTGAACCTAAGTACACGATATTGAACCTGCACACAGCTCATTCTACCAAAGACACATCAGCTGACTCGCTTTTGCTTCGCTCCGTGAATATTGCTTTGAACTTTTCGAACTCTTTCTGGGCCCGCCAGTCTGGCACTGCTCCGTCATATAGACGTGAGTGTGAAAAGTCAAAAAAGTGCACTCCTTCGTGGGTTGTGAAATAATTTTTGGGCTTGATGTCTCCATGCTTTATTCCAATACTATGCAAAAGCCCCAACTGTTTGAGACCATCTTTCTCAATTTCTGTATCAGTCATTTGGCATTCCGTTTTTTCCAAATGCGACAATAATAGGAAGAGCCCAACATAATGCACTGGTGGTGAGTTGTTCATCAGAGGTTTGTATACAATACACCTTCCCGAGTCATATAAGTTTGGAGAGCTAATTGGGCAATCTCGTTCAGAACCATCATTGTAAGCTTTGATTCTTCTGTAGCACTCGATCTCATTTGTTGCCATTGATTCCACGTACTCCACAAGCTCATCGATCGACTTGAAATCCAGTGACTTGCTGGAACCGAAAAATGGTAGCATTGCTAAATCATAGATTTTCACTACCACATCATGGTTTTCGCAATCGCTCATATCAATCCAAGAAAAAGATTTGCCAATTGCACCCTTATCAATCCTGTAAACTTGGCTCCAATAATTGTCTCCTTCCTGAAGAACATTGAGCCCTTGGCGACTAAGTCGAACAATTCTTGAGGCTCCCCTTGAAACAGAGTCCTTCTCTTTTATTTCCTTCTCTTTCCTTTTCTTTTCTGAATGTTCAAGATACTCTTGGTCTGTTCTCGTTGCCAATTGCCTTAGTTTAGTTAGTTGCTTGCCAGCTCGAATTTTGCCTCTGTCACCAGCTTTGATTTTAGAGTATATAGCTGACGCGATTATTGCCTGTTGGGTGTACTCAGTATCGTACATGCTCATGGT